>CM045730.1:51170528-51173028 GCA_024760905.1 Plotosus lineatus | reverse complement strand
TAAAGTATTAAATATATTAATTACTAGAAATAAGCTAATTGCAGTAGTACAAGCCTTGGTACTCATAGCACCATTTTTTTTTTTTTAAATCACTGTCCCATAGCACACTGTGCTTTACTCTGATAATATAAAATGCTGTAAGTTTTGTCTCCATCTTCATCTTCATCCGCTTCATGCAGGGTTGAGTTGCGTGGGCAGCAGCCGAAGCAATGAAGTCCAGGCGTCCCTCTCCCCAGCCACTTCTTTCAGCTCTTCCGAGGGACACCAAGGCGTTCCCAGACAAGTCAAGAGACATAATCCCTCCAGCGTGTTCTTGGTCAACCCTGGGGCCTCTTTCCGGTTGGACATGCCCGAAACACTACACAAGGAGGAGGGGTTTGGGAGGCATTCTAACCAGATAGCCGAGCCACTTCATCTGGCTCCTTTCAATGCGGAGGAGCGGCGATTCTACTCCGAATTCCCCCTGGATAGCTGAGCTTCTCACCCCACCACTAAGGTAAAGCACCACCAGCCGGCAAAGGAAGCTCATTTCAACCGCTTGCATATGCGATTTTGTTCTTTCGGTTACTACTCAAAACTCATGACCATAGATGAGGGTTAGAATGTAGATCGACTGGTAAATTGAGAGCTTTTTCTTGCGGCTCAGCTCCCTTTTCACCACGATCGAATGGTACAGGATCTGCTTTACAGCAAAGGCTGCAGTGATCCGCCTGTCAATCTCCCACTCCATGCTTCCCTCACTAGTGCACAAGTCCCCGAGATACTTGAAGTCATGCTCTTGGGGCCTCAATGCAGACCCAGAAAATGCATTTTACTGTTATCTGGCTGAGAACCATGGCCTCGGACTTGGAGGTGCTAATTCTCATTCTGGCCGCTTCGCACTCAACTGCGGATCGCTCCAATGAGAGCTGGAGGTCCCGGATTGATGAAGACAATGTCATCCGCAAAAAGCAGAGACAAGATTCGATGGCCACCAAATCAGAACCCATCAATGCCTCGGCTTTACCTAGAAATTCTGTCCATAAAAATTATGAATAGAGTCAGTGGCAAAGGACAGCCTTGGCGAACTCCAACTCTCACCGGAAACAAATTCGACCTGTTGTTACCAATACCGACCAAACTCTGGCTCTGGTGACACAGCCACCAAATGGCGCATAGAAATGGGTTCAGAATGCCATACTCCCAGAGCACACCCCACAAGACAGCCCAAGAGACATGGTTGAAAGCCTTTTCTAAATCCACAAAATACATGTGGACAGATTGGGCAAACTCACATGCCCCCTCTGGGATCCTATAGAGCATATAGAGTTGGTCGAGAGTGCTGCAGCCAGGATGAAAACCACATTGTTCCTCCTAAATCCAAGGTTCAACTATCGGCCAAATCCTCCTCTCCAGCACCCTTGCATAGACTTTCCTGGGGGGCTGAGGAGTGTGATTCCACGATAATTGGAACACACCCACCAGTCCCTCATTAAAAAAAAAAAGAAGGGCACCGGTTTGTCTTTGCAACACGAGATTACAGAGATGTATCAACCAGGAAAATCTTACAACATGCAGAGCCCTGAGATATTTAGGGTGCATCGGATCTCACCCACCCCTGGTGCCCCTGGTCCACCAAGGAGCTTTTTGATTACCTCAGCTCCAGTGATGGGCGAACCCCCACCCAAATTCCCAGGGTCTTCCTCCTCCAGGGAGGGCATGTGGGTGGAGTGGAGGAGGTCCTGAAAATATTACTTCCACCTTCCACTGTAAACAGTATTTGTGGAGAACTGCTTCCCCTTCCCAAGGCATCAGATGACGGTCTAGAACCTTTTTGAGGTCAACCAATAACTGCTTTCCAGGCCCTCAAAGAACTCCTCCAATGCCTATAATTTTGCATGGGTGACAGCTCGGGCTGCAGCATGTTTGGCCTGCCAGTACCTGTCTGCTGCCTCGGGAGTCCCAGAGGTCAATTAGACTCGATAGTTTTGTGTTAATACCTTCAATCGCATCTGTTTTAATCTCACTCCACCCAGTACTTTGCAAGCAATATTAAATAATAAATTAAACATAAGTGTGGTTAGGACTGTAGTAGAATGCAGTAAGTACATCGAACTGAACACCATGCTACCATTGGGTCTCATTCAACCGAAATAAAGTTTTTGTTCTGCCATGTCATCAAATTTGCAAATCGAGTCTACACACTAGGGATCTTCTCCAGTTCAAGCATTTGTGTTAGCTGTGTAAGCCACTGAAGCTCTTTTGTTAGATATGTTGCGTTCACTGGTGCAAACAATCAGACACTCAAATCCTCTTTATTACTTCTATCCAGAGTAGTGTCAGCTGGAGGCTTCATCTGGATTTCATTATTACAGATGCATCTAGAAAGGACTTTTAGCACGTAGGGATGGACTGGAGATTTACAGATAGGTAAATTGGAGAAGATGTCAGCAGTGCACAGTGAGTTTAAAACTTATTTTAGACACAGACTGAAAAACTTTAAAAAATCCCACCTAATAGT
>CM045730.1:51088028-51165528 GCA_024760905.1 Plotosus lineatus | reverse complement strand
CGAATGATTCGCACGTTTGATTTGGCAGAGATTTTTAGGTCGGATGCCCTTCCTGACACAACCCTTTTAGCAACGGACAGAAACAAGCTGACGGCTTTGCAGCTACTCTTTACGAAAGTCAGCAATGAATCTTTTACATGCCTCTCACCATAGACAGTGAGAGACATGGCCTGCCTTTGATAACCCAGTTAGCTGCATGATGGGGGGGGGCAGTGACAACCATGTGGGGACTCGAACCCCAACCTTTGGATCAGCAATCCAGCGCCCTATACCACTAGACCACCACTGCTCCCACAAACAAATTATACTGTATATATTTTAAAAACAAAAGAAACAGTAAGTACGTGACTCTGCCACAGGATTAGCCACATCCGCCAATAAGCAAAGAAAGTCCAAGGTAGTTAAAAAAAATGTAAATAAAATAGCAGGATGTTTCACACATGTCCTACTATGACCATCAGCACATGTGTTTGCAGGACACTTCATAGCAGTATGAATGAAGTTGTGTGAGCAATTCCCATTTTATTAAGTAAAGCGGTTCCTTGCCGATGTGCAAGGGCGTGCGTGTGTGTGTGTGTGTGTGTGTGTGTGTGCGTGTGTGAGGTCATACTGTGACAGACGAGCGTTTAGTGCATTTTAGCCTGGCCCAGAGTTAACACTATGTCATTGAGAGCTGTCATTAGTTCATGCAGAGTACAGCTGAAAGAAAGAGAGAAAGCCTGAGGGTGCTGAGGCCTGTGTCTGTGTGTGTGTGTGTGTGTGTGTGTGTGTGTGTGTGTGTGTGTGTGTGTGTGTGTGTGTGTGTGTGTGTGTGTGTGTAAAAGCCCGCAAAAAAGCACAGCATATTAACACTCTTAATCTTCTCTCGCATATCGGTGGGGGACTGTTTCACGGTTATTACTTCTGTTCTTCAGGGGAAGATCTGGGCCATGATGAGATGCAGCATCTAAGGTGAAACATCAGCCTGTGATGCATTCAGGAACATGGTGCAAAAAGGATCTAAGAATCTTTAGTCTGGCTGAAAATGAATATCATGATTACGTACAGTAAAGATCATGGTGCGGTGAAGATAATACCAGTGCAGATGACAACAGATATACTCCATTTTCTGCAGTGTGCATTACCTTACTGTATATAAGTCAGCTAAAGATACACAGCTTCCATTACAGAACTACTTGGGATGACTGCATGCTATTTTATATTCAAACTAGAAAGTGGACATTATACTTGATGGAATTGATTTTTTTTAAGAATAAGGAAACTGCAGGTAAGCACTTTAACCGCCAAAGGCATGAGATGCACAGGCTTTCAATGACTTTACTTCAATGACTGAGCAATGTTTAAGCATGGTGTGGCAGCATATTGCTGATGCTGACTTGTCTGTCTTAGACCAGTTGACACAGTCTGGTTTGGTCCATCAACTTCCTGGCAGTGAAAACATTATAAAATGAGGTGTTGTTCTCCAGCTTTATTTCAGGATACAGGGAAACATTGCGGAATGTGCTATGAACTGGAAATTCATGTTTTGCTACAGCCTATAGAGTCCAATAATTGGAATAGCTGCCATGTGAAGATCACAAAGCCCAAATCTCTGACCTGTGTGATTCATTTCATTTCATTTTCATAACCACGTTATACTAAATTAGGGATACAGGAGGGTTGGAGCCCATTCCAGCCAAATCTGGATGAAGGCAGGGGACACACATGGTCACCCATTTATGAATACATTTGAAGAGTTCAGGCGCAAAAAAACCCCACTAAACGCCATCACACAAAAAAAATTGAGATGGTGCTGCCAAATGGTAGCTCTAGGCTCTAAGTACATCTATGTATAAAATCAGATTTGTTGCAAAATCTGCTATATCCCATGCATTACTGACCTGAAAACATTGTTTTTTTTTTTTAAATCAAGATTCACGAAACGTCATTCACATAATTTACCAGAATGCGCACTATTCATTCCGCCAATCAAAATTGCACATCAGATCATGTGACGCTCACCATGGTGGCGCCCATGGTTAGCTGCTGAAGTGGGGTAAATTTTGCAGTTTTCTCGCTAATTTTGCAGCAGAAACGTGGAGGGCTTCGATGATATGGATGAGCCTGTGATGGTTTCACCAACAGGTAAACATAAACATTGCAGGCTGAAACGTTCTGCCCGTTATATGGAGTTGAGGTCTAAGCAAGCGTCCATGCCGACCCTAAAGTGAGGGGGTTAAAAAGGACTGTGAGCCCCTTAAGCAGGCTCTCTCGACATTGTTTTACAGTTGAGGCATTGTGTCTATTCTTATCTGATGATAACAGCACCATTTTATAATGTTTTCAGACAATTCCTTGCTGTTTCGCCATTTATTTGGATTTAGAGGTTTTTGCAAAAAAAAAAATACAATGTGGATTTAGTGGGTTTTTACAACCAAACATAATTAGCTATTGGTGGGGCCGGTGACATAGTGGTTCGGGTTCTGTGCTCATGATTGGGAGGTTGTGAGTTTGAATCCCATTGAGACCCTCACTGTGCTAAGACCCCTGGGCAAGGTCTCAACCACAAGTGTGCCTCTGTTCACCCAGCAGTATAAATGGGTACCAGGAAAAATATACTGGGAAGGTAACCTGCGATGGACTAGCGTCCCATCCAGGGGGAGTTGAACTCCATGAGGCTCGGGTGTAAAAACCCAACAGACTTTACCTTACCTACCATAATTAGCTATTGATGAAATTAATGAGTTAAATAAAGATAAGATTTTTGAAATTCTGTCCTTTTATTCAATGAGACACTAGCATCTATTATGATAGAAATGGACGAGGAGAACATTAATATAATGCTCCCTCCAAAAAAAACTCATTTAAAACAAAAGACCTCAAGTGGATTTAGAGGCTTTTGCATCTGAACTCTTCATTTACACCGAAAGGAGCAATCAAGAATATCCAATTAGTTTGTTGTGAATGTTTGGATTGTTGTAGGAAATCCATGCAAACATGAGGAGAACATGGAAATTTCACACAGAAATGTCCGGCAACAAACATCGGACCTACTTGTGGTGAGGCTAACAAAAGTGCTAACATTATACTAGCATGACGCCCAACCTGTTTGAATAGCTGAGAACTACATTTTTTTCTTTTTCTTTTTTACAAATTTGTAGAAAGTGGGCAGGTTGTGGGTTTGCATCTCAACCAAGTGCCTCTCTGTGTAGAGATTTGATGTTTTTTTTTTTGCCAGTCAAAAGACAGACGCATTAGGTCAACTGGCTACTCTACAGTAAATTGCCCATTGGAGTTAATGTAAGCCCGAATGGTCATTTGTGCCTGTGTAAGCTCTGAAATATACTCGAAATTCAACATAATATAACTATATAAGTATAACATTCAACATAAAATGGACTAAAGAACAAGAAAAACATAGAGAATGAAGAGGAATTTCTGATAGGCAGCAGGTGTAATAAAGTATGTTAAGTGCTCACAGCCAGATTTAGAGAGGTTTTACGCCAACCAGCATTATTTTCCTTCCTCATAAATAGCACAGCAGAGCTAATTTAGAGGTTCATGCAAGAATTGTGTGTTGTTTACTTGCATGGAAATGGCTGGGACTGATGAGGATTTTTATTACCCACTATTCTTGTCGAAAGAAAAAGCGTGCAGATCACCGTTTGTCACTCATTTATTCATCTCATTGCTGGAACTATGGCAAGAGCCTGATGCCATTATTTTATAACCTTGTCATGAGGCTGAAGTGTTCAAGCATGAATGTACCAGCCCCTTTTCTGAAGAAGCAGTGACTGCGTTTCAAAGTTTGGAAAGCAGAGCAGGTTCCTTATGAACCTCACATTTGTCATTGGCTTCTTATTTAGGTGGACTTTATGGAAGAAGACTTTTCATAAAGTTGAGCAAAACAGTGAATGCTGAAGAAGTTTAACTTTCTCGACATCAGCGCTGGGAGAAAAATTAAACACACGTAAGAGATGGGAAGTATATCACTTGGAGTAGAGCAGGTACCAAAGGGAGAACCTCAGAACAGCTCCTTAAAAGTCAGCTTATAGCCAAGTCATTAAAAAGAAAAGGTCACGTTGGCATCGGAATAGGCTTCTGGAGCTGCCTGATAATCTAAGAATTACAGAAGTTATTAAAGAGAAAATACTGACTAGTGGACCACTTGTCCATCGTCTGATTGAGGGAGATATGGCTAGAAATCTCCATAGAGAGAGTTGGCAGCATCAGCAGCATGCTCTTCCCATTTACTCAAGTGAATATTTCCTTCCTCATTTCCATTCTAGTAGTAACACTCTCCACTACTATGAATCAAGCGCCCTGTGAAATTGAAATCAGAACAACAGCTGTGACTAAACAGGAGTTTGCCAGTAAAGCAGACATCAGAGGACACTAACTGATTCTGGGCATCATCAGTCAAAACACTGGCCCCTCTGCAGTCCAAACCTCAGACCACCCCCCCCCTCCAATAAATAAATGAAATAAAACCCACACACAATTCATCAGTCAATACAGTCAGACAAGATAATGAATATCCGCCAGCATAATACTCTAATCCAACAGGGAGCACAGAGGCATCAGATCGGCCAACAAAATTATTCTCATCATTTCTCTGCCTTGCAATCAAGATTAGCACTGCAATAGGTCCACTGCATGATTCAAGGAAAGAATAAAAAAAATAAAGAATGCATAGAAAATTTTCTAATGCCGAACAACTTACATTATTCTTTCAAATGAAATACCACTCAGCAAAAAATCCACTTTTTTAATTTGCTAATCACTATTTATCTCTTCTCAGAGGGACAGCCCATGTAAGATGTTTTGGAGACAAAGTCAGAGAGGCTAGATTGAGATGGTTTGGACATGTACAGAGGAGGGATAGTGAGTATATTGGCAGTAGGATGCTGAGGTTGGAACTACCAGGCAGAAGGCCTAGAGGAAGACCAAAGAGAAGATTTATGGATGTCGTGAAGGAAGACATGAAGGTCGTTGGAGTCAAAAAAGAAGATGCAGAGGACAGGGTGAGATGGAGGGAGATGATTTGCTGTGGCGACCCCTGAAGGGAGCAGCCGAAAGGAAAAGAAGAAGAAGAAGAAGATTTATCTCTTCTCGAAAAAATTCTTCTTGCAATATCCACACACACAAATGATTAAATATAATATTAATTCACACATGTAATAAAGTAACAAGTGACGAACATCTTTATTCAAATTCAATGGTTTAATAAAACCACAGAAACTAATCACAAGTTTGTTTCAACCAAAATATTAATTAATTTTATTTTATCCCCACAGCGCAGCTGACTGGGTTATCAGAGGCCGGCCATGTCCTCTCACTGTCGATGGTGTGAGGTTCATGTAAAAGAACCATTGCTGTCTTTCGACAAGAGTAGCTGCATAGCCGTCAGCGTTTTTCCACCCTGCGATGGCCTGGCGATCTGTCCAGCGTGTACTCTGCCCTCGTCCGGAGTCGGCTGGGATGGGTGCCAGCCTCCCCGCGACCCTAACTGGCATTAAGCGGTGACAGAAAATGAATGAATGAATTTTATGTGTGTAGTTATGTCTGTATGTATGTATGTATGTATCTATCTATCTAGTACAGGTATCCCTCGCTACTTCGCACTTCAATTCATGCGGCTTCAGTGCATTGTTTTTTTTTTTTTTTTTTTGTTTTTTTTTAATATTCATCGAATTAAAAAATAAAGAAATTAAGGAAGAATATTGGAAAAGTTAAGGAATAAAATGCAACAAAACAAGGCCAATTATGCAAAAAAACAAACAAATAAAAACAAAAAACAACCCAAAACCCCCCATCAAAACTACTTACATTTTTATGTGAGGTACACATCTGTGTGCGCGCACATCTGTATGTGTGTGTATTTATGTTTCATTTATATCGTATGCATTATTTTTGAATGTTTAGTTGTTATTATAAGCATTTATCGCCTTAAATATGTATTTATTGATATTATATACATATATACATGTACGTATACGTCAAACGGGGGTGGTTTGATCCTACTTAGTGGAATTCGGTGATCGCGGGAGGATCTCGGTCCCAATTAATCGCGGAAAGTGAGGGATCCCGGTATTGTATTATATCAAATAAAACCAGTTTAGTGTTTTTAATGTCATAGCTAACATGCTCTGCCTTCTGATCCTCTGTGCCTGACACACTTTTTCTTTCAAATTCCTGAGTCACAACACTCACACTGGTGAGTACACTGCTGTAGAAAAGGAGCCAGTATCCAATGCAGTATGCTCGCATGAAATAGCTGCACTGTTGCCTTCCACTGAACACCCCAATATCTTACATTGATTTTTGCTCATAGTATTCCGTCGGTAGACTTGGGAAGTAAGAAATTACATGTAACGACATTACATAATCTGGATGATAAAATCAATAACTACATACAGTACAAATACTGCATTCCTTAACATTAATAATAATAATAATAATAATTATAAAAATTGTAATCGGGTACATTTTTGTAAATAATAAACGGGTAACTGATAGGTCCTGTGCAAACATATTTTAACTAACCAGACAGCATCAGCGAGCCAGTGTCATGCTATAAAGTGCTCATCAGCCAACAGTCATCTCCGGGAGCACAGACAGCGTCTTATCAGTCACTGCTAATCGACATTTACAGTTACAGCTTAGTTGTGGTACACTGCGGCAAATTTATGGTACTTAGGCTTGAACCCCAATCTTCCGCTCAGTAACCCAGAGCTTTAACCACATAGGACATCACTGCGTCTCTGCCTCTTCCTGTTTTTAAAATCCAGGTAATCCCACTTTTGGCCAAAGAAGTGTTTACAGTATTGCGTACCCGGCCTTATTCGTCACCGTGGCTGTACCAGCAGGTGCTTTTGCAGGGTGGAAAATCATTTTGTTTAACTCACAAAAGAGGATCATTAAAGTACAGTGAAAGTTATGAGTTTCAGCTATAAAAAATACTGTCATCATCCAGAGACTCCACATTTAAGTTGAAGAAATAGCTAAAGATAAACCACTAATAGTGTGGGGCCGGTGGTGTAGTGGTTAGGGTGCTGGTCTTATGATTGGGCGGTTGTGGGTTCAAATCCCAGTGAGTCCCCCACTGTGCTAAGACCAATGGGCAAGGTCTTTTTAACCACAAGTGTGTCTCTGTTCACCCAGCAGTATAAATGGGTACCAGGAAAAATATACTTGGAAGGGAACCTGCGATGGACTCGTGTCCCATCCAGGAGGAGTTGAACTCCGAGTCGCTTCACGCTACAGAATCCCGGGATAAGCACCGGTCCGATGAGCCAGTAGGCTCGGGTGTAAAAAGCCCAACGGACTTTACCTTAAATCACGAATAGATGAAATACCAAAATACAATAATGAACTCAAAAATATTTTGTGAATGGAGGAGGTAATGCTGACTGCTCAAACCAAAAACGTGTAACACCATTTAGGAAATAAATTTCATCTTTCAGCTTATATATGGGTCTGATTACAAAACTGGTCCTGAAATTTATAACACTGACCTTTTGCATTTTCGTCCAATTTAGAGAAAATAGTTTTTCCCATTTTTTAATGTATAACGCCAATATGCATGAAATCATGGTAGATGCAGGTAATATTGGTGGATGCAGATGTAATATTCCTTGGAGAAGCATCATCATAAAATTATCAGTAGGACGACTCAAAAAGTCAGTAACATGGACAGAGTGAACAGCCTTCTACTCAGTAATAATCGCTTTAGGTAATAATTGTGTAATTCGTGATACTGTGCTAATTGATAATACTTGGCATGTTCAACTTTTGTTTATTATCTAAAGTCAATAAATGCCAATCCATTAGTGAACAAGATACACTTTGTAACATGGACAGGAGCGTTACATATATCATTGATCCCTTTGGAGTCCAGTGCTTATTTACCAATTTTGCCGTGCACATGCAAATTCCGTGGTTCATTGTGCCCGCACCTGTGCTCCGATTCATGTGGTTATTGGACCTGTGGAGACCGTAGAGAGGCTCAGCAGGACGTGAAAATAATGAGACCTTTCTCTTGTCAGAAAATTAAGCATGAAAAAGGTGTAAACTAGGAAGGGACATACTTTATTTCAATAACTGTGTTCACCATATGTACATATTTGGATGTGATATTATGTCCCAGGCATGCATGAAAGATTTTGATGCATTGATTCACAAATAAACTTGGACATAGAAAATGTATTCAATTTTGAAGTTGGGTAGTTGGAAAACGTGAACAGACCCAAATGTTTAATATTGGAACAATTGCTTTTATCTGCGTCAAACAGTCAGGATAAATGGGATGACCTGATACTGTATATTTTCAGTGGCTGATATCCTTGCTTATGCATATTCGGAAATGATTATGATTTATGGAAGGACTTTTATCTTTAGCAAAGCAATTATCTGTTTTTCTGCTTTACCAATATTTTACATGCTATGTGCACCAGATTTACTCAATTTTGTATTTACCACTTGAAAGAAGGAGAAAATATCATGTTGGGTGTTAATAGTACAAATTTTACCACAATTTCATTTCTTGTCTTTCTTTGCATATTTGCTATTGACGTACAGGGATCCCTCGCTACCTCGCGCTTCAATTCATGCAGCTTCAGTGCATCGCATTTTTTTCCCCTAAAAATATTCTTTGAATTAAAAAAATAAGGAAATTAAGGAAGAATAGGGGAAAAAGTTAAGGAAAATGCCTCTAAACAAGGCCAATTATGGCAAAAAAAAAAAAAAAAACCTATAACAAAAACAAAAAAACCTACATTGAGTGCGTCTGTATGTGTGTGTATTTATATTGTATTTACATCTTATGCATTATTTTTTAATGTATAATTGTTATTATAAGCATTCAAAGCATCGGATATGTATTTATTGATATCATATACACATATACATGTATGTATACGTCAGTTGGGTGGGTGGGGGGGGGTCCTACGTCACGGAATTCAGTAGTCATGGGGGGATCTCAGTCCCAATTAATCATGGAACTTGAGGGATCACTGTAATGGAAAAGTGGGGCAGTGGTGGTCTAGTGGTATAGGGTGCTGGATTGCTGATCCAAAGGTTGGGGGTTCGAGTCCCACTCTCCACAAGGTTGTCACAGTCCCCCCCCAGTGCAGCTAACTGGGTTATCAAAGGCGGGACATGTCTCTCACTGTCTATGGTGAGACGCCATTGCTGATTTTCGTAAAGAGTAGCTGCACAGTCGTCAGCATGTTTCTGTCCCTTGCTAAAAGGGTTGTGACAGGAAGAGCATCCGACGTAAAAACCTCTGCCAAATCAAAATGTGCGAATCAGATGATTCACTGTGGCGACTCCCGAGTAAAAGGGAAAAAGCCGAAAGGAAGACAGACAGACAGACAGACTGTAATGCAAAAGTAACATTTCATTTATTGATTAATTTATTTCAAATTGGTATGTGGATTACAAATTACATTACTGATTACACTTTTTTTTTTAAACAAGTTGTTAGTAATTGTACTAGAATGTATTTTTAAAGTAATTCCTCCAACCCTGTCAGTCAAATAATAATAATAATAATAACAATAATACTACTACTACTACTACTACTACTACTACTACTAATAATAATAATAATAATAATAATAATAATTTTATTGTTATTATTATTATTATTATTATTATTATTATTATTATTATTATTATTATTATTATTTACCTGGGTGTGACACACCACAAAACAAAGTTACACTTGAAAAGGGAATACAATATTTCCCTTTGTGCAATAAAAGAGCATTGACATAAACAAACAAAATAACTCTTTAAGCCCTGCTTGAGGATTGTTCAAAACCTTTAGCACTACAACAGAATGGACATAGGTCAGTGGATAAATTGAGATCCTGTGGGTTTATCATTGAGTAAACAGAGTTCTTGTAAGAAAACTGCAATTCTGAGAACAGATGAAAATGCAATTTGTGTAAGAAATGTAAGCATGGAGTGACAGAGAAGACCCAAGAAAGGGTGTCGAGACTTCCCTATGAGACATTGCAACAATAATTAAAATAAACAAATCAATAAATAAACTGTTCAAAACTCCACTGTAGGGCAGTGGTGGCCTGGTGGTAAAGGTGCTGAACAGTGAAACAGTGCCCTATACCACTAGGCCACCACTGCCCACTGGCTATGGTGTGAGGCTGTAAAATCACCATTGCTGACTTTCAACAGGAGTAGGCTGCAAAGCCGTCAGCCTGTTTGTGCCCTGCGATAGGCTGGTGAGCCTTCCAGAGTGTATTCTGCACTCGCCCAGAGTCAGTCGAGATGGGCACCAGCCTCCCCATGACCCGAATTCGGATTAAGTGGTTCAGAAAATGAATGAATGAATGATAACTCAACTGTAAGAATCTTCTTCAGCATTTACTATCCCAGAACAGAACATTTTCATATGACACACTCAGAATTTGTCCAATTTTCTGTTATGTAGCTTGCTGTATGACATACGTGACAGAGGCTGCTGGAAATATCACAATTTGCCAAGCAACATATGTTAGTCTTAACAACTGTGTCATTTTGTATCATGCTTTGCAATGAATCTCTGTCTCTCTCTCTCTCTCTCTCTCTCTCTCTCTCTCTCTCTCTCTATATATATATATATATATATATATATATATATATATATATATATATATATATATATATATATATATACACACACACACACACACACACACACATATATATATATATATATATATATATATATATATATATATATATATATATATATATATATACACACACACACACACACACACACACACACACACACACACACACATATATATATATGTATATATATATATATATATATGTATACATACAGTATATAGATGTATGTTTGTGTGTGTGTGTGTGTAATAATATGTATGTATAATAATGTGTGTGTGTCAGAGATAGACACACACACACACACACACACACACACACACACACACACACACACACACCTTAGCTAACTCTGAAAAGCTCCCCAGTTAATCAAGGGGGAAACACAAAACTATTCACGGTCACACTCACACCTATGGACAATTTGGAACAGTTAATTAGCATAATGTGTATACAGCCATATGCCTCGCTCTGGGTCCAAGCGGATAAGTAAGTATGACTTTGGACTGTAAGGAAGCCGCAGTATCTGGAGGAAACCACATTAGCATGGGAAGAGCATGCAAAGTTCACACAGAAACACCTCTGCCTGGGATGCCAACTGTGGAGTTTGTTAATCTGAGGAAGACACTCTTTGAAATGCAATATTATATATATATATATATATATATATATATATATATATATATATATATATATATATATATATAAATATATATGCACACACACACACACACACACACACACATCAGTAGGCGAGAGATCTCTTGTGCAAAACAGACCTACTCTTATCAATCTACAGCATATTTTAATTTCCACTCTCTCCCCATTCCTCATTACGTAGAAACATGATTTGGCGTGTATTATATAATTAAGGTATAACCCTGAAATGAACTGATCTGCTCCTCCTGTGGTGCTGATGAAAGTTTTAATTAAGTGTCAAACAGTTATTGAGGAACATTTGGGCTCTCACACTGAGAATGTTTATCTGATTCATTTGCACCGCTCCTGTTTAGAGGTGGTTATGAAACTGCAGGCAAATACAAGATGCGGACACAAAACAGACTATTCAGTTTTGTTGTAAGGTGTGAAAATAAACCTTAATCTTTGCACAACATTTAAGAATACTACATTTTCTTGGTCCATTTTCTTAATTTAAAACTGAAATCTAATCTTAACAGCCCGATCGGTGTCAAATCCAATCTTTATTTTTTTTATACATCAGTTCTGATTTAAACCGGAGCAGAAAAAAACTACTGACGGACATGAAAGTACATATTTGCTGTAGTTTGAGACTAACTTGGGCGAATATAAGACAGAGAGAGAGAGAGGCCTCACATCAGCAATGATGCAAGAAGAGCAGAGAAGCAGAGGAAGTGCAACAGAAAAAGGATTAAGCAACAAGAAAGGCTTCTCGCTCACACTCTCTGTCTCTCAGCATGAAGACTCAGAGCAAAGCTTTACCAGAGAGACACTAATGAGTTTAATTAATAATGGAAATAAATGCAGCCGACGCGGTAACTCCAGGGAGTTAAGCTGTGAACGCTCGCCTTTCTACAATTGCTTTCTGTTCGCCAGCTGCACAACTGTTCCCACCAAGATATCAGCACACACTGCATGTAATGCTCCATTGAGATACACACATATGGGCAGCACTCAAACATAGAACACTAAAATGTGCTGTCCTTCTTTACGTGATTATTAACAAACAATCATGCATCAACTTAGAGAATTAAAAAACATGACTTTATTCTTACTGTTCTCAGCTCACGACAAATCCACGTGTCCTCAGCTTTAAATCAATTACTTATAACGGGTCAAAACACTGTTTTCTTTAAATCATTTTCATTTTTAATTGTTATTAGTTTTTTTTTTTTTTTTTTTTTTTTTTTTTACTGGCCTCTCTAAACAACACCTGGTGTGCTAATGACCGGGGTAACCGCTATTCATTTTTATTTCTCCAACTATATTCTTTTGGATCATTATTAGCATTTGAATCTTCTGAGTACAGTTAAACAATCATGGCTCTCAATTGTTTGGAAAAATCTGTACTTTCAACTTTCTATACTTGTACTTGTACGTTTAGTACAATGCATAATCTTCTGGATTGCACACTAAATCACATTAACTAGACCCAGAGTAACTAATACACACACACACACACACACACACACACACACACACACACACACACACAGGTATATGTGTGTATGTGTATATATATATATATAAAATTAATAAATTAATAATATTCCCAGAGTAATATTCCAAAGAGACAGAAGGACAGGGTATATTAGCGACTCCATGAACGCAAAGGATCTGTTTGCAAATCTTGCTTTATTGTCTACAGTACACTTCTTCTAATCTCAAACACACCCCAATATGATAGACCATTACTGTGTTTTAATGTGCTCTTCTTTCTATGCACCACTTCGTTTCCACACAGTAAAGATGGATAACGCCATCTGCTGGGAAATTTTTCACTTTTTAAATGCAGATTAAACCTCTCTCTCTCTCTCTCTCTCTCTCTCTCTCTCTCCCTCTCTCTCTCTCTCTTACACACACCCACACACACACACACACTCACACACACTCTCTCTCTCTCTCTCTCTCTCTCTCTCTCTCCCTCTCACACACACACACACACACACACACACACACACACACACACACACACACTCTCTCTCTCTCTCTCTCTCTCTCTCTCTCCTCTCTCTCTCTCTCTCTCACACACACACACACACACACATCACTCATCACACACACCTCTCTCTCTCTCTCTCTCTCTCTCTCTCTCTCTCTCTCTCTCTGTGTGTGTGTGTGTGTGTGTGTGTGTGTGTGTGTGTGTGTGTGTGTGTGTGTGTGTGTGTGTGTGTGTCTCCCCTACCGTAGAATCTAGCTTGGTCTGAGCACATACTGCAGACCCAAAACACAGCTATATTAAATGATGATGTGGACAATGCCTGGAGAACTACTCTGAAATGTGACAAAAGTTGCAGAGCAATCTTTTTCCTCTCCTTTTCCTTTTGGCTTTTTCACTTTTTCAGGGGTCGCAAGAGTGAATCATCTGATTCGCACGTTTGATTTGGCATAGGTTTTTCCATGGGATGCCCTTCGTGACACAGCTCTTTTAGCAAGGGGAAGAAACACGCCGACGGCTTTGCAGCTACTCTTTACGAAAGTCAGCAATGGTTCTTTTATATGAACCTCCCACCATAGACAGTGAGAGACATGGCCGGCCTTTGATAACCCAGTTAGCTGTACTGGTTGGGCAGTGACAACCTTGTGGAGAGTGGGACTCGAACCCCCCATCCCTAGGATCAGCGATCCAGTACCTTTACCACGGGGCCACCACTGGCCTAAAAGTTGCAGAGCAATCAGGAAGTAAAAAAAAAAAAAAAAATCAAAACAAAAACAATATTTGATGATCCTCCTGCTGAAAAAATTCAGTTGAAGCTAACCAGCGTTTTTAATAAATATCAGAAACACATCATCAAAATATATTACAGTAATCATTTTACTATAATCTGTTTTAGTATACTGTAGGGGAAGGGCATAATCTGATTGGATCCCAATCTTGGATTGATGAGCAAATATTTGATGAATGCAAGTCGGCATGGTGGTTTCGATTCCCAGACTCAGATGTTTCTGTGTGGAGTTTGCATGTTCTCGCGATACTTGCGTAGGTTTCCTCAGTGTACTCCATTATCCCCCCCACAGTCCGAAAACATGCACATCACACTAACTAGCTGTTCCAAATCACCCCCTGGTGTAAATGTGAGTGTTTGTATATGCGTTGGCCCTGCAATGGTCTTTCCAATTTTTAGCCTTTGCCGGCAGAGATGAGCGCCAGCATCCTCATGACCTTAATTAGGATTCACTAGCTTCGAAAATAAATGAATACGGAAGGCAAGGTGGATGTCTCTGAAATGCATGAGGGAATAATTAATTCAGCAACATCCACTGACCTTGAGGTGAATCACTGCTATATATTTGTGTTTCCTCTGGAATTTGATTCCTAAAGTTGCCACATAAATCTTCTTCTTTTTCTTCTCCTTTCGGCTTTTCCCTTCAGGGGTCGCCACAGCGAATCATCTGCCTCCATCTCACCCTATCCTCTGGATCTTCTTCTCTTACACCAACGACCTTCATGTCCTCCTTCACCACATCCATGAATCGTCTCTTTGGTCTTCCTCTAGGCCTTCTGCCTGGTAGTTCCAACCTCAGTATCCTACTACCAATATACTCACTATCCCTCCTCTGTACATGTCCAAACCATCTCAATCTACCCTCTCTGATGTCTCCAAAACATCTTACATGTGCTGTCCCTCTGATGTGCTCATTCCTGATCCTATCCATCCTCGTTACTCCCAAAGAGAACCTCAACATTTTCATCTCTGGTACCTCCAGCTCTGCCTCCTGCCTTTTCCTCAGTGCCACTGTTTCTAAACCATACAACATCGCTGGCCTCAACACCGTCTTGTACACTTTTCCTTTCATTTTTGCCGATACCTTCCTATCACACATCACACCGGACACTTTTCTCCAACCATTCCAACCAGCCTGCACACGCTTCTTCACCTCTTTGTTGCCACATAAATATAAACATCAAATATTCGCTTTCTAACAAACTGGCCTAATGGATTTCAGGAAATTAATGAACACATATGAAGTGAAGAGTATTTTGCAGTTTGTGAATCACAGGTCTGTGAATAGAACCAATGTTAAAATCTTCTTTTCCTTTCGGCTGTTCTCTTTTTTTCCCCTCTTAGTGGTCACCAGAGCGAAACATCGCATGTTTGATTTGATATAGGTTTTTATGTCAGATGCCCTTCCTGACACAACACTTTTAGCAAGGGACAGAAACACGCTGGCACCTTTGCAGCTACTCTTTATGAAAGTCATCAATGCTTCTTTTACATGAACCTCTCACCATAGACAGTGACAGACATGGCCCGCCTTTGATAACTTAGTGAGCTACCGGGGGAGGGGGAGGGGGTGTGGGGGGGGGGCAGTGACAACCTTGTGGAAAGTGGGATTCGAACCCCCAACCTTAGGATCAGTGATCCAGCACCCTTTACCACCAGTCCACCACTGCCCTCTGAGAACCAATGCTAAAATGGTACTGCCAAAATAAACACATGGAAGCGTGTGCATTTCAGGCTTCTTCCCCATATTTCTGCAGGTGTAACACACAGGCTTGTCCACAAGATGTCCCTATTAGTAAAGCAAATGCTGTACTACCCCAGCACTGTGGTTTCTGGAGTAAAATGTCCATCTAATCATACACCAGCTTTTCTTAATTTAACTTTTTATTTACTTAAAAGAGCAGCCACAAAGAAAAATAACCGTAACCGAGGGGAGCTGCTTACATGATTTGAACTGTTGTATCCTATCGCTCATCGTGTTGTGAAAACTGCTTCATAAACAGTGAACAGTCGGATAGGCCTTCAATTTGTGCGTCTTACAATTTACAATCACCTTTAATCGCTTGAAGGGGAAAAAAGAAACATCTTTACATCAGTATGCATGATATATGAGGTCAAAAGAAACTTTAAACGCACATAGACGATAGCTGCCAGCTGCCATCCTGTTCAGACAAAAAGCAGTTCATCAAAATTTAATAGCAGTCTGTGTAATAGAGACCGTAGACTTGCACAGATGATGAAAACGACAGGAGGTATGTGTCAAAGCAAAGTGGTAGTTGAAGGCATGTTTAACCGTGCGGCAAAGGTGGGGCTCGCTACAACAGTTTTTCAATTAAAAAGAATAAATAAACAAACAAAAAAAAAATGTAAGATGACATCACTTTATAATCAGTTCAGTTCATTTTCTGTAACCGCTTAAATCCGAGCATCCCAACCGACTCCGGGCTAGGGCAGAGTACACCCTGGAGAGCTCGCCGGGCCATCGCAGAGCAGAAACACGCTGACAGTTTTGCAGCTACCCCAGTCGAAAGTCAGCAATGGTTCTTTTACATGAACCTCACACTATAGACAGTGAGAGACATTTCCGGCCTTTGATAACCCAGTTAACTGCACTTAGGAAGGGGGTGGGGGTGGGGACAATGACAACCTTGTGGCGAGTGGGACTCGAACCTCCAACCTTAGGATCAGTAAGCCAGCGCTCTATACCAGTAGGCCACCACTGCCCATTATGTTATAATCTCAACACAAATCCTCATTCAGTGTCTCTCAACCGCTGACATATTTTGTCTTCTAGTTTGTCTTCCTTCCTCCCTTCCTGTCTGCGATATCTCGGATGCAGTGCACAGGAGCAATATTGTGTGTTTAATAACTTCTAGCTCCATAAAACGCTTGTTAAAGCAGCAATGAACAATGAGCGCTCATCATATGGCAACCAAAAAGTGGGAGGAAGAACAGCAGAGAAAAGTAAGAGTGTAAGAAAATGGTATTTGATTTTTTTTTTTTTTCATGGACTCTGAGCTTTTAAAAGATAAAAAAAAAAAAAAAAAGAGAAAAAAGAAATCCTGAGACTTCAACTTGAGCTCCTCTTCCAGTGTTTATAATAGACAGTTCCAGCTGAGATTGCTACATCTTTAAGCTCCCACTACAATACCTTATCCAGCACAGTCTCTCATCCAGGGAGGTTTCCAGAAGTAGCCTTTCACTGAGGTTATTATTTCCAATTCTACTCAAGAACAGCAACAGGGAGGGGAAAACAGCAGTATGCTGACATTGAGGAGTGGAGATGAGAAAATTCTGAGATATTTAAGTATAGACGGGATCTCAAGCGACTGGTTGGCTATAGAGAAATAAGCCCGGAATCTGAAGCGGATGAAATAACTGACTGTATTGTGAACAAGATGAGAGTGCACTCGAAGCCGGTCATGGTGAGAGCAGAACCTCAGGGCCGCCTTGTTTCAGGCAGCTTGATTCCATCTGGGAGCAGCAAAGATCCAGGGATGTTCTATCCTTTCAGTAGTGAAGCAGCGCACCCTCATGTCCTACTATCACACATAAGCGGTTTCTCTGACACGTGCACTCACAATGTTACTGCAGACGAACAGATGAACCCTTTCTTTTAAAATGTCACCTACCTCTGGTATGAAAGAATAATTCCATTATGGATATAATACAAGTGCTTTCCTCATGGCAATGGTTTATGTTGTTTACGTTTTCATACTCTCCTGATATACAGGATAACAGCTAATGTGATAACACCTATCAACAGGACTGTGGATGTCTGTTTACACTCTACAGGGGGAGGAAAACCCCAACAGAGTGGAGGACATTCCTGCACCTCAGGTGGACCAAGCAGCGACTGAGATGTAAATATAACCTGGGCTGAAAAAAAAAAAGAAAAAAAAAGAAAAAAAAAGAGGAAACCTTGATCGTGCCATGTCCACAGGTCCAGGCTGAGCCCTAGGACCTTCCGGCTTCTGTGCTTTTGGCTTCATGCCCAGACAAGAGAAATGAGAGGAATAGACCAGGCCGTCCTTTGCTCTTACCTCATCCCACTGGATCAGTCCACTATTGTGCGCTTGTGCTGGCATAAGTTTCGGAACAGGCCCATATGTTCACTAGTGTGAGATTGGCACCATACATCTGCTCACAGAACGGCACCCTACTAACAGCCGAACTGACCTGCACGATCTTTGCTCACACCTACCAAACCCAATCCCACCCCCAGCAACTTTTTATTCCATATAAAAAAAAAATCACATCCGTGCATGATGAATAAAATAAAGAAGTGAAAATGAATAGAAATGTGATAATAAACTATTATTATAAATATCAGAATGAAGTAGCAAAAAAAGAAAAAAAAAAGATTACAAAAATCAGTTACCTTTTTTGACAAGCCAGTTAAACCAGTCTCTTTTTATGTATAGCCAAGTGCACTCCAATCATCCATGGAATTAAAACTGCCGAGTTAAAAGGTGATTACTATTCTTTTAAAATGTATTTTCATTTGTGATTGGTGGGCAGCCACCAGCTAATTCTTCGGTATTCTTTTATGAGCTGATGTATTCAATCATTGAGATTGGACCCATTAAATAATTACAATGCATGACCATCTATAAGATAGATTGGCTCCATCCTGTGGGAGAAGGCTCCTACTTACCATTATTTTTGTTGGCGTTGGTTATATTATCTCACTGTGTGCTGTTGTAAGTTTCCACATTTGAACGTGACTAGCAACAAATAAGACTGCAGTGCAAAACTCCACCATCAGCAGCGCTGTCAGTAGGGCGTCAATTATCTATCTTATTTGATACCGGTGTATCTCCATTCTTCTTCCAAGAGAAGGCTGGTGAGAAAATGGCTGTCCACTCTCAAGTCTTGAGGCTTGCGCCAGCAATAAACTGATGGAGTCATATTTGGTGAAAAGGTCTAGTTCTTGACAAAAATACAGGATCCCTCACTTTCCGCGATTAATTGGGACCGAGATCCCCCACAACCACTGAATTCCACAAAGTAGGATCAACCCCCCACCCACACCCCTCCCAACTAATGTATATGTACATGTATATGTGTATATAATATCAATAAATACATATTCAATGCTATAAATGCTCATAATAACAATTAAACATTACAAATAATGCATAAGATGTAAATAAAATATAAATACACACACATACAGATGCACGTGCAAACACTCAGTTGCGCACCTCACAACAGTGTAACTCATTTTGATGGGAGGTTTTGGGTTGTTTTTTGTTTGTTTAGGGTTTGGTTTTTTTTTTTTGAATAATTGGCCAAGTTTTTGTGGATTTTCCTTAACTTTTCCCCCTATTCTTACTTAATTTAACTATTTTTTAATTCGATTAATTGTCTGGCTTCCTTTCGGCTTTTTCCCTTTTACTCGGGAGACGCCACAGCGAATCATCTGATTCGCACGTTTGATTTGGCAGAGGTTTTTACGTCGGATGCCTTTCCTGTCACAACCCTTTTCAGCAAGGGACAAAAACACGCTGACGACTTTGCAGCTACTCTTTATGAATATTTAAAAAAAAGAAACACGATGCACTGAAGCCGCATAAATGGAAGTGCGAAGTAGCGAGGGATCACTGTACTTCTTACAAGTACAGACGCTCCCCGACTTACGTTCATCACGTAGCCATTTAGATGTGGCTACGTAGTACGCTGATGTAATGACGCTACCAAACGACAGACTGACCATGCCCCTCCTTCTTCCCAGTTCAGTTATATATATATATATATATATATATATATATATATATATATATATATATATATATATATATATATATATATATATATATATATATATATATATATATATATATATATATATATATATATAGAGAGAGAGAGAGAGAGAGAGAGGATTTTCTGAGTAGATCCTTCCGTAGGAGAGTGCTCAATACTTTTTGGTACAGCAAATAACAAAAATAAAAGGACAGGACAAAGATTTTCTATTGAAACTCCATTTCTCACTACAGATCTGTTTCGAGGGGTGGTGAGACCATCCTCTCTCTTCAGGTGATTATAGAAGAATATTCTTATTCTTATATATTCTTCTATAATCACCTGAAGAGAGAGGATATATTTATATATATATATATACATAATGGGGCAGTGGTGGTCTAGTGGTATAAGGTGCTGGATCACTGATCCAAAGGTTGGGGGTTCGAGTCCCACTCTCCACAAGGTTGTCACTGTCCCCCCAGTGCAGCTAACTGGGTTATCAAAGGCCGGCCATGTCTCTTACTGTCTATGGTGTAAGGCATGTAAAAGAACCATTGCTGACTTTCGACAAGAGTAAGCCGTCAGCATGTTTCTGCCCTGCGATGGCCTGGCGAGCTGTCCAGGGTGTACTCTGCCCTCGCCCTGAGTTGGCTGGGATGGGCACCAGCCTCCCCACGACCCTAATTAGGATGAAGCGGTTACAGAAAATGAACTGAATGATATATATATATATATATATATATATATATTCATCAGTTATATAGCGTGTTACCCTTGTGTTAAGACGTCGTCTCTGTGATCTTTGAGTTTACACTGTTTTGTGGACTTTTGTAACCCTATGGTTGGTGATTCACATCAGTGCAGGCTGTGTTCTAGAGTTCAATGGCACCCTTGCGCACTTGAAAGACTGGAAGTATAACCCACAGCAAGTACACTACTTTTGCAAGTACACTACTTTCGGTATTGAGCGCCTCACATATTGTAAGCGTTGATTGGCTGTTTTAAGCTTCATGTAAAGTGACTCGGTATAAATAAGTGACTTATTTGAAATTAATGCTGATATTATTTGATATATTTGATATTATTTTACAATGTTATGTTTATAATAATTGATTTAGGGGTGTTTCATGAGATACAGCAATGGCATGGAGTTTGTCTACAATGAATCAGAAATTGTGTTAGTGGGCAATAGCCTGCTATAGTTAATGGGACTTCCAGCTATAATGCAATATACTCCAGCCTTTCTTTAAAAAAAAAAAAATAAATAAATAAATAAATAAATAAATAAATATATATATATATATATATATATATATATATATATATACATATATATATATATATATATATATATATATATATATATATATATATATATATATATATATATATATATATATATATATATATATATATATATATATATTAAAGATTTTGTAGGATATGAAGAATTATTCATCAGATAAAACTCCCTCGATCTGAATGATTCTTCACATCATAATTCGCCTCATTCAATAATTGCCCTCGTGCCCTAGTGCGCCACTATCAGAATGTATTCACTGATAGAGATTTCAAAGCACTTCTGTAAGTCACACCGTATAAGGGCATCTGCCAAATGCTGTAAATGTAAATGTAATTACTGATTATCTCGTTACAGTGGGACCTGTCACGGGTCGGGTTTACAGGCAGCATGTAAACATGTTAATGTCTTGGAAGCAAAAATTATGGACAAGCATAACGATCAAAGCAGCTAAAGACAAGAGCTAAAGTGTGACGGAGGCGGCACGGTGGCGTAGTAGTTAGCATGTCCGCCTAATCGCAAGAAGGCTTGGGTGTTTCTGTGTCCATATTCGTCCCCTGCTTGTGTGGGTTCCTCGGGGTACTCTGGTTTCCTCCCACAGTCCAAAAAACATGCCCAGTAGGTTAATTGGCTGTTCCAAATCACCCCCAAGTGTGAGTGTGAATGGCTCTGAGAGTGTTGGCTTTGCGATGGCCTGGCAACTTGTCTAGGGTGCCCTCGCCCAGAGTCAGCTGAGATGGGCCTCCCCACAACCCTAATTAGAATTAAGCGGTTTGGAAAATGAATGAATGAATGAATATCATAACATCATACATATTCGGTTTTATCTGTCTTATTTTAAAAATGTCTGGTCCTGTTGCCAAATTCAGCTTTTTAAATACATTTCTGCTTCTGCTAATATGGTAAGACATTATTCAGTTCATCGGTTCATTTTCTGTCCCCGCAGTGCAGCTATCTGGGTTATCAAAGGCGGGCCATGTCTCTCACTGTCTATGGTGAGAGGTTCATATAAAAGAACCATTGCTGACTTTTGTAAAGAGTAGCTGTAAAGCCGTCAGCGTGTTTCTGTCCCTTGCTAAAGGGTTGTGGATCCGACCTAAAAACCTATGCCAAATCAAATGTGCGAATCATTCGCTGTGGCGACCCCTGATAAAGGGGAACAGCCGAAAGGAAATCTCTCTCTCATCAGTTCATTTTCTATAACCACTTAATCCTAATTAGGGTCACAGGGAGACTGGCGCCCATTCCAGCCGACTCCGGTCGAGTGCAGAATACACCGTGGACAACTCACCAGGCCATCGCAAGGCGGAAACACACTGATGGCTTTGCAGTTACTCTTGTTGAAAGTCAGCAATGGTTCTTTTACAGCCTCACACCATAGACAGTGAGAGACACGGCCGGCCTGCAAAGCTCACATCCATCATGGTCAACAGCTCTCACCCACTGCACCAGACTGTCGAGGAGCTAAGCAGCTCCTTCAGTGGACGACTGAGGCATCCTCAGTGCAGGAAGGAGCGCTACCGCAGGTCGTTCATTCCCACCGCTATCAGACTGTACAACGCCACTTTGTAACTGTCTGTGAAAATACCGGTTATGTGCAATAAAAACCCCGTGCACTTTAATCAACCACATCTACCCCACTGTGAACCATATCAACCCATCTACTCTGCACTCAGATACATTACACTTTAATATAGGCCAGTCTATAAAGTTGCTCCATTCTTTTCTTTTATTGTTTAGTAATTTATACTATTTATGTATCTATTTATTTATTTACTTATATAATATATATGTATGTGTGTATGTTTGTACTTGTATCTATTTTTGCACCCCCTACTGATAGTACCTCAAGAGCCTGTAACAGTGAATTTCTCCATTGTGAGATTAATAAAGCTGAATCTTATCTTATCTTATCTTATCTTTGATAACCCAGTTAGCTGCACATCAGTGACAACCTGTGGTGAGTGGTGCTTGAAACCCCAACCTTACAATCAGTGAGATCCAGCACCCTTACAACGAAGCCACCATTGCCCCGGTAAGACATTATTTTACTGAAGAATTCAGAAAATGAACGAACGAATGAATAAAGTGTGATGACTAGATGACTGAGTCACAGGATCTCCAAATAACACAGGTGTTGTGGGACGGCCCCAGTTCTCCAGAAAATGGTGTGAAGCACAAACTATGAACTAGCAAAAGGATCTTGAGTGTCCAAAGCTCAGTGATGCACATGGGGAACAAAATCTTGCTCATGTGGTCCAATCCCATGAACGATCTACTGGAACACACGATGCTGAAAAAGCTAATTGTGTTCGAACTCATCTACATATGGAGGCCAGAGACTGGTCAGTGTGTCCATGCTGACACATATATGCACAATGGTTTCGGGTTCCGTTCCTCATTAAAGAAAATAATCAAGATCATTTCTGTTGTCCCCGGTGAGTCAGTTACTTTCACACATCTTTTACACAAAACAAGGTTTGATTATCTGTTGTCACACATTTTCCCGTCCTTATCAGCTGGAATACACACAAGCTTTAATTCTTTATTCCCTCTTATCAGCAATCTACAAATATAGAGCGGGGAAAAAATTAAGTCTCTATTGTGATGTTATCATTAATACAAATGAATAATTACAGAAGAATAATTTTGTCCTATTCTACACAGATCTTAGTATAAATGCTCAGTCTTAAAGTGTGTATTAATAAAAGGGCATAATAGGAACACTTGAAGCTTATTGGTATTAATGTCAAGTCAGATTTTATTTGTTTTCAGCAAAATCCTTCAAATATAAAGAACAAAGGGCTCCTCGGCTCAATTAATGAAAGGGTAAGCTGAGAGCATAAGTGGATTCAAAGATGAGCTCTTTTTGTAGACTTTTACACACACACACACACACACACACACACACACACACACACACACACACACACACACACACACACACTAACAACAGCCGCTTTAACAGGAACATGGACACACTTAAATGTTTAGTGTTTGGTGCATGTGGAGATGCTTTTCTGCTGATCACAGTAGTAAACAGTGATTTATAAGAGACCGCCCCTCTATTAGCTCGTGTCAATTTGATCATTTTCCTCCGACCCCCTCTTGTCAAAAAAGATATTACCATCTACGGAATTTTCCCGTCCCCTTCAGACTGGTGTGTATGAATATCCCAGGAGACCAGCAGGTTCTGAAATAGTCAAACAACTGCATCTGGCGCCGATGACCACAACTAGAATTGCAGGGATCACACTCCACCCCCATTTTGATATTGGGTGTAAATATTATCCGAAGCTATCGAATTGGATGTGAATTGTTTACCTATACTAATTATTTTATTAATTGTGAGACATAAAAAAAAAACATCCCAAGGTTTTATGTCTATACTCTAACGTTTAAGGCAAAAAAGGGACAGTTAATACCTATCACCGGACATGCATATCATATAACGCAGAGAAGTAATCTAATAACATTACTTATATTTTTTATTTATATTTTATTTTACTACTTATTATATTGTGCGGCACCGTGGCGTAGTGGTTAGCACGTCCGCCTCACAGCAAGAAGGCCCGGGTTCGATTCCCGGCCTGGGCGTTTCTGTGTGGAGTTTGCATGTTCTCCCTGTGCTTGTGTGGGTTTCCTCCGGGTGCTCCGGTTTCCTCCCACAATCCAAAGACATGCACTGTAGGTTAATTGGCCATTCTAAATTAGGGACTACAGATGGAAACTAGCTATTAAGCTATAATCTGGTACAGTACATCTCTGTCTCTATGAGTTTAATGTCCCTGTACATTGTCCCTTAAATAAACAAAAAAAAATAAAATAAACTGATAACGGACCCCATTTTTATAATAAACCAGCGTATGTCACAGAGATAAAACATCTTCCAGACTATATTCTGTACAGTGTGAGTATACAGTGAAGGTGATGCAATGTGAGGAATCGTAAAAGGTAAAGTCTGTTGGGTTTTTACACCTGAGCCATAGTGGCTCATCAGGCCGGTACTTATCCCCGGTTTCCGTAGCATGAAGCGACTAGGAGTTCAACTCCTCCTGGATGGGACGCTAGTCCATCGCAGGTTACCTTCCCAGTATATTTTTACTGGTACCCATTTACACTGCTGGGTGAACAGAGGCACACTTGTGGTTGAGACCTTGCCCAGGGGTCTGAGCACAGTGAAAGTCTAACTGGGATTTGAACACACAACCTCCCGATCATGAGCACAGCACCCTAACCAGGACGCCACCGGCCCCACAAAGTGAGGAATGGGTTCTCTTTTTATCCAATGACTTCACATGAAGCAAAAAAAAAAAAAAAAAAAAAAAAAAAAAGAGAGAATTAAAAAAGTAGATCATTTACACTAATTGACAACTACCCTGAATTAAAAAAACAAAACAAAACAAAACAAAAAAACAAGTTAATGTCTTGTTCCATTTGTCTGGTTACATCTATATTAGCGTTAAATCATAATAATGTTTGCAAGAACATGATCAACAACAGCAGTAATAATGATAACAATACTACTAGTAGTACTACTCCTAATAATTATTATTGTTTTATTATTACTGCTGCTGCTGCTGCTGCAGATTCATCATTATCATTAGTGCTTCCCTCGCTTTAATTAAAATATTTTACAGCACACACTATCACAATAATTTGGATAAAGCAACGGTTTTAGTGCAAATACTGCCACATCTCCTTTGCATCAACCATCCACTGGGAATATGGATTATTCTATCCCTCTGTCTCCCACGCTTTCCCCAGTCGGCTTTGTTTCGTCCTCCTCCTCCTCCTCCTCCTCCACCACCTCCTGTATTCTACAAACTCCCTCTCTTTCCAAAGAAGGAAAGAGTATCTTCATAATATCTAATTATGATATTATTATTAAATAAAGCAAATAAATAAATGCATAAATAAATGAATGATTCAATAAATAAAACAGTAAAATAAGAACAGACAATTATGATCAGTGGTGTATTATACTACAAGCAAATTCACTGCAAAATGCACAACAATAAAATACATTTTAACGCTATTTTGTGTTCTCACACTTCTTCAAACATTTTATTTCTATCAAATACAGTATCACATCTATATTCACAAAGTGTGTTATTATCAATCATGTGTAGTGATTTTTTTTGCTACAAAGACAAAAAACTGTAAATAATAATAATAATAATAATAATAATAATAATAATTTAAGAACAGGTGTAAATTAATTCTTCACTGTTTTATTGAATAATTGGTGCAACCTTACTGGGAGAACTCTGCAGACATAATTAAATCTAAAGGCTAGCTGAATAAATGAAGTAGAGAGTTGGAGTGTGCAAGCTTGACAGATATTAATACCGTCCATTGAAATGTGGCAACAACAGTAATAACCCATTCATAACCATAAACTGTTCTTGGTCAGGACTTTAAAGATATTGTGGATCACAAGATCAGGAGATATGTACCTTTTTTCTTCTCTTTGTTGTAGAGGTGAGTATTAATTAATAATCTCTACAGTGACTATACTAGCTGCTTGTAGTCATTATCATTAGAAGAAAAAGTCTATTTTGTGGTTATGTCAGGCTTCGATTACTGTGTTTGAAGAGCAGAGATTAGTTTTTTGGAGTTCAATAAAGCGTGAAGCAACTCACATTGTAACCTTATACAGACATCTTACTAACAAGTGTATGGTGTGAGACGGCTGCTTGTGTCTTATGTTAGGGCTCCACATTTTGATCTAATATGGCCCTCGGTCTAATATGGCACTGGAAGAGTTAGAGTCATGTGCCCACCGTTCTGTGAGGTAAAGATGGGACTGAGGCTTTTCCCATGATCCAACTGCATTTTTGACACATATTTCTGAATGACATGTATACTCGAGTGACATGTTAAAGAGAGACAGAGAAAGACAGACAGCGAGAGAGAGAGAGAGAGAGAGAGAGAGAGAGAGAGAGAGAGAGAGAGAGAGAGAGAGATGAACCTCATTGTGAATCCAAGGCTGATAATGAAATACATAAATGCAACATCTGTTCCTTTTGGCAATTTGTCCTCCTGCTCCAGTCCCCCGTTTTCCCTTTGAGGTCAATGCATCTTTATTTTATTTTTTATTTTTTTTTGAAAACAAAATTCAGAGCAGTAGATGAATAATGGAAATATGGAAGGCACCCTTTAATCTCAGCAGGCCTTCTGTGCCATTCTTCAAAGCCGAATGTAGCTCCACCCCCCACCCCCTCTCTCACACACACGCACACACACACACACACACACACACACACACACACACACACACACACACACACACACACACACACACACTTTGCCAGTATGATTATGTGAACAGTTTAGTCAAGTTGAATTGGTGATACATGGTTGGAGGTCAGTTAATGATCTTGTTGAACATGCAGCATACATACATGCTCTCTCTCTCTCTCTCTCTCTCTCTCTCTCTCTCTCTCTCTCTCTCACACACACACACACACACACACACACACACACACACACACACACACACCACTATCTTTCCGGTTTCCTTTTTTGCACAATGCCGATACATGTAGCCAAATGATTCACAATGTGCTTTGACTATGTTTTCATTTAATGTTATCATTCACGTTATTTTAATCAAGTAACTAATGCCGGTCATGTTGGTGACATGGTGGTGCACTTTCATTTTCTTTATTAGCAATATCACCGAACAGGTTCAACTGGGACTTTTCTCTCCGGAGTATTGTATTTCTCCGCGTGTTTCCACTCGGTACTCGGGTTTCATCCCACAGTGCAAAGATGACAGATTAGGTCAGCTCGCTACTCTAAATTTCTACTCTAAATATTTCACGTTTCCAGCATTTGGCAGACGCTCTAATCCGGAGCGACTTACAATTATAACTTTTCATTCAACTGAGCAATTGAGGGTGAAGGGCCTTCCTCAAGGGCTCACCAATGGTGATAGTGGGGATTGAACCGCTGACCTTCAGTTCAGTAATCCGTCACCTTATACAATAACCACCCATGTGTGTGAATGGTTAGCCGTTTCCCTGTTAGCCCTGTAATATATTGGCACAATCTGTCCGAGGTGTAACACCTCCTTCAGATGAGGTCAGCTCGGGTTGACGTCAGCTTCCTCCATGACCCTGATGGAAAAATGGTAAAAAGTGGATGAATGCAGCAATGCATTCTAAATGCTCTTCATTTTGTAGCGCATCTCTTCACTGCACCACCGCACCAGTACATGTATGTGGATTTTTATTTTTTTGTCCAATCAGATGTCAGCTACTATGTGCAGTCATGTCAATCTAATCTGTCATGGCCCTTCCGAGTCAGCAGTGTTGACTGATGTCACTTCAACTATACGGTGTTAGCAATGAGTTGTTTCTTCAACCAATCAGATTTCAAATTCGCCTTACAGGTCAGCAAGTTGGTTAAGGTGAGCAGTTTTCGGTTCTCTGATTGGTTGATCAGATCTGAATGTGTCTTTAGTGATCTGCAGACAATATATTTAAGTCAGAATATTTTACATCCCCAAGAGCTGACAGAAAATAAGAACTTGACTTCTTGTAAGGAGACTGGTGGTATTAAGAGGTGGATTAAGTTCGTTAAGTCCTGCCGACGCCCCAGGTAACAAACCCACGGCCCGCCACTGCGGGATACCCTGTTAATTTTTTCCACAACGTTCAATCCAACATTTCAAAACTCGCTTAAGATTTTTCCGTTTTCATACAGGTTCATTAGACCTGTAAAATAAAGCTGAAAGAAAACATTTTCACAAGATAAATGGACATCATCCTGGCAATCTTGTATTCATAATTTATTTTATGAATAAGCTATTTTCCAACCCTAACACTAATTAGATTCATGACATGCAAATTACACTTATGCAGACATGTGAGAAGAGCCCCAAATAGAAATGTGATTAATCCAAAATACAACTTCAAAGCTCTGCAATCCGTGCAATGGGTTAAATCGAAATTTAAAATGTAGGGCAGAAGATTCAAACAATATGTTAGAGAAATAAAACCCTTTATTTTCTATTGGTCTCCCCCTCTCTTTTTCTCATGCTCTCTAAATTGCTTGGGCAGTGCCACCAGAATAACATATGACTTTCATAATAAAACCACAGAAGCCCATGCAAATAAGTGTGAAATTGCAATATAATCATTTATGTAAATGAAACACTGGTGTAGTGAAGCATCATTATTCTCTCTACCCTCTTAGTTCTTGTTTTTGCAAGAGAGAAGGAAAATTATTAGCATGAAATAAACCGTAATGGAAAAAAAAAAATCTACTTAAACATAAAAACACTTTGATACTCAGTTAAAAATGAGTTTCCACTCCACACTCTCAAAATTCTCATATGCAGACATTTTGATGATATGCACATGTGGAAATGGTCTGAATACATACTGCGGGAGAACGGGTAGGAATAGGGCTGTCTTTACACTTGACCTGAATACTTGTATCCAGACACAGAAGTGATTCTGGGCCTATACTCACAGCTTTACTTTCACATGTTAAAGAGTCATATAAAAAAATCCCAGTGCCCCCCCCCCCAACGTGGTATCAATACACATGAATGACATTCGTTTTCTGAACTGCTAAATCCAAATTAGGATCACAGGGATGCTGGCGCACATCTCAGTCGACTCTGGGAAAGGGCAGACAACACCCTGGACAGCTCACCATGCCATCGCCGGGCAGAAACAGGCTGGCAGCTATGCAGCCTACTCTTGACAAAAGTCAGCAATGGTCCTTTTACAGCATGTCACCACAGACAGTGAGAGATATGGTTGGCCTTTGATAATTCAATTAGCTGCACTGGCAGGACAGCAGTGACAACCATTGAAAGTGTAACATAAACCCCCAGTCTTGGGATCGGTCATCTGACACCATACCACCAGGCCACCCCCCCGCCCTTACTCAAGTGTCCTATTATGAAAAGATTTTTACTTTGCAGAATGATAATTTTAGTGGTTAGCATGTCTGCCTCACAGCAAAAAGCTCCTGGGCAATTGTGTGTGACGTTTTCATGTTTCCAAAAACATGCACCAAAGACTAAATTACTGTTCCAAACTGCCCTGAGGTGTGAATACGAATGATTGTCTGCGTGAGTTGGCCCTGCGATGATTGGTGAGATGTTAAGGGTGTACATCAGCTTCACCCAGTGTTGGTTGTGATAGGCCCCACCCTCCCCACAACCCTAGCAATATTATACGGTTCGGCAAATGAGTGAGTTGAAATGGTGCAATATTTTATATGGTCTTATTGTAGCACCACAAACATGGGCTCAGTACAGTGTTCCACATTAATAAAATAATCTTGATTTACCTACCAATGGCACATTTTGTCTTTTCCACTGTCCTTATGAACCTTTCCAAAACTTGAAACAAGAGGCAGGACTCAGGCACAATCTGAGTATTTAAGACTAGACTCAAAACATAATAATTATTTGATTGGGGTTTTTATTGTTGATTTATTAGGTAAAGGAGAAGATCTGGGAGTTCTCAGGTACAGAGAGTTCTGGTTAACTGGGATGTTTTTCTGTTACTTCCCCACTCTCACATACTCACTCAGGACAATTGACCTTGGAGTGGCTGATTGTCTTATGTCACAGGCTGACCTATATTGGTCATTCCGTTCGTTCGTCCTCTCTTTTGAACGAAGCTGTCAGAGTCAGTCAATGCAGAGTCCCTGCTTGCACTCAGCACTGAAAAAAAATAATTTATGAGTGTGTGTGTGTGTGTGTGTGTGTGTGTGTGTGTGTGTGTCTCTGTCTGTCTGTCTCTGTGTATGTTGAGGTACACATGCTGCTTCTAGTATACCTTGGATCCTGATCCTTCTGCTCTCTGAACCTAGTGATCTGTCCTGATGTGCTACTGCCAGTGACATGCATTCAGAGGAAGCAGGGGAGTCACTCTTGAAAAGAGCAATGGTTAACCACAAAATACACATTCATTCATTCATTCATTCATTTGTTGTTTTCTGAACCAATTAACCCTAATTAGGATTGTGAGGTGGCTGGTGCCCATCTCTGGGTGAGGGCAGAGTGCACCCTGGACAGAAGACCAGGTCATCGCAAAGCAGAAACATGCTTACAGTCTACTCTTGACAAAAGTTAGCAATGGTTCTTTTACATGCCTCTCACCATAGACAGTAAGAGACATGGCCGGCCTTTGATAGCCCAGTTACCAGCAGGGGGACAGCAGTGACAACTGTTGACAGTAATTCTTGAGCCCCCAGCCTTGATATTGGTAATCCAGCACCTTACCACCGGGCCACCACTGCCCGTTATAACATTTAATAAATGTTAATATTTGTCAGCTCTATTAGAAACCCTTTTTTCGGTTCAAATTCAGTATGCATTTTTTTTTTCAATAAATAGCAGAATCTCCATATATCCCATTCAAATACAGGGAGGAGCAGCACGGTAAGGTACTGCTTTGCTGTGCAGCTCAGTGGATGGCGAAATCCTTCACAGACTGCGCTGGTATGCAGACTTTCTTAGCCCTAAGCATATATGGTTGGTCAGAAGCATAAGCCTACTAGCATGGGTGCAAGTTTTCCGGCATATACCAGAATTTCCGGTTTTCCCAAGACTGAATTCACTATCTGCTCGGATCAGCGCAATCTACCATTATACTCAGTTAAGCAAAGAGGGTTGTAAAATGAATGAAAACCCGAATCCAGAAAAAAAGACAACTCTCCGCTCTGCTGATGATTCACATCAGTGCAGGCTGAGTACTACATGAGTATTCAATGGCCCCCTTGCTCACTTGAAAGACTGGAAGTCCATATAACCCGCGCTTTGTCTCAAGCACAAGCAAGTGAACTACTTCCGTTGGAGCGCCTCACATATTGTATGCATTGATTGGCTGTTTTAAGCTTCATGTAAAGTGACTCGACTCAGCTTCATGTAAAGTGACCATCCATCAACCATCGTAACCATTTACAAGCATCACAGGTTACTGGCTAGTGTTGGTTGGAGTTCTCGTCCAAAAGCCACTTGCATCTGCTGATGATGTTCCATATGGACCAATCAAGTACAAGCAGAATTTCAGGTATTGTCTGCCCTGTTTTTTTTTTTTTTAAACAAACATGTCTGAAGGAGTTGAGAGATTGGGTAGGTGTGACAGTTATCAATCAGGTGCATCCTGGGGAATATAATTCTACCACTCAGAGAGTATATTAATTCTCCCTATAGCACTTTGTACGTTGGTAGTGATGACCTGGTAGTAAGGTGTTGGATCACTGATCCAAAGGTTGGGGGTTCAAGCCTCACTGTTAACAGGTTGTCACTGTCCACCCAGTGCAGCTAACTGGGTTATCAAAGGCTAGCCATGTCTCTCACTGTCTACGGTGTGAGGCATGCAAAAGAAAAATTACTGACTTTCATTAGCTGCATAGTAGCTGCAGTAGACTGCATAGCCGTCAGCGTGTTTCTGCCCTGCGATGGCCTGATGAGCTGACCAGGGTGTACCCTGCCTTTGCTCAGAGTCAACTGAGACGGACACCAGCCTCCCCGTGACCTTAATTAGGATTAATCTGCTCAGAAAATGAATGAATGAATGATACTTTGAATCTACAAAGCACTGAATGGTCTGGTGCCACATTATCTTAGCGAACCTCTTGTCGTTTATGATCCGGCACACCCCCTTTAGATCTAAAAGTGCAGGAAGCTTTGGTGATACCTCGAATAATGAAAACCACTGCAGGGGGCAGAACTTTCTCTTAGATGTACAGTTATGAAATAGCCTTCCAGTTAATGTTCGGGACTCAGACACAGTCTCTGTTTGAAAGACGAGACTGTAAACTGACTTGTTTAGTCAAGCATTTTGTTAATAGTGTTTTATCAGGTAAAAGAGCAGATCTGGGGGTCTCATGCATAGAGAATTCTGGTAAGATGTGATGTTGGGATGCTGTCACTCGCTCACTCTACATGCACACCCAGGTCCATTGACAGTGGAGTGGCTGATTTCCAAACATCACAGGGTGGCCTCATGTCTGCCTTCCTACTGTTTCCCTCTCTTTTAGTTATGCTGCCGCTGCCACAGCCACTCATGCCGGAATCGCTGCTTGCACTCAGCAATAATAAACTCTTCTATTTCCATTACACTTCTATGAGTATACCAAACAACCTCTCTCTCTCTCTCTCTCTCTCTCTCTCTCTCTCTCTCTCTCTCTCTCTCTCGCTCTCTCTCTCTCTCTCTCCTTCTGGGAAGTCAGTGATCCTGATCTTTCTGTTTTCTGAGTCCTGTGATCTGTCCTGGTGTGCTGATGTTGGCTGGAAGCCCCTCCTTCCTACTAATGAAGGTCTAAATATACACAGATGTGCACTAACAGACTAAACATGACTGTTCACTGCTGGTCATATTAACTCTCTTCCCCACTATTATTTAGGACAGTTGTATAACCAACTGGACTACATTTTGGACTGTAATGAAGTTTCTTGTATATGGTTTGTATCTGCATGGTTTCAGCCATGAAGTTTTCCCTTTTGGGCCTGGTTCTTCTGAAGATTTCTGCCTTACATCTACTGAGGGAAGTTTTTCCTTGCCACCATTGCAGTGGGAGACGCTCAATAGGGATGTGTAGGGGTAATAGGATATGCTTTTTTTTTTTGCACTTTGCAAGCCCCTACTTTTACTGTTTTACTGTGTAAAGCTGCTTTGTGACAATTACAAATAAAGCTGAATTGAATTGAATTGTTCTTACAATGATGTGCTGCATTCAGAAATCAGGGATATATGCTAGATGTATTTAGCTATAGTATATCAATTTAATACAGTGTATATTTAATACCTGTGACCCTATTGGGAGTAAGCAGTTCTACCATCAAATGAATAAATATAGGTAATGCAGTATACTATAAATACAGCCAATGGCTAGCTGATTCACACACTAAAGAAGGTGCATATAGGGCAGCACTCGCAGTTACCAGCATCTCACATCTGTGTTTGGATATTACATAGCTTCTAAAAAAGCTGAGGTTTCAGAACACCATGTCTTCTGAAATATTTAACGAACAAATTTATGAAAAAAAAAAAAAAAAGGATAAATGAGGCACGATAATTTTGAATCTCCAGATAGCAAACCCATCGGAACACCCTGTTCCCCGTAGTATATACAAATGAACAATTATGCATCAAAGGCGAAGTTGATGCCACTGAATATTGGCCAAGATAGGATGTAAAGGGAAATATTAATTGTATCCTCATCCACTAAGCCTGAGGTGTATATTTGTCTTAATATATAGTACATGATCACCAAAGCCAGAACAAAAAAGCTTACTAAAACAAGACTTGTGTGGTTTATTTATTTATCTTTATCAGGATGAACACCACTGACTCCCAGCATGGGCATAATCAGAGCCTGAGAACTGAGAACCTGTGATGCCATCTCGTCAAACCCTTTCCACAGATGAGGTCATACTATGCAGAAACATAAAAAAACGCAAACAAACATAAGATGAGTCATTTTAATTAATTTGTTTGTTTATAAATGCAGAATGCAGGTGCAGAGCCTAGTGTAACCCTGAAAAAGTCTGGTATTGAGTTAATAAGCACAACACAGTGTTTTAGAATAGTCATAATTAGACTATTATTCATGACATACAATATCATTTATAATTTCTTAAAAGCGGGAGCCAAGAACAATGTGTCTCTCTTAAAGGTTCAGATTTCCATGAAGCCAGCAAACTTAACCTTTATAAAATCATGAATCAAATTTGGAGAAATTTAGCCATCAGTCCAACAAATAAAGAAATATACAAATCAAATAAAAATAACCTGACTTGCAAAATGAACTTAACAGGGCAAGCTCTTAAGGTCTGCTCAAACTACAAAAAAACAGCCTGTTTTGTGTTACCTTGTTGATGGATTGGAGGAATTGTGAAAGCCAGCTGATAGTTTACTACAAAATGAGTCTTTCAAATTGTGCCAAATCCTTGTGATCTATGAAGAGCATTTCAAGCTTGACAAAGAACCCTGGAGCCAATTTAGTGTCAAGAAACAACCATGGAGCAAGGGTTGGACAGCACAGTTGACATAAAGGAACGTGCATAATCATTGCCATCCTTTAAAATAAAAATAAACCATAAAAGTATTTTTTTACTATGCTTTTCTTGTGTTCTCATGTAGATGTTCCCCGACTTACGTTCATCCATTTCACGTTTTTTAGATTTTACTTTTTTGTTTTAAAAAAATAATAATACTAATAATAAAAATATGTCAAATTTTGAGTACGAGACGTACCTACGTAGTACGCTGACATTTGTAACCCTAAGCAAATATGGTTGGTCAGAAGCATAAGCCTACTAGCATGGGTACAATTTTTCTGGCATATGCCGGAATTTTCGGTTTTCCAAAGACTGAATTAACTATCTGCTCGGATCAACGCAATCTATCATGCATGCTCAGTTAAGCAAAGAGAGTTGTAAAATGAATGAAAACCCGAATCCAAAAAAGAAAGAGAACTCTCCGCTCTGCTGGTGATTCACATCAGTGCAGGCTGAGTACTAAACAGGTATTCAACGACGCCCTTGCACACTTGAAAGACTGGAAGTCCGGATAACCTGCGCTTTATCTCAAGCACAAGCAAGTGAACTACTTTTGATGGTGTGCCTCACATATTGTAAGCGTTGATTGGCTATTTTAAGCTTCATGTAAAGTGACTCAGCTCAGCTTCATGTAAAATGACCATCGGAACCATTTACAAGCAGAAAGATCACATCGTTGAGAATGTTAAAGGTTATATTTGATACTGTATTTGATATTTGATCAGTGAATTTGATAAAAATTTATCTATTTGAAATTATTTTGCTTGAATTTAATTTATTTGAACTTAATGTTGATATTATTTGATATATTTGATATTATTTTATAATGTTATGTTTATAATAATTGATTTCGGGGTGTTTTATGAGATATGGTAATGGTATTTATGGATGTATAGTACAGTATGAATGTCATACGTCACGGGAACACACAGTAACAACTTACGTTTTTTTTTTTTTTTTTTTCAACTTACGTTCGGCCATCCAGAACCAAACAAAAACGTAAGTTGGGGAGCGTCCGCATATACTAAAACTCTGCATGAGTTTCAAGAAATGCTGTAATGCAGTATGCCTTTCTTATGATCCCATTAAGAAAATATTAAAACTCTGAATGACCATTGTGATGGACCAAGCAAAACTGCACATCATGGTGTGAGGAAACAAACAAACAAACAAGCAAACAAACAAACAAACACACAAACTATAAAATTGATTAAATGAAACATTAAAATTAATACAGGCATTAGGCTTGTAGTAGATCACTGAAAAGGCTCCTTGAAGTTCGCTTTAAGTTAATACATTCACATGGGTTCCTCTAGACAGTCATTCTGACAATATTCACACTGTGGTTTCCCAGGTTACCGTTCATTGCTCCGCATCCCAACACTTCATCACCTCAAGCTCAATCCCAGCAATAATAAAATGAAAAATGTGCTCAAAATGCAGACCCACACTTCATTTTCCAATCGTCTTACTGATGAAAACATGGGTATGGGTTTGGTGTTCTCATTTATGACAAAAAGAAGCCAGCAGTTAGATCAACCTGGATAATTGTTAACAACTGAAACATGCTTCTGTCTCGTCTTCCTACCATTAGGTCCTTAAAGGATCTCCAAGAAAATGGAGGTTGAGTCGTAGCCCTGAAGTTTCAAATTTCAAATTAGTTTCAAATTGTCTAGCTTTCCAGATTTCCAACTCCGGGTTTTAATCCAGAACATGATCAACTATCAACTATTTGTTTGCAACACCCAGATTCCCCACAGTATATCGAGATTTTCACACTGCAAGTAGAACTTGGTTTGACACAGCTCAAGGATACCAAACACCAAGACTCTTCTCTCTTGAAGCCCCAACTCTTCAACAAGCACTTGATACCCAGCAAACTGTGAGTGTACACTTAACTTCTTCTTCTTCTTTCTTTTTCTTTTCCTTCCGGCTGTTCCCTTCAGGGGTAGCCACAGCAAATCATCTACCTCCATCTCACCCTATCCTCTTCATCTTCTTTTCTTATGCCAACTACCTTCATGTCCTCCTTCACCACATCCATAAATCTTCTCTTTGGTCTTCCTCTAGGCCTTCTGCCTTTTAGTTCCTTCCTCAGCATCCTACTACCAATATACTCACTTAACAACAGACATATTTACTCTGCGTAGTAATTTATAAATGTTCTAACATTTTTGACATTGAAGTTCTTTAGATTGTTGTATATTTACTCTGGGGAAGGATGCATGCCAAATACTGTAAAATTTAAAAAAAATGTTCATTCTAACCTAAATATGGTGCAAATAGTGGCAAAAATGTGCAATTCCAAGTTATTAACAGTGTGAACACAATTTAAATTAGGCAGACTAAGGTTTGAATTATCTTTTTTTTTTTTTTTTTTTTTTTTTCTGGTTAAAATATATTACCTCTAAAAATAGTATTGATATAATCAGAGAACTGTTCTTTCATAAAGTCTGGTGATTTGTATACTTAAAGTCAACTTTGTAAAATAGATTTGTTTCCTCTGAAACACCAACATTATGCCTCTCACATCACTCAAATTTTAGAGAAACAATGAAGGCACCCTGGCAAACACATTCCATTTGATTAATTTTGTCCAACACATTCCCAAAACTAGAGTGGGGCACATAGATACTTGTACAAATAGTGAGCCAATGAAAGAATTCCATGCAGTTTTGGAAGAACAATTTTAAAAACGTACCTTTAAATAAAATAATTTAAGTGGGTACATCTGAAATTAGGATCCAAGTGACTGCAACACCTACAATGTGATACACTATAAAACCATCTTGTGGCTCCACAGGGGCACATAGCGATACCTGAAAGGGAGCAGGCCTACACAAGGGAAACAGCTGGCACAGCTGAACGCCAAAGGCCCAGGCTGCCTGGGCAAAGCACAGTGGAAAGCCCAGATAGTGCCCACCTGTTTGGCCTTGGGCCAGCTCAGTTACATGCTACACAGCTAGCCAACCATCTGTGCATGAAGCCCTCAGTACCTGGACCCCAAACCACAGCTGGCGTTCATTGGAACTGAAGCTGATAAAACTCGTGTCTTCTGGTGAGTGATGATACATACATCAAACAAATGTGTCTGGAAACTGAAGCTGTTAGGCAAGTGAGGAAAAGTGATCTGCAATCAGCAGTCAGTGTGATTTGTTCTCTACTGGCAAGGTGGAATTGTAACTTCTGTATTACTGTCTACTTGCCTCAGTTGAACCTAATTGTTGTGACTAATATTTTAAAGCAGAAGATATGTAACTGGTTCTGTAGTCTTATTATGGTGTTAATCCAGAATAGCTTTGAGTGTCCGTCAGGTGTGAATTGGGCGCAGAACACAGAAAGTATATATTGAAGGCTTCACTTCCTACAAACGTAATGTTTGTAGCAGTTATCAACACAGAACATTTTTAAAACAAATATATTGAAGAAAAGTGGTAATTTAATAGTTTTCTTGCCTTTGTTAAAGTAGATCTATCAGGCCTAATGCCTTAAACATAAACCGGCTTGCAGTCATGTGCCTTAAGCCCATTATTGTTCTCACTTCTCTGAGACCAAGAAGATTATAGCAACAAGCCAGAGATTGTACTGTCCGCAACCTTACCTACCCTTCACTGATGTCGCAGTCTCAAATGAAGGGGGCAGGTGCGCTCTGGAACTACCACTCTGCTCTGAAAAAGGCTGATTTCTCCTCTGCTATTACTTCTCACTACTCTTTTGGCTTTCTCGCACCTGGATGAAACCTGGATTTCCTCATGCCTCTGCTACAGCAGCAGATTTTTCATCTGTTTATGCTTTCTTCTCATACGCTATGAGTATCTGTGAGACGTGGTGGTACAGAGTTTCTCCTCCTTTGAGCGTCATGCAGTAAAAGTCTCCTCTCCAATCAACCTCTTCATTATTGTTATTTACCACCCTCCTGGACTCCTAAGAGACTTTCAGGATTAGATAGACACACTCCTTAGCACTTTCCCTACTGACAACACCCGTCTCACTCTTCTGGGAGACTTTAATCTCCCATCTGACAAGCTCCAGTCCTCTTGCCTTCTCCCACTTCTTTATTCTTTTTCTTTAACTTTTAACAACTGATCTCCCACACACAAAGGAGAGAATCTCCTGGATCTTCTTTTCAGTCATCCCTCCCCAGTCACAGGCATTACCGCCACTCCACTGCACATCTCTGACCACCACTAGGTTTCCTGCAGTATCAACTTAACTATTCTATCTCACATCAGCTCTCAGTTTCCTGCCCCCTTCAGCAAAATCTCCACACTGAATCTTCTTCATCTGTTGCTTCCTGTACTTATATTATCTTTGTTAAGAACTGACTCTTTCCTCTCATCCCTCTCTACATCAAAGGATATCCTCTGTCCACTATCTCTAAAATTCAAGAAGACGTCTTTCCCTGCTCCTTAGCTCTCGGAGGTTCTGCGAAAGTAATCATAGACCACTCAGAGCAGCTGAGACAAAATGGAAGAAACTCTACTTGAACCAGATCCCTATCATGTTCTCCACATTTTCATCTAATGTGACTTCTGCTCAGATAACCTTCTACAAAAAAAATTAATAATAAAAGTTGGACACTGCTGCACAACACACCACTCAGTATCTTTTCATCCTTATTCAATCTATTTACTCCACCTACCCCATCCTCCCTGACTGCTGAAGACCTTGCTGACTTCTTTCGTGGGAAGATTAAACAAATCTTTCAGACATTTACTCCTATAAATAACCTTCTTGACACTAATCAATCTGTCTTCAATGTGGCACATTCCAAAGAGACTTCACTCTTGGCTGTCACCGAGAAGTTACACACTGCAGGATCAGTCAAGATGTCATCAGTTCTCATCCTCCTCGATCTTTCAGAAGCATTTGACACAGCCAACTACAATACTCTTGTCCATTCTCAGGAGTCTAGAATTTTTTGGTGCAATATGGCAGTGGTTTACTTCATACTTGGAAGATTACTCATATCAAGTTACATGGAGAGACTCCACATCTTCCATGCCAACTTTACACTGGCATTCCCCAGGGCTCAGTTTTTTGTCCGCTTCTTCTCATTCTTATACCAGGTCCCCCTGTGAGGTCATATCCTCTCAGTAGTTCTCACAACACCGGTATGCAAATAACACTCAATTTCTCTCTTTTCCTCCCTCAGATACTGATGTTTCTGCCCAGATCTCTGCATGTTTGGCAATTATCTCCTCATGGATTGCAGCTCACCCACTGATGCTTAATCCCAGATTGACTTGCTGTTCATCCCGGCAAACTCATCCCCACATCAAGATCTTGAAATCTCTTGGAAAACTCTGTGATCTCTTCTTTGAGCACTGCACATAGCCTTAGCGTATCCATGGGCAATTGCCTGTCCTTCTCTCATATCACTAATCTTTCTCGGTCATGTCAATTTCTCCTCTTTAACATCGGACTGATTCATCCATTTCTTTCCCACTAAGACCACACAGATATTTGTTCAGTCCATTTTCAACTCAAGAGTAGACTACTGCAATTCACTCCTAGCAGGCCTACCTTTGAGTGCTATTTAACCTCTGCAACTGATCCAGAATGCAGCTCAATGACGTGTTTTCAACCTTCCCAAATTTTCCCCACACCTCACCACTGCTATGCTCTCTCCACTGGCTTCCTGTAGCTGCTCACATTAGATTTCACACACTAATGCTTGCCTACAAAGTCAAAAATAAACCTGCACCTTCTTACCAAAAAGCACTTATAACATTCTGCACTGCACCATGTTCTTATCACATCCTCTAGCACTGCTAGAATGGTCCCTCCTTATGTCAATGAAGTGGGGAAAAATGCATCTAAACCATACTTTCTCTGGCTCCAAGGTGGAGGAATAAACTTCCTCTGGATGTCCAGACAGCTGAGTCACTGGGTATGTTCAAATGATGGCTGAAAACTTACCTTTTTGGCAGTACTTAGATTACCACTATGTATCACACACACACACACACACACACACACACACACCCACACACACACACACACACACACACACACACACATCCAAGGGCATAGGCTGGGGGGTGCACCCCCCCACCCCCCAGCCTTCACACACACAGCAGGAGTTGAGTTCCGCTGGACAAGAAATTATGTGTATTCACAATCTTATAAGTGGGGCCGGTGGCTTAGTGGTTAGGGTGCTGTGCTCATGAGCGGGAGGTTGTGTGTTCAAATTCCAGTTATACTCCCATTGTGCTATGACCCCTGGGCCCTGGGCCTCTGTTCACCCAGCAGTATAAATGGGTACCAGTAAAAAATATACTGGGAAGGTAACCTGCAATGGACTAGCATCCCATCCAGGAGGAGTTGTACTCCTAGTCGCTTCACGCTATGGAAACCAGGGATTAGCACCGGCCTGATGAGCCACTATGGCTTGGGTGTAAAAACCCCATGGACTTTACCTTTTTACCTTTACCTTTTTTTTTTTTTTTTTTTTACAATCTTATAAATAAACTTAACGACTGTTACTGAAGGGAAAGTCGGAGATAAATTCAGCGTGCAGTAAACCGGAAACCAGAAGTTAACACTGGAAGTTAACGTGTAATGGGCACTGCGCATGTGCAAGCCCAAGCTGACCAATCTACAATCAATGACAAATACCTACTTTCGCCTACCTCACATATTATCAGTAAGCAATAATAGCTGAACACTGTCAATCAAACAAAGTGCGAGTGTGAGAAAAAAGCACAGTTTGTTGGTACCGTCTCTGGCTCCTGCACATGTGTTGGAACACAAACATTGACTTAAAGAGAATGAATGGCTAAAATAACCATAAGCCATCCAGCCTGGATCTGCAGCCTAATGGTCAGTACTTTTATAAAATTAATAGTACGTTTTTGTTCTGTAAATATGTATTAATATTTGTTTGTGCCGTTGAATCGATAAATAACTTTAGCTCAATTTGTTAATGTATTAGCACATGTACTTGCAGATGTAGTTTGAGGGGCAGTGGTGGTCTAGTGGAATAGGGCGCTGGATCTCTGATCCGAAGGTTGGGGTTTCGAGTCCCACTCTCCACAAGGTTGTCACTGTCCCCCCCAGTGCAGCTAACTGGGTTATCAAAGGCGGGCCATGTCTCTCAGTGTCTATGGTGAGAGGCATGTAAAAGAACCATTGCTGACTTTCGTAAAGAGTAGCTGCAAAGTCGTCGGCGTGTTTCTGTCCTTTGCTAAAAAGGGTTGTGACAGGAAGGACATCCGATGTAAAAACCTCTGCCAAATCAAACGTGCGAATCAGATGATGTGGCGACTCCCGAGTAAAAGGGAAAAAGCCGAAAGGAAGACAGACAGACTTGCAGATGTAGTTTGAAATATATTTGAGAATCTTTTTGGTTGAACTATAATATTTGATTCGTCTTTTGAGAGTAATAGATGAATCGTCTTCTGCTGAAAAACCGTGTGTGTTGTTGGCGTGAGATTCCATGTTGTTTATGTCCCTTATAATATGCTGTGATATGTATGCACTATATTTCTTGTGGTACTTCGTACCAACCCAGTGATGTCACGGTAACTTTGTGCAGGTGGGCACTTAGCAATAGCGGCTTTCGGGTCGATAACTTATACGACAAGCACATAAAACAAAACCGCTGTGTGTGCAATGGTTTATTTATGATATAAAATTTAATACACAATCGCTTCAATAAACTATACTTAAGCTACCGCCAACTTATTTAGTCGGCGTTTCATTTCCCCTTTAAGGTTTAGGCCTATAGACCCTGGGACATTCAGACCAGCCTACGCCCTCGCACATCTATCCACTGACTTTAAATGACAGTATTCTTACTCTGAGTTCTGACAAACAGCACAAGAATATAGTCACTCATAGTGACTTTACAGGACTTCAGTAAGTCGGTCTGGATAAAAGTGTCAGATAAATGCTGAAAATGTAAATCAGACATTGGAGTGGAGTGCTGGCTGGAGTGTAAAAACAAACAAACAATCAATCAAACAAACAAACAAACAAACAAACAAACAAACAAACAAACAAAAAACAATCAGCAGACTTAAGCGATCAGATAATGCTTAGTGTTCATGTTGTGCATCAGACCAGCCAGCGTGTCCACCGGGACAGCCTCTTGTGAATCTTAATCACAGACTTTATTGCATTCACAGAGTTTTCCCCTCCTCTCGTCTAATTAAAAGTGCTGAAAATGTTCAAATGAAGTTAAATTAAATTAGAAAGAATCCCAAGTTATTCAATGTGAGAAGTAGGTAGTGCTTTGAAAGAGGGAAAAAAATATGGGGGTAAGCAAGTGTGTTAATGAACGTTAAAGAAGAACGATATCCCCTATAATAAATTTGCTATAAGAGAGTGATGGAACACATGTGTGGGGCAGTGGTGGTCTAGTGGTATAGGGCGCTGGATCGCTGAGCCAAAGGTTGGGGGTTCGAGTCCCACTCTCCACGGGGTTGTCACTGTCCCCCCAGTGCAGCTAACTGGGTTATCAAAGGCGGGCCATGTCTCTCACTGTCTATGGTGTGAGGCATGTAAAAGAACCATTGTTGACTTTCGTAAAGAGTAGCTGCAAAATCGTCAGTGTGTTTCTGTCCCTTGATAAAAAGGGTTGTGACAGGAAGGGCATCCGACGTAAAACCTATGCCAAATCAAATGTGCGAATCAAATGATTCGCTGTGGCGACTCCCGAGTAAAAGGGAAAAAAGCCGAAAGGAAGACAGACAGAGTGATGGAACACATGCATAAATTAACATGCACCATTTATTACTATGTCCTGTCTCCTTTAAAGGAATCTCTGCGTTTTGGTATTATTAACAAAAGGCTTTTTCAACTTGTCTAATGTGGTCTATGAGCAAGGATACATCACAATCCCAACAGTAGCCATTAGATCACACCCCTTTGATTGGCAGGGTTCATTTCAAGTGGGGATTTTCTGCATGTGGGAAAGCAGCGTAAACTCACTGAGGGCCGACTCTTTCCTCATATCAAGCTCTTAAAGAAATTGCCATGTGCAGAGACCTCCTCTGAATACCAGTAAAACTGTGGCAGAGTTCATTGGCTAGACAGCATCAGGAAATATTTGTGTGTGTTTAAGAAAACATGAGGAAAAAAATAAAAGTCTTGCAATATTGCATAAAAATAAAACTATTGCACAGTTAAAGTATATTGTACATGCAAAATACCTTTCCTGTAACTCAAGCCAGTCTCCCAAAATAAATATTCAATTATTTTGGTCGGCACATACCTTCAACTTAATTTAATACTACAGGCATTTAAAAACACTTTGCCAACACAATTGATTAATATAAAAATGAATTAAAAATCCATAAGCACCAAAACAGATTTGGCAGTCTGGCACCATTTAGATTCACCATGAATAGTATGCATGTGTGCATGTACAGGGATCCCTCGCTACTTCGTGCTTCAATTCATGTGGCTTCAGTGCACCGTGGGTTTGTTTTTTAAAAATATTCATCAAATTAAAAAAAAAAAAATAAGGAAATTAAGGAAGAATAGGGGGAAAAGTTAAGGAAAATTCCACAAAAACAAGGCCAATTATGCAAAAATAAACAAACAACAACAAAAAACAACCCAAAACCTCCCATCAAAACTAGTTACATTTTTGTGAGGTGTATCTGAGTGTGTGTGTCTATGTGTATTTATATTTTGTTTACATCTTGTACATTATTTTTTAATGTTTAATTGTTATTATAAGCATTTATAGCGTTGAATATGTATTTATTAATATGTCTCTCTCTCAGCGGTCGCCATCCAATCATGGGAATCTTTGAGCGCATTCCTATGAGGGGTGGATAGTGCTTTCCCTTCGAGTGTGTTAGACCACCCCCAAATACGCGTGGGCCGCATTTCGGAAGGAGGCGAGTGGCTAGCATTGCATGACATGGACGGGGTGGGGTGTGCACATGCTTTCACCCCTCCCGTGTTGGTGGTGATTGTGTGACAAGGAAGGTAATCGTTGATGGGTGGGTAGCTGACTGTAGTGCAGCTCTGTCTTCAGTTCTGTGGATGTACTCTGTTCTGTTACTCCTTATCCAGCACAGAATTGTTAATGCTAAAGCGTTGTCTTGAAGGGCAATAATTTGCACCTCCGGCACTATATAAGTGCAAACCTTAATTTGCTTCTTTTATTTTCACACAGTTGTTTTATTTACTCCTCTGTCCTTTGCAAAATCAAAGTTTCAGGCTCTTTGGGTCTCCACTGATGTCTGTGAAGTGGGGTGATTTAAATCCCCTCCACCCTCCCCCCATCTCTCCTGCTGTCCTCCAAGGAATACGGAAAACAGTGCATGCATGCGAGAAGACGAGTTCTGAGGAGCATGTGAACATCAATGGAGAGATTCGGTTTGAAGAGAGGGAAACACACTCAAGAGAGAGGATAGGGGACACAAGGAGTGCACAGGGGGCTTATTAGAGCAGCTACCATGTCCTCCACACAGGACAAACACTTCTATTCATTTAAATTAGGATCCTACTATCCTCAGAGAGACAAGGGGAGAAAAAAAAAAAAGAAAAAAAACAAAAAAACAAAACAAAACCTAAAGGATTCTTTCCTGTTCATGGTATAGTAATATATTATATTATAGTATCTCAAATAGAATTAACCTTTTTTTTCCTGCAGCAAATTTAGACATCACCTAGCAACAGTTTATAGCACTCAAGGTTACCACTCTCTGTTCTGCACTACCCCAAAAGACCTTTAAAAGTATCACAAAGCATGAGTACAAATATAACTTTTCCTGCATCAAGGGAAACTTCTAAGAGTTAATGTCATTACCTGGATCCTTCATTAAGTCCCTTTCCCCGTTTTGTACAGACGGGTACAATTCACAACACCAGCAGTTTCTTCAGGCGACATATCCCTATGCTAATGAGTCTAAGTCTAGTGTTGACGCTGCAAGGTATGTTAGCAAACACTTAACCCTTGAAGGAAAAACACCTCTATCCATCAAAAAGAGAGAGAGAGAGAGAGAGAGAAAGAAAAAGAAAGAAAAACAAACAGCCAAAAAAACCTCCCAAAAAACAAAAATGCCAACTAGGGAAAAGACCAAGTGAGAAAAGCCACAAAATAACCTCGAATGAATAAATATATGCTTAAACAGGTCGTCTGTTTAATACTTTGCACTCAGCTTTTACAAAATTGTTTAATAAAAGTATAAAACACAGGACATTTTTGTTTTCTTGAAGCTTCACAGATTAATGCAATCAGTAGACGCAAATTAGAGCTGCGCTAAAAGTCACGCGGAAATAATCGTATAGAACATTTTTACATATGACATTTATGTGGATTTTAAACGATTCACATATAGTGTTTTTTTTTTATTTATTTATTTATTTTTTTAAACATATACATTAGGCCCCCGTTTTTCGCGATGGTTCTGTTCCAGCCCTTCCCGCGGATCAAGAAAATCCGTGAGTGATTGCCGCGGTTTTAAAACCCTATGCCCACTACATGCACTATAATATGTGCTTCTTAAACACATTCTATAGACAGTCTTACTCATTAACATAGTAATAATGCAGTAACACGTAGTAATGATACAGTAAAAACTTTTTCATTTTGTACTGTGATAATATTTATTAATGAATAAAGCGCTTATGCTTCTTACCAGAAGCTAAAGAAGATGCAGGGCGTTTGAGTGACATCATAGGGCTTAAATAATAATTAAAAACATACAAAAAAAAACGTGAATTCACAATTCAAGCAATCATGTTGATGACATGTGTGCAAAGGAGAAAAAAAAGAGGTGTACACATCATCTGCAACCAATCAGCAAGAGGAAGAAACAAAAGCTCTCAGCCATTGGCTAAATTTGAAGCACGTGCCAGTAATTTCCGGGTTTGCCACTAATCCGGAAGTATAAAAATAATGTAGTAAAATGTAGTAATGATTCAGTAAAAACTTTTTAATTTTGTACTGTGATAATATTTATCAATAAATAAAGTGCTTAGGCTCCTTACCAGAAGCTAGACAAGATGCAGGCCCACCACGAATGGTCAAGGGCCTTCTGTAATAGGCTTTTCATATTTTCATGATTAATTTATATTCTTATTTTATTATCAAAAGAGATTTCTCATAACTTATTCATTTATTATTCAAATCAGTTTTTACATGATTAATATTCATATTCAGATACTTTTATCCATGTCTCTATGGCTTCTACTTAATTAAAAAACAAACAAACAAACAAACAAAAAAAACATTGCTTTATATGTGTTTTTATGTCAAATGATTAAGTTATATTTACCTGTTGGACACGTAGTTTAAGTTATCAGGAATTTCAGGGAATGCCAGGGTGAAAGGTATTTTTTTCCACATGATCACTAACTAATTAAAAATAATTAAATGTAGTTTCCTTTCACTTTTTTCCTTTTTCAGGGGTCGCCACAGCGAATCATCTGATTCGCACATTTGATTTGGCAGAGGTTTTTACGTCGGATGTCCTTCCTGACACAACCCTTTAGCAGGGGACAGAAACACGCTGATGGCTTGCAGCTACTCTTTACAAAAGTCAGCAATGGTTCTTTTACATGAACCTCTCACCATAGACAGTGAGAGACATGTCCGGCCTTTCATAACCCAGTTAGCTGCACTGGGGGGACAGTGACAACCTTGTGGAGAGTGGGACTTGAACCCCCAACCATAGGACCAGTGATCCAGCACTCTATATTGCTAGGCCACTACTGCCCTTAATTAAAAAGAATTAAATAAAGAATAAAAATAAAGCATCCATCCATCCATGAATGCAGAATTTTTTTATCGAGTCTCAGTATGTTAAATAAAAAAAGACTCACATTCAAATAAAAATGACTATTTCAGCCAAATCAGTAAAACCAGCCTCTGAACAACAATGTACCATTCAAGAAGGAAAATTATCCCACAAGGAGAACCGTACTAGATTCCTAAATGCACTGTTCCCACCAAGCCTAAAAATTCCCAAGTGCTGTTTCTCACTAGTTGTTTTGATTTGCTGTGAGTGGTGTGGTGGGGCAATGAACACTTTTTACTTGTTGGGGACTTGGCACTTGACTTGTCTTCAGCACATTTTACATGTTTAACATGTTAAAATCAACTCTTTTTTTTTTTTTTTTTTTTTTTTAAACAAAGGTCTGTTTAGAACACTTTATAACAGAATACATGCTGTTATCGCCACACAGAAATGGATGTGATTAGTGGGAGATAAAAAAGAGACACCCCAAGAGAATAAAGTGCGAATATAAAGATGCTACAGTTAACTTGACACAACTCTTGACTCCACCAGGTAAGGCTATAATGTGTTCAATTACGCGTCAGAAGTGAAGGTCACATATCATTGTTTTGGTAATGCATTGTACAAAGATGGATGTGTCTGCTGATAATGTTTAACTATCTAATCTCATTGGGGGAACAGCAAGTGTGAGATTAAGAAGCTCCTCTCCTTGGAAGCCCTTGACAAAGTGAAGCCTCTTATTATTAAACATTGGCTCTCATGTCTCTCAAGAATTAACTCCCATCTCTTATGCAGTCTGTAGGGAGTGATCAGCAAACATCCTGGCAAAAATGAAAGCACTCCCTTGCAATGATGAAAATAGTGAGCAAAGTTGGGTCACTGACATAAGAGTTGTACTGCCTGCCCAGTCGAGTGAATGCAAACCAGGAGATTCAGTAGCTTTAGAAACCACTCACACACATCCTTGATTAAATCATGATGTTCATGAGGATAACATGAACGTGATGTAATATTTACATTTAAAGTACTGGATGAACTGCAGACGTCGGATGGCATTAAGAGGCAGACCTGCCATGACATAATAGATTAAAATGGACCAAAAGAGTATTCGAGTGGCTTTAGTGGTTAAAAAAAGGACAAATCCTTCTTATGTTGAAGGGGAGAAATCAACATGATCAAGAAAGATTAATGATATGAGAAATCACAAATTGGATCTGATCACGGTTCCATGTAGTGATTGAAGTAGAGTTGTCCAGGGGATTAAAAACATCCTGATGTGGGAAAAATTATCTGAGATGAACAACAGTTCAGTTTTGCTTTGGTTGAGTTTAGCTGATGAACTGCCTCCTATTAGATGTAGAGACCTGCAGAGACCTAGGTAGACATATGGGTGTCTGAGAGAGGAGAAAGAGGATATTTTATTGTTATCAGCATAATGGTTGTAAAAGGAATCATGTGTGGTTATGACCTAATCAGACAAATTAGTACAAAGAATAGAGAGAAGGACCATGTACTGAGCCTTGGTGGATGCCAGGAGATAGTCTGCATAGAGCAGATGTAAATCGCTTCAATATGACCTGATATGACCGATATTTTAGGTTGGACAAAAGTCATTGCCATGCTATACCACCAATATGAGGACTCATAAGGATGGACAAAAGAGTCTTGTGGTTGACTATGTCAAACATCAGTAAAAGGTCGAAGTGAATAAGAACTGATAGCAGTTTGGCCATTCTAGATGTGTAGCTTCTCAGTGGCAGTACAAAGGGCAGCCTTTGTGGAATGTGCTGCTTTGAAGCCAGACTGGGTCCTGGAGGTTGTTCTCTGAGACATTGAGAGACAGCATTACAGATGGCAAGTTCAAGAATTTTAGAAAGAAAAGAGGTTGTTATTGGTCTGCCAGCGTTGACGTTTGTGGGAACCAAAGTGGGTTTCTTTAGGATGGGAATAATTCTGTCTCCTTTGAAAGCTGTTGTTACTTGACCAGATGATATAGAACTATTGATGATAAGGGTGATAAAGGAGAGAGAGTCTTGAGAGCTCATCAATGTGGATGGGAGAAGATTTTGGGAGGTGGGGGGTGGGGGGTAGGATCACACAACTTGCAGCATCATTTCTTTTTGCTAGAAACTGTGCCAGGAAATGTTGAAGGGGAATTCTTAACCCTTTGATTGCCGGCCCCCTGACTCTAACACGTACGCCAGTACCTCAGCTGCTCACACTGATTTGCGAGACATAATTTGCTTTATTTTCACTAAAAAACTAGCTGATTTCGGTCAATCTAGTGAAATCCTGTTACAACAACAGTGGAAGTAAAGCACATGATGTAAGATGGTCAGTCATTGGCTGTAGTGCGCAGAGGCGTGATAAGAGCTGACAGGTGTTTGAATGGCCGCTTTACTCCACACTAATCTAGCGGCCATTAAACCGGCTGCTGGTGTTCAAAGGGTTAATGCACAATGTAAGAGTTGAGGTGCAAGTGAACTTATTCTTTCTTCTTCTTCTTTTCCTTTAATCTGTTCCCTTTTTTCTCAGGGGTCACCACAGCGAATTTCCGCATGTTTTGATTTGGCATAGATTTTTCACGTCGGATGCCCTTACTGACACAACCCTTTCGTAAGGGGCAGAAACACGCTGATGGCTTCAGTTGCAAGTGAACATCGGACAGAAATTGTTGCTCTTCCCATCAAAAAAAGTAAGCAAAGTATTCGCAGTCAGGAAGGACAACATAGGAATAGCTGTCAGGTTGAGTAATGATAAAAAGATGTTGAGGTGTTTGCAGGGACTTTGTGCAGAGATTTCCAACTTTTCATTATAGATGGAAGTCTTAGCAAAGGTCACAACAGATAGGAATTTGAACAGTAAATTGGCAGGTAAGAAGTCACATATGTGAAAAAGTGTGCTTTCTTCCACTTTCTCTCCACTGCCTTTTTAAATGTATTTCTACACAACACTTTTGCAAACCAAAGAACAAGGCTTCCTTGGTTTAGAAGACAGTGGGTGGAGAATATCCATTGATGAGGAAAGGAAAAAGAGGTGGAAGTCAATAGCTAAGTCTAATGATAAAGGAATTATGAAAGCTGCTCTTATTTTAGGATCGGTTAGGTGATGGTTAATAATACTGGGTGGTAATCAGTGGTGTGAAGTTAGGTCACAGGGTCTGGAGCAAGGAATCATTTGTTGAAAACCAGGTCCAGGATGCTTTGTGCTAGGAATAGCAGTTCTTGGACTTTAGAGAAAAGAAAAGGGGGAAAGGGAGAAGGCAAGGGAACTGGAGCTTGTCAAGTGGGAGGTTAAAGTCTCCAAGGACATTGAGAAGGATGTTTGTATGAACACGGAAAATGCCATAGGGGTCCAAGAGGACAATAGATTACAATTATGATGAGCATGATTGGATAGAAAACTGCAACTGCATGGGATTTTAAGGTGGAGAAAGGGATATGAAGCATGAACTCTGAGAAGACAGCAGCACCAACATCCTCCCCTGTGTTTATTTATTTATTTATTATTTTTTGTGAAGCATAAAAGAAAGAATGAGTAGGGGAAATGACTTATAGTGTCATTGAGTTCTGTAGGGAAATGCAAGTCAAGTTTCAGTGAGTGTCAGAAAGTCACGAAAGGTAGGAAGCAATGTCAGAGGTTTGAGGCACATGTCTGCAGTCTGGTCAAGAGTGAAGAATTTTAAGCAGGGAATAAGAGTTAATAACCTCAATCTAACAACAGGAAAGTATATCTGCCCTAATTATCACTTTCAATTTAAATTTTACATGTAACTGATGGAGAATATGTTCTCACTCTCCATCTATGGACGAAAACTCTTTTACCATTAATGATTATAGCCCCTCTGGCTTAGCATCAGGAGTTGTGACATATTTCTCAAGAACTGAAGCCAGTTGAGATTTTTGGCAACTATGGAGTTTACCGCCATCACTGAGTGAAGCAGGAAACTGTTGATTCTCATGGCAAAAGAATTCTTACAGGTGACATTCTCTCCTCTGACATGATATAAACAGCTTAAAAAACAGTTGGCACTCCTTCTTCAATGCTCTTTGCTTTGAGGGCTCAGTATGAGTTGATTCCGGTCAGAAGGCGTCCATTGTGTTCTTTTTGATGGGCTTATAGAATGTGGATGCTTCATTTTCCAAAAGCTTCATGAACTCTAGCCTAATAAAATACCCCTGGTTTCCCCATGACATATCTGGTAGCTTAAATACTGTACAAGTTAATTTCTCTACAACTAAAGAAGTCTCACATTTATTATTATTCTTTTTTCTGTAGCATGGTCAATGTGATTTAACACTTATTGAAGTTGTTTTAGTTGTAAGCTCTTTGCGCCAAAGTTCCAAATCTCAGAAAAGTCATAAGCAAAGAGGGGTTTAAATATTCCAGTTTGTGAGGCCATAGTATAAATCAATATATCATATTCAACGCGATTGGAGTGGGTGGGTGCTTATTAAAATGTTACCAGCGGAGTGGAACGGTAAGTGCTTATTACCATCGAGGTGGAAAACATGAATAATAACAGAACAATAAAAGCGTTTTACTGGTATTTGTGTTATTCATTTTGTGATATCAACCAAACTACTTACATGAAAGCTGAAAATAAACAGTAAGCAGCATAATTTAAAAAAAAAAGACCCTTGACCTTTCCCTGCAGGTGCTGTTCCTTTAAACATTTTCCCAGAAGTAAAATCAAGCCAATCAACACGAATGTCAACTTAGTTTTGCTGTAGCAGTTTCTAATGTTTCATCGTTTGTTGGACATTTACCAAGAGAACACAGCAAAACATTTTCCTGTTTTTTAAAGCATGGTGGAACAATCAAATGTGTTGTTACTGATGAACATTGCAGACATTCCCCAGTGGCAGGGGGGTCTTGAAATACCGTGTAAACTCACTTTTACAGGAACTGAACGCCTCATTTTACGGTTGCAGAGACTGACCAAAGAAAATTGGGAAGTTTGACGTACGATTTTGCTCCCAGTACACATGGGCGGTTATTAGATGTAAGATAAAAAACATTGGGGGAGGGGGGGTTGTTGTTGTTGGAACAGGATGCTTATTACGTCGAATACTGCACCATAAGCTATTTAATTGTAAACGTCTTATCCTTAACAAATTCAACATTGTACTCCTTGTCAAATTGGACCTACAAACTCTAGACTGTTATATAATAATAAAGCACTTCACCTCTCTCTCTGACATGCATTCTGTCATGGGTTATTAAATGTAAAGCAGTCTTCTAACACACAGTGGTATCTAATAATACAGTATGGCTACTAATTGATGAAAGTGTTCATATTATGATTTTGAGTGATGTTGCCATGATATTGCAAGTGGAATTCATGGTAATCCTGCATACACATATGACTGGAAATCCAAGTGAGCAATAGAAGTGGTGCTACTCACTCATCTGTTAATCAACACAACACTAGCAAATCACATGTAAGCAGAAGTTATGAAGTGACATGCGAAGCAGTTTTAAAATCTGCTATATAAAGTTATGTAAAAATAAAAGTGATTTTTTTTTTTTTTTTTACCATCGGCCACCTCGCTATGACTTCATCCTGAGTTACAGTAAGTAAACTGCAAATGTTAATTATATTTTAAGCAGCTGAAAAATAGAATACACAAACACAAAATGGCCACAGTCTAGTAAGAAAGCTTCAATAGGAACCAATTGACCTGTTAAAACCACAGTGACAAAGGCTGCATTCTGGGGGGGTGGGGGTGGGGGTCTGGGAGGTGTATTCAATTTTATATTAAATACTTAACCTCCTTTTGCCAGGAAATTTGGCAACACATGTACACATGATTATGAGTGTGTGGGTACACATGTGAAAGTGAGCAGTGTGAAGAAGAACATGGCAACCCCTTTCACAGCAGGGAGCCTTGTGGGTCCCAAGGCAGAGCGTGAGGGTTGAGATAAAAGAGTCGAGGTAGAGGAAATTTCAAAGCCTCCCCTGCAGACATGCTCCAGCTTTGTGTATTTTAATGCTAAGATATTCAAATCTCATAGTCTTCCATTCTTAACCTTCCTTTCTTCATCAGTCCTTGTAGGGCATTTCTGTCTGTAGCTAATGCTGTGCCATGTCCACAAAGAGAAGACTAATTTCAGAAAGTACTAATTTCTATCATGATAAAGGACCTAGATGTTCTTAACATTTATATATGGCTCTGAAGAGAGATTAAAACTATTAAAATAAAAAGTTGATTGAGGTTAGGGAGTGAAAATGGAGGTGCTTGAGGTGGCAGCACAGGCTTGGGGCGACTGATCAGAAGGTTGTGAATTCAAATTCCTGCACTACCAAGCTGCCACTAATGGAGTGTTGACCCTTTAACCCTCTAACTGCTTAATTATCCTATATAAACTGTAGGCTCCTTTGGATTAAAGCATCAGACAAATTATTCGATGTAACATTGTCATACAAAATATTGAAGCTTATAACTAGAGTCTGTGTGAGTTCTTAGTCTTTAAGAGCTATTAATAAAAGAGAATAAAACATAAGCATGTTTTTTTTTTTTTTAATTTATGAGGAATGTACTATTTCAGGGGTCCCCAACCTTTTTATTACCGTGGACCGGTCAATGCTTGACATTTTTACCGTGGACCGGGGGGTCAGTGTCATAGATGGTTTATAATGTAAATATAATATATTTATATAAAATATGATACAACTACTACTACTACTAATAATAATAATAATAATAATAATAATAATAATAATAATAACTCCATGAATGTTATTTTTCAATGGCTAAAATAAAGTTGGTTGGGAAGTAGAGCTTGAACTTGTCTAAAAAAAAAAAAAAAAAAAAAACAGGTGATGGTGCACCAGCTACCAGCTGGGAGAATGAAGGCTCAGGCTCAGTTTCACCCTAAATCCATGCTATTGTTTGAAACATGTCCAACTCGCTTCTGTTCACGTGCCGTCCCCTTGTGGGTTACATTTTAGAGCTCAAATGACCGTCATGTAACCGAGAGAATCCGGTTATTTTTCAAAATAAAATATTTTTCAAAAATAAAGACCGTTCGGACTCAGATAATAAATAAAACATAAATAATGAATCATTTCTTCTGCGGACCGGTACCAATAGAGGCGCGGACCGGTACCGGTTTGCGGACCAGTGGATGGGGACCCCTGTACTATTTGACTAATGTGGAAGTTGATGCAAATGACAATGCAAATTTAGTAAAAAAAAAAAAAAAAAAAAAAAAAAAAACTTTACTTGGCCATTTAACTAGATTACTGTCCTTGTCCTCACATGCAAGTACAAGAAAGGAATTGATTTATTTGCCAAAGTATGTATGACCTGGTAATGATAGTTGGCGATATACAACTTTTTGCTTGCTCGCATTAGGCTTTTTCCAGTTGAGCAATTTACAACACTGCATTTTCACTTTTTTTTTGTTATGTTACAAATTAAATGCATGAAGACGATCACTATGCTCTGTCATGTTGTCTTTATGACACAGGTGGTTGTTTACATGTGCTGGCTGAAACTACCCCCCCCTCCACCAAAAAAAAGGACTTTTTACTAATCTCAATGATAGTCTTGACTTGTAGCATCTTTATAATCTAACAATAAATTCAATAAAGCCAAAATATTTCAAAAGTGTTTTTTATACACTATTCTTGCAACATATAAGTTACAAGTCAGTGCAAACAGAAGTGTCTCTTTAAAAAGAAATGAACTGGTTCTCATATCTGTAGAGAGACTGTTCTTATCTTTTTGTACAATGAAGTGACACTTTAGTAAACTTGCAGTACAAATAAAAGGTGCATTACAAAACTAAGACTGCCATATTTGGGAATTTGTGCAAGAATATCGGTTGAGTTCATTTGTTTCTTATTTGTTTTTCTTGGGTTGTACTAGGACTGTATCGAAAGCTGCCACCAGACATGCATTTGCTCTCATGCTCTTTTAAATACAGAATCATTGATCTGTTCTGCTACTTTTTCTTTTTTTTTTTTAAACCAATTACCATTCCTTGTTTTCCTTCCATCTGGGTATTTCAAAAATATTTAACACTTTCAACTCTGTCCAGCATGAACCCTGTTGTTGGTCCAAAAAGATTGGGCCATATACATTGGCCGACTGGACTTCAATGGCTTTTTTTGTTACATCTGAGCTGAAACTCATGCTGAGAATTTCGGAGTATACACAGGACAGATAGACCAGTTAAAGCCCCGGTCACACAGCATTCCACGTCTAAATCACGTACAAAAAGTTCTTAAAATCTGATGGACGTGGTCGTAAGTGATAACTTTTGGTCAATTTTGGCTTGGCCGTGCTTTGTACGTGCTTTTTACGTGGTAAGGCCGTCGGCACTGTTCCACAGCTAAAACACTGCCTAAGCAAGGCTAACCACATCCAGTAACGTGTAAGGCAACTTTGGCAAAACACGTATTCGAACCTGGGGAAAAAAACTGCAAGTTACCACGGCTAATCACGGTCTCATCACGTCTGTATCACTGCCGATCACGACTTGAGAGCGGGCGTAAAATGGGCACTCCACTGTCATAGCACTGCCTAATCACTAATAACTGCGGCTCTGCGTTGTCAGAAGGCTGGATTGCCACTTTTGCGTCTTATCACGTTTTCAGTTTTTATCACTGCCAGAACACGGATTAATACGTGTGTTTCATGTGTGTTGCATGTCTTTAGCACGTCTTTACCACATAGTTGTCCGCGGTCTAAAATTTTGAGCAGTTCAAAACTTTTTTCCACGTCTTCATATTAATATATAAAATATTTGCAAATTGTTGATGCACACACTATAGATAATAGCATTAGTTCCTTGATGAAGTTTTAGTTCCAACTTATGTTGAGAGCCAGACTGGGAGCTGGATGAGTAATCAGTATACAGACAGACTTTGTGTGGCACATGGCACTGTATCTCTTTCATTACAGTGGTCAGAGCAACGCTTTGACTTGATTCATAAGCAAAACAACATCAAGGAGCAGTGGACAAGTGCTTGAAACCAAACCTTTGAACCATGGCATTAATAGAGGAATGCAAGGTACCAGAAGCTTAAATATACAGAGCATATATGTTGAAAAAAAAAAAAAGTATGAAAATAAACACCTTTTAATTATCTTTCAAGGTCCAGGTGTCTTTCATCATGCTGCATTGATGTAATGACTGTGTATATGCAGGCAAAACATGTCAACACAAACCCTTACTTTCGGACTCTAGACCTAACAGTGACCCTCATATCTCTCAGACGTGCATACATACTAAAGTCTCCGTGACAACTCTGTTTCTTAATGCACTGATAAAAGCCCCACAAACTGGCTTTAAATTCAATCTGACAGGCCTTTCACATGTTTAAAAACCAGTGGTTGAATATAGCTGTCATTCTCAAGTGATTAATCTTTTAGCTGCTTTAGACAGTGAAACAGTATATCAATTCTTGCCCGACCTTGTTACTGTGTCTGCTCTGACCTCCAGATGGCAAAGATTATATCAGACAAGAAGAATACTCGTAAATTGATTTTGCTGCCCTGAATTTGCTACATTCTATAGGAACAAGTAAGTGGGAGGCTTATTATTATTAACAAGAGTAGTACAGTAGTAATGGTTGTAGTAATATATATATATATATATATATATATATATATATATATATATATATATATATATATATATATATATTTTTTTTTTTTTTAATATTTATTTTATTGACAAAATATTCAGCTTTATTAGTTCTGTAGCCTAAAATGAAAACAAAGAAAATAATTCAAGTTCTTATTTAATGCAACCTATCAAGCAAAATATATCATAGTCTGTCTTCCTTTCGGCTTTTTCCCTTTTACTCGGGAGTCGCCACAGCGAATCATCTGATTCGCACGTTTTGATTTGGCAGAGGTTTTTACGTCGGATGTCCTTCCTGTCACAACCCTTTTTAGCAAGGGACAGAAACACGCTGACGACTTTGCAGCCGACTCTTTACGAAAGTCAGCAATGGTTCTTTTACATGCCTCTCACCATAGACAGTGAGAGACATGGCCCGCCTTTGATAACCCAGTTAGCCGCACTGGGGGCAAGCAAAATATATCATAGTAACAGTTCAAAAGTTATCACCATCATCATCATTATCATCATCATCATCATCATCATCATCCCAATCCGGGGTCGAGTCTGGGGTCAGCACGCAGACTGATGCATTCCCAGCCTAGGGGAGAGATATAATTCTTCCAGCGTGTTCTGGTCTCTTCCAGGTTGGACATGCCCGAAACACCACACCGGAGAGGTGTTTGGGAGGCATTCTAATCACATGCCCAATCCACCTCAACTGGCTCCTCTCACCACAGAGAAGCAGCGGTTCTACTCCAAGCTCCTCCTGGATGGCTGAGCTCATCACCCTGTCTCTAAGGGAGAACTCTGCCACCCTGCCAAGGAAGCTCATTTCACCCGCTTGTATCTGCAGTCATGTCCTTTCAGTCACTACCCGAATACGGTGACAATAGGTGAGGGTTGGAACGTAGATTGACTGGTAAATTACGACCTTTGCATTGCGACTCAGTTCCCTCTTCACCATGACGGACCAGTACAAGCTCCGCTTTACAGCAGAGGCTGCAGCAATCCGCCCGTTGATCTCCCGTACGATCTTTCCCTGACTTGTGAACAAGACCTCCACTTGGGGCAGGACCTCATTTCAGACCCAGAGGTTACATTCCACCCTTTACCGGCTGAGAGCCATGGCCTTGGGCTTGGAGGTGCTAATTCTCATCCTGGCTGCTTCGCACTTGACTGTGAATCACTCCAATCGGCGCTGAAGAGCGTGGATTGATAAAGCCAAAAAGGACGTCATCTACAAAAAGTAGAGACGAGATCCGATAGCCATCAAACCAGAAACTCTCTAAAAATTATGAACAGAATCGGTGACAAATGACAGCCTTGGTGAACTCCATTCCTCACCAGAAAAAATACAGTACACCGTACTTCTGGAGCATGCTTCCCAAGATAGCCAGAGGAAACAGTCAAAAGCCTGCTCTAAATCCATAAAACACACGTGGACTGAACTGGGCTGAGGATAGTGATTCCACAACAATTGGGACACACCCTCCAGTTCCCTTTTTAAAAAGGGGCTAGGCACTCTCAGTGCTCTAGATGTCGTGGGACGGTCTTCATTCACACATCTCTGCAAAATTGTGTGGTCATTGGGGGGTTGTACCTCCAGATTGGCAAACAGTTCAAAAAATACATTAATAAATAAATTATACAATTGATTTAATATTTTATAATAATTCATTTAAAAAAAATCCCTGACATGATTAAAGGCTCATCCACATGTATCAGCACTCTGGAATAGCCTTTTACTTAGATTATGTTCATGAATCTGTTGGGATACTTCACTACCTTCCTTGCACATCTAGATTGTGCAGTATTTGCCTGCTTTTCTTTTCAGAACTGTTCAAGCTCAGTAAATCTGGATGGTGACCATGTTGGGCTGTCGTCTTCAAGTCATTTCACAGATTTCTAATGGATTGTGCCAAATAAAGCAAGTCCGGGCTTTCACTAGGACCATTCAAGGACAATTTATCATATTGAAAAGGAAACCTTCTTCCGACTGAAAACTTTCTGGTAGAGGGCAGCAAGTTTTTCTCAAAAATTTAACTATACCCTGATCCCTGCTGCAGAGAAACATTCCATAGGATGCTACCACCTGTATTTATTTAATTATGTATTTATTTATTTATTTTTACTGTACGTACGATGATCTTTAGACTTTAAGCTATTAATGGCTTTCTGCCAGATACACCAATGGGGTTGGGACCAAATAGCTCAATCACCCAGCTTGGTATCTTCAAATGGTGTTTTTGCAAAGCTTGCAATCCACCCTTACAAACCACATTTGTGAAATATTTGTGATATTGTTACAACATACACAAAATGATAATTATTTGGCAAAATTATTGTAACTGCTTCAAAGCTGTCATAGGCCATCCTAAACAATTTTTCCCTTCACTGTTCCTTCCTGTTTTTGGAGTGAAGGCCTAATTTGGAAAGGGTGCTAATAGTGCCAAAACACTTTCTACTTATTGATTATGAAATTTATTGTTATCCCAAGGACTGATAAAGTCTTTGAATGTTTTGTATCTTCTGATCTATGACCATCCATAACTATTAATATCATTTCAGAGATCTTCTGACAGTACCTTGCCGCCCATAGTTTATAGATTGTTTGCATTAAAATTCCAACTGAAATGCGCCAATTAGCGTGCTGTGCAATTTAAAACAAAATTCGTTAGGCATGGTTGATTTTACACATATTTTTAGGAAGTTTGAATGTTTGTTTATTGTACCTATGCTCTGATGTTTTTCACTTGACTGCTCTAAGTTAGATTGTGCAAATACAGTTGGAAAATATATATTGAGTGTCACTTTATTTCTTGCTTCTTGTGTGTCTACATTTCAATATACAAATATACAGAGTAATGAAATGTGAATATTTTGAAGATGGTGACTCTGCTATTGCCAACTGAATGTATTTGTTTGAGGTTTCTTGCTGATTGGTTGAGATATGTGATTAAAAAATAATAATAATAAGATTCAATTCAGAGCTCTGCACCAAAGATAGATAGTCAGAAGGACAAGAAAGCCATTGAGACAAGTGCCTTAAGTGTTTAACACCTCCCCTCTGCTGGGGCATTTGACAGCAGGTTCACCTGACTGCAGTAATGGGCCGAAGGGAGCAGGTGCTCCATGGTGACACTGCTGAGAGCAGGTCTGCAGGTCCATGTAGCTGCAGGCACTTTGTCCCAATGGCATCATGAGATGTGCTGCTAGTAGACAAGATGGTTATCCGTACACTGTCCAAAAGCTCCTGCTCGCCAATAAATCCCCTAAATTGAATTTAAAAGGCTTTCGAATTTCATTAGAAACTTGGTAGATGTCCTTGCAATGAACCTGGGACCAGTGGCCTGTCTAATTAAAATTCAAGAAAAAAAGTGTACTTCGATCAAATCAAACTTTAATTACTAAAGATAACCCCGAGCTACTTCTAAAACCATTATGATATGAAGGACTTGTGGAAAATAGTGTTTGATAAAAATTTCATTTTTCAATTAATGTGTCCTATGAGGAGAAAAAAAACATTCTTTAGACACTGCATGTTTCACACACTAAGCATAGCAAATGAAAAAAAAAAAAAGAAAGATATGTTGGATAAATAAATAAATATGACGTCAATATAATATATGTATGTATATGTATGTATATATATATATATATATATATATATATATATATATATATATATATATATATATATATATATATATATATAAACTTTAATGGAGAGCAAAGGATACAAAAGCACAGGAAAATACCACATCACTACTGCTTAATGTGGCTTTGCGCAAGCTAGTGCCAAAGGTCTGACTTTCCAGAGGTGCCTGCAAAATCAAATTCCCTCAGCCTTTTGGTTCACTCGAGCTGGGGCTAAATAATTGATGGGGCCAGTGAGTGGTGGCTGTGGCAGCGACAGTGATTTGATTTGGGAGCCAGTCTGAATGGGTTCAGGATCCTTACAGACACCCTGCGGAGGGCCAGAGAGAAATGTCAATCGCACCTCATCTACAGACCGAGGCTTCACTGCTACACAGAGAGAGTAGCAATCACCAGGCAATCTGCAGCTAGTTCACCATCCACATTTAATGACACACACACCCACACACACACACACACACACACACACACACACACACACACACACACACACACACACACACACACACAGTTCTCACAAGTGTCCACTCCATCACCCACTGTGGTTCATGAAAACACACAGAACACGCCGAAGAGAGGGAAGAAAAAACTCTGGATGGCACCAGAATTGCAGTTCCTATTCGGAAGCACACTAATTTGTTTTGTCTGTGTAAGGATTTGACAGTTTACTGTTGAAATCAAACCACAAATACAAGGAAAAATCCTTCTGATCCAAACAATGCATCCTATCTCCATACTGTCCATATCACTGCTCCCAAGGCCTACTCTCAGATGCCATGTCACCCTGTTCACATATCAATATGATAACTATAGGAAACAAAGTAAATATGCTGTACATCTCTTATACTTTGCAGCAAAGCTACATCACACACCCATTTCCCGCATATCCACAGGGACTTAAAGAAACACAGAAAGAAATTATGATGTTGGCAGTAGGGAGCTGCTAACAGGAAAAAATTGCACTGGAAAAATGGAAACACTGGCTGGAGGAGGTTGAACATTTCTTTATAGTGTAAACGAGCCACAAAGACTTTAACTCAGGAAACTAATTCATCAGAAACCCAATAGGGACTCTTGTTTCCTGGATTAAATTTCATCTCATATTGTCCAGCTTTAAAAAAATTCAAGGCAAATGGCCTCTCAAGCACGGATCCCAAACCCCAAAATAGCAATAATGTATTGGCAATAATAAATTTCATGTTTTTATGCTGTCTATCTGTCTGTCTGTCTATCTGTATCTCTCTCTCTCTCTCTCTCTCTCTCTCTCTCTCTCTCTCTCTTTCTCACACACACACACACACATATCCACATTTACCCACACACACACACACACACACACACACACACACACACACACACACACACACACACACACACACACACACTGCCGTCCATAATTATTAGCGCCCCAGTTAAGATGTGTTCAAAGCTTTAAAATAAATTACATTTTTATTGCAGAAGCCACTCTTACAGTAGCTTATAGAAAAATGTAACCTTCAACTCAATTGAATTTTGGTGTGTGTGTGTGTGTGTGTGTGTGTGTGTGTGTGTGTGTGTGTGTGTGTGTGTGTGTGTGTGTGTGTGGTGTTAAACCTTGAGTAAGAAATTATTCTTTTTCATAAAATCACCTGTTCGCCAATTATTGCCACCCCTAAAATAATTCCTCGGAAATCAATGTAATTGAAGTATTTCTGTCATTTCTACAATAGTTTCCAAAGTTGATCTGAGTATCTAGGAGCATTTAATTAGTAATCCATCACTTCCTCTTTCCCTGGGGTATAAATATGATGTGACATAGAGGCCATTTCTCTTATCCACTCTTGAACATGGGTAAGACAAAGGAATACACCATTCAGGAAAGGCAGATGTGTGTCAACCTTCACAAGTCAGGCAATGGCTACAAGAAAATCGTCCCTGGCCTGCACCTGCCCGTATCTACTGTCTGAGAACGCAAGGTTTTTTTTCCACCATGCAAAGTCAGGAGGATGGTAAGAGAAATGAAAAACTTCGTCACAGCTCACTGTTAAAGAATTGCAACAAATAGGGTCACAAAGTCTCCAAAACAACCATCAGGCACTATCTACATGCCAGCAAGCTATTTGGGAGGCACGCACGGAAAAACCTTTTCTCACTCACAATCATACATGCAAATGTCTGGAGTTCACTCAGTGGAACTGGGACTTGAACTGGGACCATGTGCTTTGGTCAGTTGAGACCAAGATAGAGTTTTTTGGCAACAAACACTCTAAGTGGTTCCGGCGGAACACAAAACATGAGCATACAGAAAAGCACCTCATGCCCACTATGATGTATGGGGAGGATCAGTGGTGCTGTGGGCCTGTTTCTCTTCCAGAGGCCCTGGGAACCTTGTCAGGGTGCATAGCATCATGAACACTTTGAAATGCCAGGGCATCTTAAATCAAAATCTGGTAGACTCTGCCCAAAAGCTGAAGATGGGTCGCTGATGGCTCTTTCGGCAAGATAATGACCCGAAACGTGTGGTCAAATCTACACAGAAATCAAGCTCCTTCCATTGCCATCTCAGTTCCCAGGCCTCAACCCAATTGAGAACATGTGGAGTGAGCTGAAGAGGGGAGTGCAGAGGACACGACCGAGTTGCTGGATGATTTAAAGAGATTGTGCAGAGAGGAATGGTTCAAGATCCCTCTTTCTGCTTTCTCTCATCTTGTGAAACATTATAAGAGAAGATTAGAAATTTTGTTGGCAAAGAGGATTGTACAAACTATTAACATCAGGGGTGCTAATACAGGGATCCCTCACTTTCCGCGGTTAATGTGGACTGAAAGCCCTATGCAACAACCGATTTCCACGAAGTAGGATCAACCCCCCTGACTGACGTATACGTACATGTATATGTGTATATAATATCAATAAATACATATTCAATGTATAAATGCTTATAATAACAATTAAACATTCAAAATAAGCATAAGATGTAAATAAAATGTAAACACACACACACACACACACACACACACACACACACACACAATCGCACACACACACACAGATGTGCACCTCACATAAAAATGTTAGTTTTGTTGGGTTGTTTTTTTGTTAGGTTTTTTTTTATTTGTTTATTATTATTATTATTATTATTATTATTATTATTATTATTATTATTGTTATTATTATTGTTATTATTATTATTATTAATTAATTTATTTATTTTTATTTTTTTCATTATTTTTACATAATTGGCCTTGTTTTGCTGCTTTTTCCTTAACTTTTCCCTTATTTTCTCTTCATTTCCTTATTTCGTTATTTCATTTTTATTTTTCAATGCAGAAACTGAAGCATGAAGTAACGAGGGATCACGATAATTGTGGTGCAAGTGATTTGATGTAACATAATTATCTCTTAATGTGGGATTTTTTTCCACTGAATAAATGTCCTTGAATTAAAGGTTGGATTTTCCTAATTTTTTCACTGTGGTCCTATATTATTTAGAGAGAAACAGAATTCATCAGAAGCTAAAGAGCACATGGATGAATATATATATATATCTATATCTATATCTATATCTAAATCTATCTATATATATAAATATATATATATATATATATATATATATATATATATATATATATATATATATATATATATATATATATATATATATATTTTTTTTTTTTTTTTATTATAATTATTTTTTTTTTTATTTATATATCTTGTTCTTTTCCTTTCGGCTGTTCTTTTCAGGGGTCTGCCTCCATCTCACCCTCTCCTCTGCATCTTCTTCTCTCACACCAACTACCTTCATGTCCTCCTTCACCACATCCATAAATCTCCTCTTTCGTCTTCCTCTAGGTGTTCTACCTGGTAGTTCCAACCTCACCAATATACTCACTATCCCTCCTCTGTACATGTCCAAACCATCTCAATCTAGCCTCTCTGACTTTGTCTCCAAAACCTCTTACATGTGCTGTCCCTCTGATGTACTCATTCCTGATCCAATCCATCCTCATTACTCCCAAAGAGAATCTCAACATTTTCATCTCTGTATATATATATATATATATATATATATATATATATATATATATATATATATATATATATATATATATATATATAAATTTGGAACAGCCAATTTGTCAAGTGTGCATGTCTTAGGACCAGAGCTTGAAAAGCAGAGAAGCAGAGTACCCATCAGAGACACAAGCAGAAACTTTTCAACATGCAACTCCATACAGAACTCCCTGAGCCTGAGTCTCAAACCTTCTTGCTGCAAGGTGCATAGACTAACCACTACACCACCTTATAAATATTGATATACATATAATAGTGTAGTTGTGCTAAGAGTGAGTGAGTGAGAGAGAGCGAGCGAGTGAGAGAGAGAGAGAGAGAGGGGTGTTACAGCTGTTAGCACTTCTGCTTCAGAATATAAAGGTCTTGGGTTCGAGCCCTGTGGCCGGTAAGGCCGAACATAATGGAGTTTGCATTTTCTTCCCAAATATCAGGACAATTAGATTGTTCCATTTAAGTGTAATAAACTACGGTACACTGGTTAACATTGTGAAATCATATCTAAATTGAAACACTGCTATTCTCTTGTTGGGATTTCTGTTCTTTTATGGTGTGGAAATGCTTCTGCTGAAAGCAATTTTTCTTTGGTTTTCTTTTATTGTTATGATCATACCATCAAGCAAATAATCAAATAAAATCCTTATCAACAACCATGCCAACAACAACAACAACAACAACAACAACAACAACAATAATAATAATAATAATAATAATAATAATAATAATAATAATAATGTCATTCATTCATTTTCTGAACCCCTTAATCCTAATTAGGGTCACAGTGAGAGTGGTGCCTATCTCAGCCGACTTCGGTCGAGGGTGGGGTACACCCTGGACAGCTCACCAGGCCATTGCAGGACCAACACTCACAGAACCACTCATACTCACACTCACACCTAGGGGTGATTTGGAACAGACAAATTACCCAAAGTGCATGCAGCCGTGAGGGAGGGGCACAAGCCAGTGTCTCTCCCTCACGCCGGTCCCAAGCCCGGATAAATGCAGAGGGTTGCGTCAGGAAGGGCATCCGGCGTAAAACAAATGGCAAATAAAACATGCGAGTCATATCAAAAACATTCATACCGGATCGGTCGAGGCCCGGGTTAACAACGACTGCCATCAGTGCTGTTAACCAACAGGGTGCTGGTGGAAATTGGACTACTGTTGGTCGAAGATGTCGAAGAATGAAAGGTGGGAGGTGCGTCCGTAGGCAGAAAGAGAAGAGGAAAGGCAGGAGTCTAAGACTGAAAGTAGGGACTTTGAATGTTGGAACTATGGCAGGAAAAGGTAGAGAGCTGGCTGACATGATACAGAGGAGGAAGGTGGACATACTGTGTGTTCAGGAGACCAGGTGGAAAGGAAGCAAGGCTAGAAGCTTAGGAGCAGGGTTTAAGCTGTTTTTTCATGGTGTGGATGGGAAGAGAAATGGAGTAGGAGTCAGCTTGAAGGAGGAGTTTGTCAGGAATGTTCTATAAGTGAAAAGAGTGTCAGACAGAGTGATGAGTCTCAAGTTAGAATTTGAAGGCGTGATGTTCAACGTTGTTAGTGCTTATGCCCCACAGGCAGGATGTGAGTTAGAAGAGAGGGAGAGATTCTAGAGTGAGTTAGATGAAGTGATGCAGAATACCCCCAAAGATGAAAGAGTAGTCATTGGGGCAGACTTCAATGGACATGTTGGTGCAGGAAACAGAGGGGACGAGGATGTGATCGGCAGGTTTGGTATCCAGGACAGGAATGCAGAAGGACAGATGTTGGTAAATTTTGCAAAAAGGATGGAAATGGCTGTGGTGAATACTTTCTTCCAGAAGAGAGAGGAGCATAGGGTGACTTATAAAAGCGGAGGTAAGAGCACACAAGTAGACTACATCTTGTGTAGGCGATGTAGTTTGAAGGAAGTCAGTGACTGCACAGTAGTAGCGGGTGAGAGTGTTGCCAAACAGCATAGGATGGTGGTGTGCAGGATGACTCTGATGGTGAGGAAGGTGAAGAATACAAAGGCAGAGCAGAAGACAAAGTGGTGGAAGCTGAAAAAGGAGGAGTGTCGTGTTGTCTTCAAGGAGGAGTTGAAAATGGCTTTGGGTGGTCAGGACGTGCTTCCAGATGAGTGGACAACAACAGCTAATGTGATCAGGGAGACAGGTAGGAGAGTACTTGGTGTGTCATCTGTAAGGACAGTAGATAAGGAGACTTGGTGGTGGAATGAGGAAGTGCAGGAGTGTGTACAAAGGAAGAGGTTACCTAAGAAGAAGTGGGACATTGAGAGGACCGAAGAGAGTAAACAGGAGTACAGGGAGACACAGCATAAGGCGAAGGGAGCGGTGTCAAAGGCCAAACAGAGGGCGTATGATGACTTGTATGCTCGGTTGGAAAGTAAAGAGGGAGAAAATAATTTATACAGGTTGGCACAACAGAAAAGTAGAGATGGGAAGGATGTGCAGCAAGTTAGAGTGATTAAGGACAGAGAGGGAAATGTATTGACTGACAAAAGAAGTGTGATGGGAAGATGGAAAGAGTACTTTGAAGAGCTGATGAATACGGAAAATGAGAGAGAAAAAAGAGTAGAAGAGGTGACTGTTGAGGACCAGGAAGTAGCAAAGATTAGTAAGGGTGAAGTGAGGAGGGCATTGAAGAGGATGAAGAATGGAAAGGCAGTTGGCCCTGATGACATACCGGTGGAGGTATGGAAGAGTCTAGGAGAGGTAGCAGTAGATTTCCTGATAAGAACATTCAACAGGGTCTTAGAGAGTGAGAGAATGCCAGAGGAATGGAGGAGAAGTGTGCCGGTGCCCATTTTTAAGAACAAGGGAGACGTGCAGAGTTGTGGCAACTACAGAGGGATAAAGTTGATGAGCCATACAATGAAGTTATGAGAAAGAACAGTGGAAGCAAGACTAAGGGCAGAGGTCAGCATTTGTGAGCAACAGTTTGGTTTCATGCCAAGAAAGAGCACCACAGATGCAGTGTTTGCCTTGAGGATGTTAATAGAGAAGTACAGAGAAGGTCAGAAGGAGCTGCATTGTATCTTTGTGGATCTGAAGAAAGCATATGACAGGGTGCCGAGAGAGGAACTGTGGTATTGCATGAGAAAGTCTGGAGTGGCAGAGAAGTATGTTAGAGTGGTGCAGGGCATGTATAAGAGATTTAAGACAGTGGTGAGGTGTGCTGTCAGTGTGACAGAAGAGTTCAAGGTGGGGATGGGACTGCATCAAGGGTCAGCTCTGAGCCCCTTCTTGTTTGCTATGGTGATGGACAGGCTGACAGACGAAGTTAGACAAGAATCTCCATGGACTATGATGTTTGCAGATGACATTGTGATCTGCAGTGAGAGCAGAGAACAAGTGCAGGAAAATCTAGAGAGGTGGAGGTATGCCCTGGAAAGGAGGGGAATGAACGTTAGCCTCAGTAAGACAGAATACATGTGTATGAATGCCAAGGACCCAACAGGAACGGTGAGGTTACAGGGAGCAGAGATAAGGAAGGTGGAGGATTTTAAGTACTTAGGCTCAACAATCCAGAGCAATGGAGAGTGTGGAAAAGAGGTGAAGAAGCGTGTGCAGGCTGGTTGGAATGGTTGGAGAAAAGTGTCCGGTGTGATTTGTGATAGGAAGGAATCGGCAAAAATGAAAGGAAAAGTGTACAAGACGGTGTTGAGGCCAGCGATGTCGTATGGTTTAGAAACAGTGGCTTGGGGAAAAGACAGGAGGCAGAGCTGGAGGTAGCAGAGATTAAAATGTTGAGGTTCTCTTTTGGCGTAACAAGGGTGGATAGGATCAGGAATAAGCACATCAGAGGGACAGCACATGTAAGACATTTTGGAGACAAAATCAGAGAAGCTAGATTGAGATGGTTCGAACATGTACAGAGGAGGGATAGTGAGTATATTGGTAGTAGGATGCTGAGGTTGGAACTACCAGGCAGAAGGCCTAGAAAGAAAAGAGAAGACCAAAGAGACGATTCATGGAGTGGTGAAAGAGGACATGAAGGCAGTTGGTGTAAGAGAAAAAGATGCAGAGGATAGGGTGAGATGGAGGCAGATGATTCGCTGTGGCGACCCCTGAAGGGAAAAGCCGAAAGGAAAAGAAGAATTTACCCAAAGTGCATGTTTTGGGACTCTGTGGAGCCGGAGTACCAAGAGGAAATCCACGCAAGCACAGGGAGAACATGTAAACTACACACAGAAACACCCGAGCTGGGAAGCCATGGCCTGACAATCTATCCAGGGTGTATGTACTCTGCCCTCACCAAGAGTTGGTTGAGATGGGCGTCAGCTTCCTCTGACCATAATTCGGATTAACCTGTTCAAAAATGAATGAATGAATGAATGAATGAATGAATGAATGAATAATAATAATAATAATCATAATAATAATAATAATAATAATAATAATAATAATAATAAGTCATCAAACCATCTAATCATTGTCATATTTTGCTCTGTGGTTGTCACACATAGCCATTAAAATTGTTTATTCAGGTGTGAGAAAAATGAGCAGGTGGCTTCCGAATCCTGAAGTACTTATTGGGAAGCAATGCTGGTGTGCTGGAATTCTGTTCAGACAACAGTTCACTTTACTGTTAAAGATAGTTAAATGCTAGGCACTGGCTAAACTTTATGGACAAAACCTCAGAGAATTTCTTACTAAATGAGCCCAAGGGTACATCAATCACATTTCAGAAGTTTAATCTTAGACAATGCCTGTAGCTACAGTGTAAATGCAGAGCTCCCCATAAGTTCTCTGTGAGTTTGTTCTGTTTTGTTTCTGGTGAAAATATTTCTTCGTCTTGATTTTATGCTTTTACAATTTAAACATTCAGGTCTGGTTTGAGGTCACTCAGTACTGAAAAACATATTTGAGTAGACTATGCCAAAATGCACTGTCTGCACCCAGTCAAAGGTTCCAAAATTCCTGTTAGAATGTCCAATGACATACCAGATTGTTTAACCCTATTCCCAGGAGACCGTGAGCTCCAATCCCTGCCATCTGTGGTCAATACTCAAAGGGCAAAATTCGCCATGCTCTCTGGATATGAAAGCATTATCTCTGTCTGCTATCCTGCTGTACTGCAATTCTGCAATAGAGTTAATACAAATAAAAATTATCATTATACACAGTAATTTGGTTTGGCCTGAGTACCCAGATAAAGCCCACACAAAAACAGAAAAATTGCAGATGAACTCCATCACAAAAAGAAATAAATAAATAACTTAATAAATAAAATAAATTCCTCGTCCGCCACAATATTCAAACCGAAAATCTTCTTGCGGCCACTTTATATGATATTATAATTTCCCTTTTTTTTTTTTTTTTTTTTTTTTTAACAAAAACAGGCTGGCCAGAGATTTCAGCATGTTGATTGACTGTAGCAGCACATTCTTTTAAAAAACTCTGATTTACTGAGATGCTGGTAACATTGTGACAGAATGATAAAAAATAATAATCAAATCAAATCTAAAATAAAGCAGCATAGAGCTTTCACCTAAGACCTATAAAAAATAGAAATAAATAAAAAGAAGTGTATTGATTCCTTACAAAGGCAGGTTAGAGTAATTTGTTTTTATGTCTGCAGAGATACAGTGTATTAGATGTAATTTATAGCCAGAGGGCCAGTGAACAGGGCTTAAAGCAAAATACATGACCAGTGAAGCTACTGGCATTTTTCATGATTAAACCTTTGAAATGTGATTGTTGTACCCTTGGGATCATTTAGTGAGAAATTCACAGGTTTTGTCTGTAGTTTAATCAGTGCCTAGCATTCAATTATCTGCAGCAGCAATGTGACCTCTAGTCCAAAGAGAATTCCAGCACTCCAACACTGCTTCCCATCATGACCAGCTCTCGGTCAGTGCTCTGGGATTCAGAGGCCACCTGCTCAGATTTCCTTCCATGGTAGAAAACATTTATTTTTAATGTCCGTGTGAGGCAGCCACATGGTTAGTGACTAGCTGGTTAAAGGGAGAATTGAACTTTTTTTGCTTACTGGCATTATTAAAAAACACCACTTGAAGCAAGTAGTCTCATCGTTGTCACAGTTTAAAACTGAAAAATATGTTTCTACTTGCTGAAAGGGTTTAAAATAGACTCAGCTACACAGTACTTAGCTATATGGTATGTGAAGCTCACCTGACCTGCCGCTGACATGATTACAGTATATAAAATGAAGCTTTTCAAATCTCAAATTACTTTGCTTTCTTTTATGTTTCTGTGTTGTATATATTAAATAAGGTGTTTATTCTCTGGGACTATTTAGTGACGCCCACCTTACTCTTGGTGCATAATTGTTAATTATACTTTCCCTAGCTTCAAAATAAAGATCACAACCATGTGCATTACCTGCAGTGTTAAGCTCAAATGTAAAATTCTGAGTTGTTCTCTATGAGATTAAAAAAAACCTTTTCAGTAGTGCAAGGCTTGTAATTTCAAGCTGAACCAAAGAAAATATTATGACATGCAGAAAATTTCCCAATTATTTCCCTGTCTTGCCTAGAAGCTTCAGTTCTATAATGGAATTTTAGACTTTTGGAGACAATTTACTATTTTTTTTCTAAGATTTACGTCATACATTACATACATACATACATACATACATACATACATACATACATACATACATACACACACACACACACACACACACACACACACACACATATTATATATATATATATATATACATATATATATATATATATATATATATATATATATATATATATATATATATATATATATATATATACACACACACACACACATACACATACACAGATACAGTGGTATGAAAAAGTATCTGAACCTTTTGGAATTTCTCACATTTCTGCATAAAATCACCATCAAATGGTGATCTGATCTTTGTCAAAATCACACAGATGAAAAAACAGTGTCTGCTTTCACTAAAACCACCCAAACATTTATAGGTTTTCATATTTTAATGAGGATAGCATGCAAACAAGGACAGAAGGGTGAGGAATGAGGAATAAGTAACTGAACCCTCTGCCTAAGGAGGGCAGTAAAGAGCAATTGAAACCAATTTTTACCAAACAATTTAAGTCAGGTGTGTGTCCAATCACTGATGAGTGGCTTAAAGCTGCCCCGCCCACTATAAAACACACACTTGGTAAGAATTGTCTTGATGAGGAGCATTGTCTGATGTGCACCATGGCTCACTCAAAAGAGCTGTCTGAAGACCTGCGATCAAGAATTGTTGATTTGTATAAAGCTGGGAAAGGATACAAAACCATCTCTAAAAGTCTGGATGTTCATCAATCAACAGTCAGAGAAGTTGTCTACAAATGGAGAGAGTTTGGCACTGTTGCTTCTCTCCCAAGGAGTGGCCGTCCACCAAAGATGACGCCAAGAGTTCAGCGCAGAACACTCAGAGAGGCAAAAAGAAAAACCCTAGAGTGTCTGCTAAAGACTTAGAGAAATCACTGGCACATTCCAATGTCTCTGTGCACACATCAACTATATGTAAAACAATGGCCAAGAATGGTGTTCATGGGAGGACTCCAAGGAGGAAGCCACTGCTGTCTAAAAAAACATTGTTGCTCATTTAATGTTCGCAAAAAGGCACTTGGACACTCCACAGAAGTTTTGGCAAAATATTTTGTGGACTGATGAAACCAAAGTTGAATTGTTTGGGAGGAACACACAACGTCATGTGTGGAGGAAAAATGGAACAGCTCACCAACATCAACACCTCATCCCCACCGTGAAGCATGGTGGAGGGTGCATCATGGTTTGGGGCTGTTTTGCTGCCCCGGGGCCTGGACAACTTGCAATCATTAATGGAAAAATGAATTCAAAAGTTTATCAGGATGTTTTGCAGGAAAACCTGAGGCTGTCTGTCAGACAGTTGAAGCTAAAAAGAGGATGGATGCTGCAACAAGACAATGATCCAAAACACAGAAGTAAATCAACTTCAGAATGGCTTCAGAAGAACAAAATACACGTTCTGGAGTGGCCAAATCAAAGTCCAGACTTGAACCCCATTGAGATGCTGTGGCATGACCTCAAGACAGCGATTCATGCCAGACATCCCAGGAATCTGACTGAACTACAGCAGTTTTGTAAAGAAGAATGGGCCAAGATTAGTCCTGACCGATGTGCCAGACTGATCTGCAGCTACAGGAAGCGTCTGGTTGAAGTTATTGCTGCCAAAGGGGGGGGGGCACAAAATACTAAATGTGATGGTTCAGTTACTTATTCCTCCCCTTTCTGTCATTGTTTGCATGCTATCCTCATTAAAATATGAAAACCTATAATGTTTGGTTGATTTTAGTTAAAGCAGACACTGTTTTTTTCATCTGTGTGATTTTGACAAAGATCAGATCACCATTTGATGGTGATTTTATGCAGAAATGTGAGAAATTCCAAAAGGTTCAGATACTTTTTCATACCACCATGATGTGTATATATACAATGCGACCACCGAAATCTGAGAAGTAGGATCACTTTCCCAACCCCCCCTGACTGACGTATACGTACATGTATATGTGTATATAATAGCAATAGATACAGATTCAATGTTATAATGCTAATAATAACAATTCAACATTAAAAAATAATGCGTAAGATGTAAATAAAATATAAGTACACACTCATACAGGCACACACTCAGATGCTCACCTCATAAAAATGGGAGTTTGATGGGAGGTTTTGGGTTGTTTTTTGTGTTTGCTTAGAGGCTTTTTTAATTGACCTTGTTTTTGTGCTATTTTCCTTAACTTTTTCCCCTGTTCTTCCTTCATTTCCTTATTTTTTAATTCAATGAATATTTGCAATAAATAAATAAAATAAAAAACGCGATCCACTGAAGCCGCATGAATTGAAGTGCAAAGTAGTGAGGGATCCCTGTATATATATGTGTGTGTGTGTATATATATATATATATATATATATATATATATATATATATATATATATATATATATATGAGAGTTAAGGGACCAAATTTTCTTTTGTAATGACATATCCTACAATTTCATGCTCATCAATGCCTGTCTGCCTATCTATCTATCTATTATTCATGCAGTGCATATGAATGTTAGACGGCATTTTCAGAATCATTTCTACATTTAATCTGTAGATATTCATTCACACATGTCACTCATTCTGTCTGCTGAGTCAGATACGTTCTCACATCCTTGTAGTATCACATGTGGTTTAGGTGAGTACTGGAGACTAGATTGCATGAAGTAATGATCCACAGGCTGGATGATCTTAGGCCAGTTTGTTAGAAATATATTTCGAAGTCAATTTTACAATCTATCTATACACACCCACACATATGCACACAGGCATGGGCACAGTGAGTGTTTTGTAAGAATTTGAGGAGAAAGAAATCTCAACTTTATTGCACATTTACAGAAATTTTGTTCTGGTGAAACATTGTAAGTCATTGTGTTTTAGATAGTCTGTTGAGGGTTGATGAGAAAAAAACCTCGCCAGTTTCCAGGTCAGTTTAGGTCATGTTTACAGATATGAGATCAAAACCATACAAAGTAGGTTTATGAATGAGTATATAAAATGTAAACTTGAAAACTGTGTCAATAAGCATTAGGTAGAAATGCCCCAAGATGAAACTTTTATTTAGCAAAAATTGAAGTAAATATATTTTGCTTATTTTTGAGGTTATTGTTAAATATTGATTTGTCATTATACTCAGAAAACAATACAGTTATTTGAGTTGTGCTCTGATCTGAATGGCCAACTGTTCAAAAATATCAACGGTAGAAGCGACTTATGATTTACCAGGAAAGTAAAACAGGATACTTTTTAAAATACGGTATCTGCTTATTAAACATGAAAGATAAATTAAAATGTTTATCATTTTCTAAAAAAAACAGTACTTGAATAATTGAGGTTGTGATCACATTTGAGGTGCAGCAGAAACCCAACTGATGCAAATGGAAATTCAGTTGTCACTTTTCATTCTCAAAATATTCTCAGATTTATCTCACGGCATTGACAGCATCATATTTTGCTCCCTGGTTTATGAACTAAACACAAACAAATTCAAACAACAATTTCCACGAATGCAGCATAACAAGGCTCTAATGTGCAGTAGTTCATTCATTCATTTTCTGAACCACTTAATCCTTGCAGTGAGGTCACAGCGAGTCTCAAACTTTTCCCAAACGGTGTTGTAAGAAGGTGGTAATACTGTCGTTTTGCTCACAAGTTACTTGTTGTAAAAATGACAAGTTGCAGATTTCCGAAAGGAACATTTGTGAGCCACTCCACCAAAAGTAGGCTCTTGGGTCCAAAAATGAAAAATGAGAATTTTACACAGTCAGATAAAGGAGGCGCAAAGCTGCAAAATGCAGCAAAAAGTTGCCAGCACCTTGAAAACTGAGCAAGCTATGCCATTTCATATGTGTCAGCATTCAACTAAAAAGTTCAAAAGACATTTTAGAGAAAAATGAGCACAAAGATTACACTTCTTCCAACATCATTAGTCCTAGGCAACCAAACATGTTTATGCACTTCAGCTATATACTCTTTTAGAAAACATGTCCAGGAAGAGTTTTAGGAAGAGATGATAAGAGAAACCATCCTCATTTTAATCTGACACGCCCTTTTTAAACCCATCAGTCACTGTGGTAAGCCCCAAAAATTAACAAAAAGCGACTATTTTTGTTCAATTTCTGTTTCTTCCAATAAGATCAGTATGTATCTTTTTGACCATTATATAAAGGCTCAAATGCCTTCAAATGATACGGATTGAAAAAAAACACTGTCCGGTTCAAACAATCACACTGAAATTAAGAAAACTTATATTAGAAAACTATATAACAAAACTCTCTGATCTCTTTATACAAGTAAGCTTCATCAACTCCGCCCTCAGCATTATCATCTTCATCTATATCCTGCTCAGCAAATAAAATTACATCTTTACAAACACCAGTCATCACACTTTTATTAACAGACGCCTCTTCTTCATCAACATCACAATCAAAATCTTCATTAACACAGCTGGCATAGTCATAATCAGTTTGTTTATATGTAAAAGGAATGAAACATTTTAGTATTTTTCAGGTCTTGACCAATTTTCGTACAAAACTAAACCCACGATCCAGCATGTCCAGTCCAGACAAGATTACACACAAATCAAATGATCAAAAAAATCCCATAATTGAATTTTGCATGCAGAGAAAAATACCAATACTCATACAATACTCGTATTAATTTTCTAAAGTACATAATACTGATCATATGGGATTTTTTTGACTGAATTGCAATGGAATCATGTCTTTTTCTTAATATTCCAGCAGTTTCAGCAGACCTGAAGTATCAGACATACACACACACACACACACACACACACACACACACACACACACACACACACACACACACACACACAGACAGACTGTAAGCAGTAGGTGACTGCTTATTCGTGCATCTATTGCACCATTTGCACTCATTTGCCCCTCTCCCTTCATATATTTTCTTTCATTCAAATTGCACTAGTTCATCTGGATGCTGCTCATTTCACCGTTTGCACACTGTGTGTGTGTGTGTGTGTGTGTGTGTGTGTGTGTGTGTGTGTGTGTGTGTGTGTGTCTGAGAAAGAGAGAGAGAGAGAGAGAGAGAGAGAGAGAATCTTCAAGAACACCAAGCATTCTGGCGTCGAATTTAACATCTAAACTAATGCTGCTAGAGGTCACAGATGACATTTCAGTCTCCTTTTCCAGAAATTGTGTGTGTTCACAATCTTATAAATAAACGTACTGTTATTGAAGAGAAAGTCGGAGATAAGTTCCGCATGCAGTATACTAGAGTCAGGAAGTAAACCAGAAGTTAACGTGCGACGGGCACTGAGCATGTGCAAGCCCGAGCTGACCAATCAGTGTGCTCATTTCAGATCTTCCTTAGCAAATAGCCTGCATTGTTATTCACTGAAATGGCATTTTAATATCAAAACAGTATTCAAAAAGGAAAGACGACTTCATGGCCGTTCTTCTGGTGTATGGATTATAGTGTGTTTTGTACCGAACTTGGTGAATAATTGCAATGAAAACCAGTAAGTTTGCTACTGTTTTTATCTAGTTTTATGAAGGTACTCATCAGAAAAATGAGTATAAAAGAGATTTTTAGTGAGTTTTAGTTGATTTCACTTGAGCAAGTGAGAGTTGAATACTTGTTTTAATAGTTCATGCAAAAACCTGAAATTCCATAAAACATGACCATTTTTACTTTTTTGGCCTTTATCTTCAAAGTAGTTAGTGCGACAAGAGCCTACATTCGGTGGAGCGCCTCACATTTTTAGACTTGCTGGCATGCGCTAGATTTTGTCATCATTCATATTTTTGTTTGCATTTTGTTCACGCATAATTCATAAGAGAGAGAGATATTCACATATTCATTCATTT
>CM045730.1:51038028-51083028 GCA_024760905.1 Plotosus lineatus | reverse complement strand
GCTTTTAGCTCACAATTGGCTTTGTTTGTTTGTTTGTTTGTTTGTGTTCTTCATTGCATTTATAATAATCTCTGCTTTTCTCCAGTTTCTCACAAGTTTAAAGTTCACTCCAACCTTTCTTTCTGTACCAGTTTCTGTTGCATATTTCACGACTTGCAGCTTGTAATCCGCATAATAGGATTTTCTTTTTGGGGATATTTCTTTAGTGGTGGATGAGCAGGTATTGGTACCCAAGCCTAGAGTGCCCTCTTGTGGTTGTGAGTGTAAAAATAACAAACATGTGAAATTATGTTTACGATGACGAACAGAATTATATGTAATAATTTCATAAAGAAGTTGCTCTGGAGCATTAGTTGCACCTTCAGCCAAAGTATGAAAAAAAGTGCAACTTATAGTGCAGAAAACATGGTACTTACTCAGCTTTCACTAAATACATGTCATATAAATGATTTGTTTATTTATTTAGCAGTTTAATCCTAGATGGTATGTCATTCATTCATTCATTCATCCAATCATCCATTTCTGTGGGCGCATTTGAGCTCATCTGGAATTCCGATCCCTCAAGGAATCAAATTAAAGTTGAGTTTGTCAAGCAGGGAATGCGCTTTGAATTCCACGTTTTGTTGGTGTGGCTCACAGCACGTGCACGAGAGATAGAGAGAGAGAGAGAGAGAGAGAGAGAGAGAGAGAGAGAGAGAGGTGTGTGTGTGTGTGTTAATAAAATGTTTAATAATGGTTTAATTAATAAATATGTTAATAAAATGGTTTAATCTGTGAATGAAATGTTTAAATGGTTGAATAAATAATTTATAATTTTCTTTTACTTTTAACACATATACAAAATTGGTGTACTTTTATGATTTTTAAAGGGTTTATGGGGTTTATCCAGTCAAAAGACTGGAGCCTTGGAACGAATTGGGCGTTTAACATGTAAAATGCCACCCCTACTTACGAAACCTCTGTAATACGAAAGGCTCTGGAATGGATTAATTTCATAAAGTGGGGCCGACCGTATATATATATATATATATATATATATATATATATATATGTATATGTGTGTGTGTGTGTGTGTGTGTGTGTACATATATATATATATATATATATATATATATATATACTTTATGAAATTAATCCATATATATATATATATATATATATATATATATATATATATATATATATATATATATATATATATATATATATATATATATATATATATATATATATATATATATATATATATATATATATATATATGGGGCAGTGGTGGTCTAGTGGTACAGGGCGCTGGATCGCTGATCCAAAGGTTGGGGGTTCAAGTCCCACTCTCCACGAGGTTGTCACTGCCCCCCCACCCCCCCACCCCAGTGCGGCTAACTGGGTTATCAAAGGCAGGCCATGTCTCTCACTGTCTATGGTGAGAGGCATGTAAAAGAACCATTGCTGACTTTCGTAAAGAGTAGGCTGAAAAGTCGTCAGCGTGTTTCTGTCCCTTGCTAAAAGGGTTGTGACAGGAAGGGCATCCGACGTAAAAACCTCTGCCAAATCAAACGTGCGAATCAGATGATTCGCTGTGGCGACTCCCGAGTAAAAGGGAAAAAAGCCGAAAGGAAGACAGACAAACAGACAGACACACACATATATATATATATATATATATATATATATATATATATATATATATATATATATATATATTAAACTCCAATGTTAAAGGTTGGTTTATTAAGCAGGACAAAAAGAAAAGAGTGTGGATGCAATCCTAAAATAGCACTGATATGTGTGGCCAGTTTTGTGAATAATTTACAAACAATGCACTAGACACATTTCAATATGACATGTCCAATCTACAAAGAGCTGTGTAATTTAGCACAGGGTCACAAACAAGCAGGTGATATTTAGAAGCAGGTGATTTACTAACGGGACAGGTCCAGCTTGGTGTTTGTAATCAGAAAAGCCCATAAACAAAAGTTATACACACTTACTCATGAAAAAGACAGATTCTCTGAAAGAGAACTACCTGTGATGCCTCCTTCATGCAGCAGTAATTGCTGCCATATCAAGCACAAAAAAAGACCTTTTTAAACATAGCCAAAATCTGCAGTAAATTGTGTGCCGTAAAGCTTTATAAATCATTTTGTGCACTTGATTTAAATATTCTCCTCACCACATTTTGTGCGTTGAGAAGGAAACTCAAAAATGCATATGCAACAGGGCCAGAAATCTGAGTGCCCACCTGCAACCCACAGTCTTGTCATTGTGCCTAAATTGCGATGATGCTTCTTTAATAACAAATCCTGGTTTGTTCCGGGACAACTCATTATTAAGTCTGGCCCTAAGAAATGGTCAGTGAGTGCCGATCAGACATTCCCAGTCTTTGCAGCAGGAAAGGGTCTGAATATTATCCAGACCACATGATTTGGAAATCTGAATAACATTTACACATACGACCCTTCGGGACAATTACTAGAAAAGTTTGCATGTGTGAAATCTGTAATCAACAACAGCCTTATGTGGCAATAGGGGACATGTACAATTCTTGAAGACAAGCTTGGCTCTGGAAAATTTCATACCTAGTCAGTCAAATTAGCATAAAAATACTCACTCAGGAGAGAAGGCCCACTCTGAATGTAGCAAGTAATTGTGTCTGATCAACCTGTTTCAGAGAACAGAGAGAGAGAGAGAGAGAGAGAGAGAGAGAGAGAGAGAGAGAGAGAGAGAGAGAGAGAGATGAAACCAAAGTTGAATGATATGCAGAGGAAAGATATTACAGTAACTATGTGTAGCCACTATCAGTGGGTAAAGTCTAAATTACTAGTCTGTATAAAATGGGGTAGAGAGGACTGAAGGTGGAGAGGATACTGATAAAAAACACTACACATGTTGTTTGTTAAGACAGTTAATGTTCCTAAAATTGTTTCTTATCCCACAAGCTGACGATATAACGTTACACTAGTCGATAAGTAAAAGAAAAAAGAAAGAAATACATATACATATAATGTAATTACCGTATTCGATGTAACAAGCGCCCTGCTCCGATAAGGCCCCCCTCCCCCCCCAATGTTTTTGATCTTATGTCTAATAGCCGCCCATGTATACTGGGAGCAAAATCATAGATCAACTTACCAATTTTATTCGATCAGTCTCTGTGACCGTAAAATGAGGCATGCACTGGCTGTAAAAGTGAGTTTACACGGTATGGCAACACCCCCTGCCACTGGGGAATGTCTATAATGTCCATTTGTTACAACACATTTGATTGTTCCACCGTGCTTTAAAAAGCAGGATATTTTGCTGTGTTCTCTTGGTAAATGTCCAACAACCGATGAACCATTAGAAACTGCTACAGCAAAACTATGGGCTGCTCTGAATGAATGGAGCGATGAGCCAGATATGGACCAATCAGAAAGTGATGACGAGTATTTTTCACCAGATTCTCCTGCTCACTAACTGCATACATTTACAGGCATTCCTGGCCATGTGCTTTTCAATGTGCCATGTGCTAAAGTTGACCTTTGTGTAGATTGGGTGCCATGTGCGAGGATATGCAACTCCACACAGAAATGCTCAAGCACAGGACTTGGACCCAGGACCTTCTTGCTGTGAGATGGACATGTAACATTTTTGCGATAGTTATAAGGAATTTACTCCCAATGCAGCTAACTGGGTTATCAAAGGCGGGCCATGTCTCTCACTGTCTATGGTGAGAGGCATGTAAAAGAACCATTGCTGACTTTCGTAAAGAGTAGCTGCAAAGTCGTCAGCGTGTTTCTGTCCCTAAAATGTCTTCCGTAGCTGGATTAATGATTCATTGGTGTAGTTGCTGGGTGCAGTGCATGCAACTGAATGTCTAGTCTGTTTGTTGTTATTCAGTTCGTAATGGGTGCGGGTTGTGTTCCAGGCATATGCCTCCGTTAATGCGACTTCTGTCACATCAGCTGCTTTACCAGATCACTCCATCTCCGATCTCCCCCTCCATGTCACTATACAGAGCTGCAGCTCTACATCACCGACAAGAGCAATCTGGAGATCAGCATGCCGTGTGTGAATCACCTTTCTTTCTGCGTGCTCTTACACTCTACTTTACTCTGATTCTCCCTTCCGATTACAAAAGAAAAAGCCTGCACTAACATCCTGACTCTAAAAACATGTACCAAAATCCTCCTGCTCTTATCATCCTCTGACTGGCCTCTTTGTTATCTCTCTCTGTCTCTCGTTTTCCTGCTGTGGCCTTTCATTCTGTCTATCTTTTAATGTTACTTTTTCATGGCAGTTCTCCTTCACTGTCTCCCTCTTAGTATTAAAAAAAAAAAAAAAAATTCTAAGCGGAGATTACTGCAACCAGTCTCTTCACAGCACCTTTAAATGACCCACAGTGCACTACCAAGCTGGATTACACCCCTCTTCAATACACACTAACTCCTCCTCTGGGAAACAGGAAAGAGAAGAGGATAGAAGAAGAGAGCAGGTTGAGAAAAATGTTCAGTGAATGAAGGGAGTGAAAAATAAAGTGCTGTGGCTGTGTGGCTCAGTGGGTTTTGCTGCTTTTGTCCCTGTTTCTTCTGTAGTTTATTTCCATTTCATGATCTACAAAAGGGTGGCACTGTGATTGCATGCTTGGGATACTTGTTTGCTCTGAGTGTATGTTTGTATTCTAGTTTTCTTCCATCTTCCAAGTACATGGGGTTTCTCTGTGTATGGAAATGTGTGTGTGTGTGTGTGTGTGTGTGTGTGTGTGTGTGTGTGTGTGTGTGTGTGTGTGTGTGTGTGTGTGTGTGTGTGTGTGTGCTGTAATAGTGTTCTTTATGTACCGTAATTGACTGGTGTATTCTCACTTTATGGCCTGATATCAGCTTTAGATACACCACATCCATGAGAAAGATGAAGCAAATAAAATGCAACCAGAGAGCGCAAACCTCTACAATGATAGTGTAACCAATACATTTCAATACAGATGTTTCTCACCATGTTGCAAAAGCCATTAAATCCCTTTTGCCTTCTTAAGGACACACAACATTTATTCACTTCTTCATTGTTCAGAAATTTTGTGGAGACCCACCCAGGAGTTTTCAAGTTATCATGTGAATAATCACACACACACACACACACACACACACACACACACACACACACACACACACACACACTACCATTTCATGTCTTCTTCACTGTGGTTGAGGAACCTACTGAAGATGACTGAATTAAATCATGCTGAATTGTGAAAGTGAAACTACTGTATGTTGATTTTATCCATTAATCTACATTACTCTTTCTGTTTTTTATTTTTATTTTTGTTTTTGTTATTTAATTCACCTGTCAGTATTCAAAATATGTTATGTCAAATGTTTTTAATGTTATGCTGATGTGCACGTCATGTATAATACTCGGAATCTGTTCTTTGATGCTGAAGCTTTTCACGTTCCTCTCGGACTCTTAAGGTTAAAACTTCTCAGCTTTCTGCTTATGTTCATACCCAAGAAGATATAACTCATGTGGTGGGGGGTGGGGGTGGGGCGGGGTGCAAAAGAACCCCACCCCCAAGCACACACACACACACATGTTCCGCTTGCCAACATGCATGGAAGGCAACAGCTTGGGGCCTCAAGTCACTAGAAGGCCCCTGAGGGCTGACAAACGTTTATCTACAACAGTGGCAGTATGCAAAATTTCCAAAGACAGTGTTAGAGACCTGATCTCCTTAATAGCACTTTCTCACTGATGCAATTTTCACACAGATACCCACAGTACCTTGAGAAGGACTATCCCACTGTGGAGATGTGGAATTGTGGAACATGCGAAAATGACATTTTTCCATGTTTCCACAGAAATACAGTTAAAAAAAAAAAAACATATTCGATGTGATAAGCGCCCAGGGCATTTTGAAAAATTGTAGCAGGTGGTAGCTTATTAAAATGTTACCAGCGGAGTGGAACGGTAAGTGCTAATTACCATCGAGGTGGAAAACATGAATAATAACAGAACAATAAAATAGTTTTACTGGTATTTGTATTATTCATTTTGTGGTATCAACTAAATTACTTACATGAAAGCTGAAAATAAACAGAAAACAGCATAATTTTTTTTAAAAAAAAGGACCCTTTAATTTTCCCTCCCGGTGCTGTTCCTTGAAATATTTTCCCCTGATGTGAAATCGAGCCAATCAGCATGAATGTGAACTTTAGCACTTGGAATGTTGAAAAGCACATGACAAGGAACGTGCTTAAATGTATGAAGTTAGTGAGCAGGAGAATCATATGAAAAAATACTCTTCATTACTTTCTGATAGGTCCATATCTGGCTCATTTCTCCATTCATTCAGGTCAACCCATAGTTTTGATGTAGAGGTCTCTAATGGTTGCTATTGTTGGACATTTACCAAGAGAACACAGCAAAATATTTTCCTGTTTTTTAAAGCACGGCTGAACAATTAAATGTGTTGTTACTCATGAACATTATAGACATTTAATAGTGGAAGGAGGTCTCGAAATACAATGTAAACTCACTGTGACAGGCAGTGAATGCCTCATTTTATGGTTACAGAAACTGATCGAATAAAATTGGTAAGTTTAATCGACCATTTTGCTCCCAGTACACATGGGCAGTTATTAGAAATAAGATGTTTTTTTTTTTTTTAACGGGGTGGGGGCGCTTATTAGAGCAGTGTGCTTATTACGTCAAATATACGATAATAAAACATTGTACAATTTAACAGAAGTAGCCGCAGAAGGCTACGGTGCTGACGGTTCTCTGCGGCAACTTGTGGCACACATGACAACAATCACATGTTGCTCTGTGGTGTTGAGCAGAAGCATTACCACATGTTCCTGGGTGTCAAGTTGTGTGAGTGAGAAAGGGGCATCAGGGGTGTAAACAAACATAATGACAACAATGAAACAAACTCAGAGAAAGTGAATAGGAGTTACACTTCTGTAAGTGAAAAAAGAAAGAGAAAAAAAGGAAAAAGTAAGACTGTGGTGAATGGAGCAGATAATGACAATTAAATACCATGCTAAATTCTTGAACAGTGTAACTTCTACTAGCATCACATTATTTTGGTTTATATTTGATATTTTGATATTTAACATCAGTTAACTTAGCTGCCACAGGGCTGTAGTGGTTAGTACGTCCACCTCACAGCAAGCCATTGGGTTCTAATCATGGGTGATGGCATGTCTGTGTGGAGTTTACGTGTTTCCTTTGTCTTGAGTGGGTTTTTTCTGGGTACTCTGGTTTACATGCACATTAAACCAATTGCCTGTTCCAAATTTCCACTAGGTGTGTGTGTGTGTGTGTGTGTGTGTGTGTGTGTGTGTGTGTGTGTGTGTGTGTGTGATTGGGAATGGTTGTTTGTATGTGTTGGCCTTGTTGTTGACAGGAACATGTTGACAGGAACATGTTCAAGGTGTAAACCATTTTCACCTAGAGTTGGCTGAGATAGACATCGACCTTCTCTTAACCCCAGTAGGATTAATCATTTCTGCAAATGAATAAAATAATACATTGCCCAGTGAGTCCAGTTCTGTTGGTGTTGATATGACTGAGTTGGGTCTGAGTTGTCAGCTTTAGCAGGAGGTAAGAATGTACATTGTGGGGCCAGTGGCGTAGAGTGGTTAGGGTGCTGCACTTACGATCGGGAGGTTATGTGTTCAAATCCCAGTTCGACCCAAACTGTGCTAAGATTCCCGGGCAAGGTCTTAACCACAAGTGTGCCTCTGTTCACCCAGAGGTATAAATGGGTACCAGTAAAAATATACTGGGAAGGTAACCTGCGATGGACTAGGGTCCCATCCGGGAGGAGTTGTACTCCTAGTCACTTCACGCTGTGGAAACCGGGGATAAGCACCGGTCCAAGGAGCCACTATGGCTCCAGTGTAAAAAGCCCAACGGACTTTACCTTTAAGAATGTACATGCTAGTAGTTTGAGTATTAACAGTTCATAAACAGTTAGCTTGGGGTCGGCCATTGTTACTTCAATAAACAAGGTTTCTGCCACTTCTAAAGTTATGATTTTACCTGATGTTTTATAGGACACGAGTAATGGAGTGATTTCAAGGGGGAAATCTGCTATTTCCTCTATAGCGAACTGATACAAAGCCTCGTCTAAGCTGTCATTGTATTTTGTGTGTTGATCTGTTGATGCCAGTGTATTTATAACATAAAGGCTGGTTGGAAAGCTTCTACAATCACCACTGCATGAACACACACACACACACACACACACACACACACACACACACACACACACACACACACACACACACACACACACACAGACACACACACAGACACACACACGCGCGCGCGCAAGGTCTGCTCTTCAAGTATGTCCAATTAGAAGAAAGTCATTTCCGGCAGCAGTGTGCTCTGCAGCCACTTATTCTGTTACCGCTGGATGATCTGTCACGCACAGCCCTGGCTTTCTTTATGTTAGTCTTCCTCCCAAAGGGCAGTGGCTAACTCCATCACTGGGACAAATGACCCATCAGTGCCACCATTCATCAGCCACAAAGAAATCACTCGCCTCGACCTGCCCAAGCCTCCTCCCACTGCGTCTGTCCGAAACACCAAGGCTGCATGTCCCATACCTACCATACTGAAAATGTGTGTGTGTGTGTGTGTGTGTGTGTGTGTGTGTGTGTGTGTGTGTGTGTGTGTGTGTGTGTGTGTGTGTGTGTGTGTGTGTGTGTGTGTGTGTGTGTGTGTGTGTGTGTGTGTGTGTGTGTGTGCCAGCAAGGACTAAGCTGCAAAACTGCAATACAAATCTCCCACACATGGAATGTCTAAGATATGCATACACAAACACAAATTCACAAAACACATAGACTTCCAAAAATAGAACCACCTCGTTGAGACACAAGCAGTAGATAATGTTAAGGTTTTGACTTTGTTGTTAGTAAGTTTTTTGTTTGTTTGTTTGTTTTTTCATGTTCTGAAACCCACACCATTCCCACGCCTCCGCCAGGAGTGATGAAGATTTTTATGTAAGTGATGAGGCAGGGAGCAAAGGAAATCTCTAATTTGGCGAGAAGAGCAATGCATGTTCTGCATAATGAGGAAGAACAGCTTTGTACTGCTCACTGATGAGATAAGTGGGAGTGTCTTATTAATTAAGACTGCCTAATTTCCATAAGTCACAACACCCAGCATGTCAACAAAATTGTTGTTAAAAAGGACCAGGAAACTAGAAGGAAAGCTATAGAGTAAGCCCTGACAGATGGTCTTCCATCATGAACAGCTTTAGGGGGAAAAACACGTTTACAGAGAATGCAGTTTGTCTTCTCCTTTCCTTAATTCTGAGCAATTAATTTTTTTTTTCTTTAATACCATGAAAAAAAGCATATGGGGGCATTACTCATTTGGTGCTGTTTTGCCAATGCAGTTTCCATGGTAACAGAACAACATGGATTCGTGAGCATGATAATTTGTCTCCTAGCTACAGAAACACGAGCGTAATCTCAGAATCCTGGGACTTGAACTTTGACTTCTCTCATTCAAATGCGGCTGGGGTTAAAGTACAGTTTCTATTTATTGAAGATTCATAAGACTTGTTTGATGGCTGCATATTTTACCAACAACTTGCAACTCTAAATAAAAATACACTAACTTGGAGTAATAAAAAAAAAAAAAAAAAAAAAAAAAAAAAAAACACCACACCTTGTTGAGCAATTGAGCAATAGAAGGCAGAACAAACTTTTAAATAATTTCTCTGAACTGATATTAGACAGATCATCAGTCTCTGGATATTTAAAAAAAATGAAAAGAAGTGCTTTACTTTGTACTGAGTCTACTGCAAGCAGTCCAAGCAGGAGACAAATGCATACGGTTTATACTAAAACAAGCTATGACTACTCCGGGAGCTTTGGTCTTTACTGAAATCTGCAAACTATCAATTCCCACCTGCAGCTGTCAAGGAGACAAGAATCCAGAGGAATAATTTGTTTAGCACTTTTTTACCCCCATGAGAATAACAATAACAGATTTTCATATTATTGAGCTATCCGGCAAAGTTGAAAACCAAGCGAGTAACGAGTAGAAAACAGACTGTGATGTATATCTGGTGTTCCTATGATTGAGGTTCCTTGCAGGTCCTAGTGATATTACATTTAAAAATATGTATATAGATCCGAGTAAAAGGCATTTTAAACACCAGGGATCCAGGCAAGGTTTAGAGAGAAAAAAATAGAGGAAACAGGTTTAGAAATAGAGGAAATTAAATATTTCATCTGGGGGTCAAGGGGGCCGCAGGGCCCCTTCCGGGGTACAGGGGTAGAGCACGTCATGTAAAAAAAAAAAAAAAAAAAAATCATGCAAACAAGTTAATCATTGTTTTGTAACATGCATAAACAAAACAGCTAAAAAACTGTTCAGTTCAGTTCATTTTCTGTACCCGCTTAATCCTAATTTGGGTCGCGGGGAGGCTGGTGCCCATCCCAGCCAACTTCGGGAGAGGGCAGAGTACACCCTGGACAGCTCGCCAGGCCATCGCAGGGCGGAAACACGCTGACGGCTTTGCAGCCTACTCTTGTCGAAAGTCAGCAATGGTTCTTTTACATGCCTCACACCATAGACAGTGAGAGACATGGCCGGCCTTTGATAACCCAGTTAGCTCCACTGGGGGGGGGCAGTGACAACCTTGTGGAGAGTGGGACTCGAACCCCCGACCTTTGGATCAGCGATCCAGCGCCTTATACCACTAGACCACCACTGCCCCCTAAAAACTGTAAAAAATACTAAAAGGTGATTTCAGTGTAGATAAACACATAATTCAAGTAGCACAGCCCTACGGCTCGCCATTCATGTGTAACATAATTATGAAATAATTATCAACTAATTTGTTGAATGATCACATAACACATGACATATATTATCACAACAAACATTTGTGTTCAACTAGTCAGCATACCTGCTACAAGTTAGTATGTACTTGTTGCATAAATTTATAAGAATAGCTGTTTCCGCTAAATAGTGGAGATCTGGGATCCCTGAAAATAAATGTTTTTCCCAACGACCTATGTGCATTAGTTTAAAAAATACCTTTAAAACATCAATGAAACAGATCTATGGCACCAATAAATAAGCATTCTGTTGGTCCCATCTCACTCCAACTACACTTGAAATATAATTATTAAAACGCTTCAAAAAGTATATTATGTTTGGATTAATGTGTGAAACCATTTAACATGCCATGCTTGAACCTGCTTCCTATGAGTCATCTTTCATATGTTATATAAACATATTTATCCTTTTATACAATTTGAGTATTTTAAGCTGCATAATTGACATTTTCAGTAGTTTTCCCTGCACGTCAAATTGGCATTTATTATGTGTTTTTATTTATATATTTATTCAAATAGAGACAGGGCTGCCAGCAATCATATGTCCTTGTTAGGACAATGTTCAGTTAATGTTTAATTTACCATGTGTGTCGTCGTGTGTGACAACATCAGAAATAAAAATGAACTGAAAAGTGTCTAGCACAAGTTAAGATTGACTAAATGGTAAATAAAAAAGTGAACTGTCCGCCAGTCTCTGAGTCCTCAACATCCCAAACCTGGGAACTGTCCAATTTAATCATTGTTAACGATTGTCATTGTGTCAATATTTCCATGGTAAATTTTCCAGGTTCTAGCTGATAGGTTATGCTAATAATATTTCCTGACATTTGATCATGATGAACATGATAGGCACTATCACAAACTCAGTAGGGCAAATCAGCATGCTTTGATTCCAAGAAAGCTTACTCCTTTATCAAGCGGCTGCTCGCATAAAAACCAAATCATATGAATCAGGCTGCTAGCTTAAAGAAGCTGTGCCTTCAAAAGTGATATGCCAATTTCAGGACTGTCAGATATGATTTATTAAAATCTCACCATGACAGAATTAACAAGAAAGGTGGTACCACACTACCAATTGCACTTGGTAAATAACATATGCACTGGGTAAACCATGCAAAGCCAGCATATGACAACAGTGTTATTGATATTTTCTTTCCTTGTCATTGGTTATTTGCTGCTGTTCCATCTGACCTGGCTTTGAATATTGGGGTGATCCATCTTTTTGTCTGAATTTTAGAGATATGAGAAAGACAGGGCAGCCAGCACTTATACTAACTACGTACCAAAGCTGACAACACCAAATTCTGGGCAGGTGATTTATTAATCAATAAATCAATACATGGATCCCTCGCTATTCCGCGCTTCAATTCATGCGGCTTCAGTGCATCACTTTTTTTTTTTTTTTTTTTTTTTTTTTTTAATATTCATCACATTTAAAAATAAGAAAATTAAGGAAGAATAGGGGAAAAAGTTCAGGAAAATGCCACAAAAAAGGTAAATTATGTTAAAAAAAAAAAAAAAAAAACACAAAACAAAAAACAACCCAAAAGCTCATATCAACACTAGTTACATTGTTATGAGGTGTGCATCTGAGTGGATGCGCGCGCATCTGCGTGCGTGGGCGTCTGTATGTGTGTGTATTTATATTTTATTTACATCTTATGCGTTTTTTTAAATGTTTAATTGTTAGTACAGTGGTACCTCACCTTACGAAATTAATTCATTCCAGAAGTGGTTTCGTAACCTGGATTTTTTTCGTAAGTTGAACTGCATTTTACATGTAAAATGCATGATTCGTTCTACGGCCCCCAATACTACCTCCCAAACCCTTTAAAAATATAAAAGTATACCATTTAAGGCCTCCTTCTGCTTCAATATCATACCGATGGTAGGCAGGTTTGGCCATAATCCTTTGCAATATCACTCAACTGCATGCCACAAGCCCACTTCTTGTTTTCACTTGTACCGGAAATCACACGCATGTGTGTGTGTGTGTGTGTGTGTGTGTGTGTGTGTGTGTGTGTGTGTGTGTGTGTGTGCGCGTGTGCATCTGTTGATCATGTCTTCTTAGCAGAGTTATAATCTTATAAAAGTTTATGCAATTTTAAAAGCCTGAGCCAAAAAATAAAGTTGCAATGAGCACACTCGAAAAACTCACAAAACAACAGTAACTCTGTCCTTTACATGAAAAGCATCATGGGTATTATGGAGCTGCAGCTCCATAATAGCCAATGAGAGGGAGCTGCGTCATCCCTCTGAGCCAATGGGAGACCAGCGAGGCGGGATGTTGGGAGATAGCCAATGGGAGGCCAGTGGGGTGGGATGTTGGCAGATAGTCAATGGGATGCCAGCGGGGCGAGATGTTGGGAGATAGCCAATGGGAGAGCAACTCGCGCATTGTTTGAATTTTTGAGATGGCGCTTTCGTAACATGAATTTGTTTCGTATCCAGAGACAGAAATTTTAGGAAAATGCATTTCGTAACTTGGATTTTTCGTTTGTTGGGACTTTCCTAAGGTGAGTTATCACTGTATAAGCATTTATAGCATTATATGTGTATTTATTGATATTATATACACATATACATGTACGTATACGTCAGTTGGGGGGTGGGGGATGGGGGGTGTCCTACTTTGTGGATTTCAATGGACGGATGGGGATCACAGTCCCAATTAACCATGGAAAGTGAGGGATCCCGGTACATTTATTCATATGTGGTCAGTAAGGGGTTATTACCACTTAATTTGGAAAATACAATAAATCACTCATTAAAAAGTGAATGAATCAGTCATTGCATTCGACAGTCCCGATTACACGTGGAGTTTCCACTGCAGGAGGTCAGAAGATCCTGTAGGTTGACATGCACATTAGGGAGGAAAAAGAGAATGGACTGGTCTCACAATTTGACACGTTCTCATTCACTCTCACACATTATTCATATCTAGTTAACATAGGGCTTTGCATTTTAAAAAAGCACACAGAACTTGACCTTGAAAGTATGAAGAATGACAAACCTTAAAAAAAAAAGTCAATAGGTTATATCGCCAACTGGTATTCCATACTAAAATGGTTGTTGATTTTCACAAAAATGGTGTATGCAGGTCATTGTGTGCCGCTTTTCATAACACATTCAATGCATGCTTTTCCTCTCTGGTCAGTGGGGTTATCATCAATCAAATTTACATTCAGATAATATTTCAGGTGCCATTTCTCTGGTGCAAGTGAAAATGTAGAACTAAACGCCGTTTACAAATTCAGCTACTAAGGTGTACTTTTACTGAAGCAAAGAGGCCAATCGAATATACTAGATTCTCATCAATTTTAATTCCATTAGAATCACAAGGTCACACCTTTTTTCAAGCAAATTCCTATTCATGGCTTCACAGACCTAGAGTGAAACAATACTCTTCACTAAATATCAAAATCCAATCTATTTGCAATTGTGTTTGGTAAATAAGGATGGATTGTTTGTCTGTTAGCAGGGTGTGTGGTGAAGATCTTCTACCTAAATGTAAAGTGACAGATGTCCCATTCTCAGTGGCAGAGGATTGTGTCTTGCCTTAATGAGCCTGTGGAGAAAAGTCACCTGAATAAAGAGCGGATTATAAAGGTTGGTCTGAAGGACAAGAGTATGCATGACAACAAAAGTGCAGAAATAACACCATGGACTATTTTACACCTAGAGTAAGGCAGTGCAGAACATTGTGGGTCTTTGTTAGATTAAGGCTGTGATTGTCCCATCAGGTACACACATTAAAAAAAAAAAAGTAATTATATTTCCATCTATCTAAACAACCAGAACTAAACTATGGTATTGTCAGGTAGATTGTATGTACATTGCTATCATGAGGAAGCAAAAGTGATTGCATGATTAACCAACAAAAACCTGGTTTGAAGACAGCGGTGCAGCATTTAATTAGGCATCCAAATGTCCCATGAGGCCACTGTATCAGCACTTTTATGTACCCACTGTTGTCCTGCAGAAATGCCTCTTGCGAGTATAAAGTATTATGTGGAAATGGTAGTCCCTTTGACAGTATGAGTTTGTCTAGAACTGTGATTATGGTCCTCATGTCGAATTTTACCCCCCTAGCCTCATGCACCCAATGCAGTAAGCACACCATGGAGGGACAGTATTTTACTGGCTGAGGGCTGCCCAGCTATAAGTGGGTGGTGTCTCTCCAATGAGGACCAGAGATCCCATTGTCGGAAGCAGCCCCTGGCACCTACATTTTATGCCAATTGAGCCTTGACTTATTATCGGTAACTGCTGCCCCCTGTATTGTAGACATCATGGTTGCACATTGTCGGTGTGGTCACACCAAAGTAATGGCTTCTGCAATAGAATATGCCCAGGTAACAGGTCCCTGCTCCTCATGTCTGACAGAGTTCAAGGTAAAGGCTTGGCCGATACACTTGGTAATGACAAAGAAGTTGCTGGAATGGGATAAGTACAACCCCAGATCACCTGCGGGACTTCAGCTTCATGGGGTATTTCAGTGTTAATGTAAAGACCATTTATATGAATCAAAAATCATATGATTGTTTTTCTTCTATCAAATGGGTCCTAAAGGACCTATAAATGAAATCTCCTACCCCTGTAGTAGTTCTGGTCATCATTTTTTCAGTGCACCCCCCCAAAAAAAATAAAAAATAAAAATAAAAAATAAAAAAATAAAAAATAAATAAATAAATTAATTAATTAATTAATAAAATAAGCAATTTATTGTAACTTTTTAATTTGCGTAAAATTATACTCCATGTCATTTTTACTGTCTGAGACATCCTATAATTGTATGATTAAATGTTCTTGTGTACAAAGAAAGTGTACAAACATGCTGAGTGAGCTTTCTTTGCTATACTGTTTCTAAGTACACAGTACTGAACGACTATATCGGGTCCAGCTGGAGCCTCAGAATTTTTAATTTTTTTTACGAGTGAGTTCATTTTTCTGTCACCGCTTCATCCTAATTAGGGTCGTGAGGAGGCTGGTGCCCATTCCAGCCAACTCAGGGCGAGGGCAGAGTACACCCTGGACAGCTCGCCAGACCATCGCAGGGCGGAAACATGCTGACGGCTTCGTGGCCTACTCTTGTTTGAAAGTCAGCAATGGTTCTTTTACATGCCTCTCACCATAGACAGTGAGAGACATGGCCGGCCTTTGATAACCCAGTTAGCTGCACTGGGGGTTTTACGAGTGAGGCTTCTCCAAAACAAACTAGGCAGTCACCAACAATCACAAAAAAGAAGCATGCTTAGTAAGGGCTTACAAGAGACTCTAAAAGGTCCGAAAAATGCAGAGTATAAGTTTTTATTCCCTCACCATCCAATTTTATTAAAGATTCAATTCATGACAAAACAACAAAAATCTTGCAAATTCTAGTTTCCACACAGAATACCTGGTCAAGGTCACAATATTAAAAGAATGTTGTGCATTTACTGTACATAGCTGTGTGTGTGTGTGTGTGTGTGTGTGTGTGTGTGTGTGTGTGTGTGTGTGTGTGTGTGTGTGTGTGTGTGATATTTGCGAAAGTGAGGTGGATCCGCTCGATACTGAGGTGGATATTCGCCTGATTTTGAATACGATATACAGTCTGAGATACCAAATGGTCATGTTATAGTTACAGTATATGGTCTGTTTTGCTGCCCCACCTCCACACACACACACACACACACACACACACACACACACACACACACACACACACACACACACACACTTCATGCACAGACAGATGTGTTCTCTGCAGAAAAGCTTTCGTTCTTGCTACCTGTCATATCAACTATTATAGAAGCAATTCACCAATTTGCAAACCCACACAAAAATGAGGAGAACATGCAAACTCCGTACAGAAACATCCGAACCCGCAAATCAAACCTGGGACCTTCTTGCTGTGAGATGAACATGCTAACTCTGCTAATTCTGCACCACCATGCCACCTGGAATAGAAAAAGTCTAGAAATATGTTATTCTCAATTTGGCTCGCTAATATCCACCACGTTTTAACCTAAATATAAGTACTGTATTTGACGTGATAAGTGCTCAGGGCGCTTTAAAAATTGGAGTGGGTGGGCGCTTATTAGAATGTTTACCAGGGGATTGGAATAGTAAGTGTTTATTACCATGGAGGTGGAAAACATGAATAATAACAGAACAATAAAAGAGTTTTACTGGTATTTGTGTTATTCATGTTGTGGTATCAACCAAACTACTTTTATGAAAGCTGAAAATAAACAGAAAAAAAGCTTTTTTTTTAAAGACCCCTCACTTTTCCCTCCCGGTGCTGTTCCTTTAAACGTTTTCCGGAAGTAAAATGAGCAACTTTAGCACATGGCATGTTGAACCAATCAACACAAACATAAACGAAAGCACATGGCCAGGAACGTCTTTAAATTTATGAAGTTAATGAGCAGGAAGGGGCAGTGGTGGTCTAGTGGATAGGGCGCAAGATCACTGATCCGAAGGTTGGGGGTTTGAATCCCCCCCCCCCCCCCCCCCAGTGTGGCTAACTGGGTTATCAAAGGCGGGCCATGTCTCTCACTGTCTGTGGTGGGAGGCATGTAAAAGAACCATTGCTGACTTTTGTAAAGAGTAGCTGCAAAGTCGTCAGCGTGTTTCTGTCCCTTGCTAAAAGTGTTGTGACAGGAAGGGCAGCCGATGTAAAAACCTCTGCCAAATCAAATGTGCGAATCAGATGATTCACTGTGGCGACTCCAGAGAAGAGGGAAAAAGCTGAAAGAAAGAAAGTGAGCAGGAGAATCGGGTAAAAAATACTAGTCATCACTTTCTGATAGGTCCGTATCTGGCTCATCGCTCCATTCATTCAGAGCAGCCCATAGTTTTGCTGTAGCAGTTTCTAATGGCTCATCGGTTGTTGGACATTTACCAAGAGAACACAGCAAAATATTTTCCTGCTTTTTAAAGCATGGTGGAACAATCAAATGTGTTGTTACTAATGAACATTATAGACATTCCCCAGTGGCAGGGGGTCATGAAATGCCATGTAAACTCACTTTTACAGACAGCGAACGCCTCATTTTACAGTTACAGAGACTGAGAATGATTCACACATTTTAGTTGGCAGAGGTTTTTACGTCAGATGCCCTTCCTGACACAACCCTTTTAGCAAGGGACAGAAACACACTGACGGCTTTGCAGCTACTCTTTACGAAAGTCAGCAATGGTTCTTATACATACCTCTCACCATAGACAGCGAGAGACTGCCTGCTTTTGATAACCCAGTTCGCTGCACTGGTCGGGACAGTGACAACCTTGTGGGGACTCCAACCCCCAACCTTAGGATCAGCAATCCAGCATCCTATACCACTAGACCACTACTGCCACAAACATGGGCAGTTATTAGATGTAAGATAAAAAAAAATAAATAAAAAAAACACTGGGGGGTGGGTGCTATTGGAATAGGGCGCTTATTACGTCAAAGACGGTATTTGTCATTGGTAGACAACTTTTCTTTGAAGATTTGATGATTTTAAACTTTATTACTAGTTCGGAGTTACAGAAAATGTTGCATGGTACAGTATTTTTAACGCCGCACTTTATTCAACACATGGAACAGTATCTATCTATTTTTTTTTTCAAGTTTAACCAATTCTACAGTATCCAATTATTGTGAAGGGGACTTTATAGATGTTTACTGTAGAAAAAGCAGGATTAATTTTGGTGGTTTTCAAGACACTGAAGTTCATATTAAATTGAAGATGTCAAACAGCAAAAATTATTTATACTAACCCTATACTGACTGGTTCACCAGCATATGTCGAGGAGTAGCAGTTGAGTAAGAGGCTGTTGTGCCCACAGGGTGTGTAAGGGCCATCGATCCTGCTCTGCTATTAGATACAAAGATGTCGAGGTAGATTACTCTCATAGTGCTGCTGTTTGCAGGTCAAGTGTTCTGCTCATCAACAATAATCAGAGAGAGAGTGCGGCCTGTAGCATGATGCGATTGGATGTGTCTAATAAATAGCAGCAGTTCTGCAGCTTAGGCCACAGAGTCAGGCACTGCATTCGACTAGATCGGCTGCTGGGCCTCATCATAGGTTAATGACAGAAATGCTATCAAGGCATTAAATGATTTTGTTTGAAAAAGAGGATAATGCCTCAGACAAGCCAAAATAGATGAGCGAACTCTCGAAATGTTCCAATGTATTGTGAGTGTCTCAACTCCAAAGAATCGCATTCACGGCCTCTCTCATTCCATCTTAAAAAAGGAAAGACTTACTTATATTTTACTTTCTGTGTTACAGCCTCCTTCATCACCCTGTCCAAATAATACATAAGTACATAAGTACCAGAGCACATTCATCTTCTAAACAAAGAATATGTCACAGCTCGGGGTAAAATCAGATTTCCCCCACCATTCTATTTCATTTGGTACATAAACTCATGAAGAAAACATAAACACCATGTTAGAATTCCGTCTAATATTTAGATCTTTGAAAGCAGTTATTCTGTTTAACATTTTATATGATGCATGGGATGTTTCTGTATGGAATTTCATTATTGTTTTTGATACTGAGAATGTTCTGATGCAAAACAATCATCATTCGTGCCAATCTTTATTTTATATTCTTGCACATTAGGCTCCTTGTATGAAGAAGTTTGTGTCCAAATATAGTGCATATATTAACATAGTTGTCAGGCAGCACAGTGGTTAACAAGCCTATGAAATAAGTCAATGAGGTCCTCGCTTTGAGTCGAGCACGGATGTTTCTATGTGGAGTTTGTATGCTCTCCCTGTGCTTTCATGGATTTTCTCTGGACACTCTGGTTTCTTTTTGTAGTCCAAAGACATGCACATTAGGCTAATTGATTGTTCCAACTGCCCTCATGTTATGAGTGTGTATGAATGATTGTGTGTGCTGGCCCGGTGGCAGACTTGCAAACTGCTGAGGGTACACCTTGCCTTCACCCAGGATAGCCTGTGAGTCCTAGGAGGACAAAGTGGCTTGGTAAATGAATGAATGAAAACCCTCACTTTCCACGGTTAATGGGGACCAAGACCCTTTGCGAACGCTGAATTTCTGTGAAGTCGGATCGACCCCCGTGACTGATGTATACGTACATGTATATGTGTATATAATATCACTAAATACATATTCAACGCAATAAATGTTTATAATAACAATTAAACATTCAAAAATAATGCATAATATGTAAATAAATGATAAATACACACACAAACACACACACAAACATGCATGTGCGTACACACACTCAGATGCGCACCTCATATAAAAATGTAAGTAGTTTTGTTGTTTTGTTTTTTTTGTTTGTTTGTTTTGGTGTTGTTTTGTTTTGTTTTTTTTTTTTGTTTTTTTTGCATAGTTCGCCTTGTTTTGTGGCATGTTCCTTTACTTTTTCCCCATTTTTCCTTAATTTCCTTCTGTTTTTATTTTTTGATGAATATTTTTTGAAAAACCCATGATGCATTGAAGCCGCAGGAACTGAAGCACAAAATAGCGAGGGATCACTGTAAAACAAAGTGGAAAAGTTGGTGCAGTAACCGGAAATGTGATTAAATGTGGATACAGGAGACAGAGCATAAAATATGGACAGAACTGGATGTTGCTAGCTGTATCTCTTTAGGCTTCTTTATTATTATTATTATTTATTTTTTTATTTTTTTGATGACCACAATTACAGTAGCATGAACAGATGGGGAAATGAATGACAGCAATAGAGGTGGAGAGCACGACAGATATCAACAACTGGCCAAAAAAAAAAAAAAAATAAATAACCCAAAAAACATTGATAAGTCATTTCAACATGGTTACACTGAAATGTTTACGTGAAGCTAGGGAATGGTATATCTTTGTCTGGGCCTTGGCCTGAGCCTGTAAACCATTTTGGAAAATTTCACACGTTCACATTCAGCTTTGAAAGGGCATCTTGGGTTTTTCAAAAAAAATATTCATCAAAAATATTCATCAAAAAATAAGTAAATTAAGGAAAAATAGGGGGAAAAGTTAAGGAAAATGCTGCAAAACAAGGCTAGTTATGCAAAAAACAAACAAACAAACAAACAAACAAAAATAATAAAAAAAAAACAACCCAGAACCTCCCAACAAAACTACTTACATTTTTATGTGAGGTATGCATCTGAGTGTGCGCACTGTGTGTGGGTGCGTGCGCGTGCATTTCTATGTGTGTATTTATATTTTATTTACATTTTATGCATTGTTTTTTAATGTTTAATTGTTATTATAAGCATTTATAGCAGTGAATATGTATTTATTGATATCTCGATCCTCTTTGATCCTGCCTCTCGGAAATTAACGGTTACAGGGGTCTCAGTCCCAATTAACCGTGGAAAGTGAGGGATCCCTGTAGATGTATTTCACAAGTAATACAGACAGACTGCAAAGTGTTCACTGCAAAAAAAAAAAATAAACCATTAAAATAAAAATCAAGTGCGATTACACCTACAATTGCCCAGTAGAATGTCATATTGATTTTTAAACTGTATTTTTATGAGCTACCCCCCCTGAAAGGGGAGACAGCTGAGCACGTAGTGCAGTATCACTAAGTGTGGTTACTATAAATGAGTACAATGTGCAGTGAATTGTGGCACACAAAGCTATATGAGAGTGCAGCAGAAAAGTGACCACTCTGAAAAACTTCAGCACATGAAACCTCTACAGCTGTGCAAGCAGTGAGCACTGAGACACGTTTTGGTTGACAGTGTTTATTCATTGTCCATCAAAGTGCAATGCATGGCACTTAGCTCTATCCCTTTTTATTCCATTGTCACAACACAATGATCCACAATGTCTGACTTTTAAATAAATATAGTACTCAGGAATGACTTATTTCACTGTCACCTTCTCATCAGTATCACCTCACCATAAAAGCACTATTTAAATTAAATTGTACTGAACAGTCCTTCCTTAACCATAGATGAGTATAAATTTTAGGTGTTAGACTCTCACAGGCCACAGCAACAATCTCAGTACATCTTCACATAGATTCTACACATCTCTAGAACTGTACTGTAGGCCCTTGACTATTCGCGGTTTTGCATTCACGGTTTGCATATATTCGCGGACTCCCGAACAACTCTCATGTGATTCAAATTCAGCCAATAGCTGTCCTCCTTCCTAGTGATTGGTTGAGATGATGTAACGCCCCGTTTTCCTCATTCGCGCACAAGTTGTCAATGAGCCTTTTTTTAGTGTGTTTTAATTACCAGTTAAATTCTGTGATGTCACTCAAATGCCTGCTAAGCACCAAAAAAATGTAATGACGTTGGATGTCTCTTCTGAAGTCTGAATAAGACTTTCTCCGGAAGAAACGTCAGTTTCCTCTGAAGTGCCTGAAGAGGAATAATCATCTGAACTGTTGTAAAACACTCCACTATTAAAGTCTTTTTCAATTATTATTCCAGTACATTACCTAAGTTAATGTTTGGAATGTTTGTGTGTGAAATTTTATTTACATTTATTTACATTTTGTTTTGTTTATCCAATTTATTACATTTCTTGTTCTTTTATGTCCTTTTTGTTATAGTCTGTGTTTTGGGAACAGTGATTTTGGCGCTGTGCCTCGAACTAACTGTTTACTCTCCACTTTGACTGAGGGGCGTGGCTGAGATGCTTGGTGGCTCAAAAATGAATTCACTATTCTCATTTACTCCCAATAAACAAAAGCATGCTCACCTCTGAGCCAGAGGATTAACTCACATCATACCACCGCTTCTTTGGCTCTCCAACTCTCTCACTCTAAAACTCTGTTTTCTACTGGCTCCGGCTGAGGGGCGTGGCTGAGCTGCTCGGACTTAATGCAGTTCATACCTGAATTCAGTCATCTCTTGCCTAATACAATACCTTCCTCTAGTGGACATTTTTGAAAACTACAGTGCTGTGTGTTTCAAGGATAATGCATTTCAAGGTGTTTTTATATGTATGCTGTATAATGCTTATATTTTATTTTCAATAAATATCACAGTAAAAAAATAAGTTTTTCTTAATCATTGCTACATTTTACTACATTAATACTGAATTAATGAGTAAGACTGTCTATAGAATGTGTTTAAGAAGCATATTTTAGTGCATGTAATAAATATATAGTATTTTTCTTCCGGTTGCTGATTCGTGTATGTAACATGATACATGGGATTTTACTTCCGGGCACAGAACTCGCGGATTATCTTCATTCGTGGGAGGGGCCAGAACTGAACCCCCGCGAATATCGAGGGCCTACTGTACTGGGGCATAATGGTCGGTCTTCATTCCTTCAATCATTCATTTGCCAAACTGCTTATTCCTATTTGGGTTGCGGGGATGCTGGAGCATACCTCAGCCAACTCAGGGCGAAGGCCATGTACACTCTGAACACTTGCAAATCCATCACAGAGCCAACACACACACAACCGGTCCCACACATACAGACTGACACTTAGGGGCAATTTCAAACAGCCAATCAACCTATTGTGTTGGTGTGGTTTCAGGCGGACAACTGCAGCAATGTGCTTACCCATAGTGGTCATTCTTACAAAATATATTCCATCCATTTTCACAAACCTGGTGGTGATCACTGTCTAAAATGTCAGTCCAGATGGAAATCTGAATCTCTTTGTGATATTCTGAGTTGAGCTTTGGAGACATACTCATAAAACCACCCACAAAGCGCCTGTGCCCTCCGTATGGGCCAGAGTCCTCCTAAAAACTTCCATCAGGAAAGATTCATTTTATCACAGGATCAGGATAGTTAATTGGAATTACTGTGGGTTTTTTTTGTTTGTTTGTTTGTTTGTTTTTGTCTATGGGGAAACGATGATTTTCTACATGTTAAGTACCATGGTAAAGTTTGCCTTTTCCACACTTCTCGGTTAATATTTAACAGATGACTGATAATAATAATAGTGCCTCTCTAATTCCTGACAGATCTTTTCCTCCTGAGAAAGAATACATTTTAGCAAGCAGATCTGAAAGGACTAGATTGTGTTCCTGCTACAAATATTTTCATCACTGCACACTGGACTTCTTTTTCCATTATAGCATTTATGTAAGTATTATAATTACTAAGAACAACATCAATAATAATAATAATGGGCAGTGGTGGCCCAGTGGTATAGGGCGCTAGATTGCTGATCCTAAGGTTTGGGGTTTGAGTCCCACGCTCCACAAGGTTGTCACTGTCCCCCCCAGTGCAGCTAACTGGGTTATCAAAAGCTGGCCATGTCTCTCACTGTCTATGTCGTGAGGTTCATGTAAAAGAACCATTGCTGACTTTCGACAAGAGTAGCTGCATAGTCGTCAGCGTGTTTTTGCCCTGCGATGGCCTGGCAAGCTGTCCAGGGTGTACTCTGCCCTCGCCTGCAGTTGGCTGCGATGGGCGCCAGCTTCCCCGCGACCCTAATTAGGATTAAGCGGCGACAGAAAATGAACTGAACTGATAATAATAATAATAATAATAATAATGATGATGATGATGATGATGATGATGATGATAATAATAATAATAACAATGTTTTTGTTGTTGGTGGTGATGGGGGGGTGTATGTTGCTGTTATTAAATTTGCAAGGGTGTAGCTGATATAGCCAATAACAGAAACTACATTTGGGTTTTTTTGTTTGTTTGATTTTGTTTTTTGTAAATAAAAATCCAGACGGTAATATGATTAAAGACAGTGCAATTAATCCACACAATCACCTGAAAGAAACTTAAAATTTCATTAAAAAAAAAAAAACATTTTTCATTAACACAGAAGTAGTAAAAGAAACCCAACAGGGAGTTATGTTGATCTCTAAAGCTGCAGAAATACTTAACAAAAATCAGGTTAAACTGTTTTCTAAAATGTTCCTGTTTATTTATAACACTGTGTAACACTATTTTAGTTCCTGGCAAATAAGTGTATTTTTCCAACTACATGTATTGCAAAATAATACAAAAAGCCTATTGTTCATGCCAAACTTTTGTTTTGTTGACTGCATCGCTATTGTATTACCTAAAACAGCTGTTTTGGACAATTTTCTTCTATTTTTTTCTGACTAAAACTATAATACGGAATATGAGTGCAGCAAGGTTTAATTTTGAACATTTGAAAACAGTTTTGCAAGATTAAAAATGACCAGTTTTTTATTTGATTAACAAATATGAAACAAATCACTTTCCCGGATCAGACCCCAAATGTTTTCGCCATCAGACCCCATCATGTTTTCATTGTAAGATCCCTGATATCGGTGTCCAATGTCCATTATGTCTTGGTGAACGTGACATTTACCACGTTCTTCTGTGTATGTGTTGTTTATGCAGTTGTCATGGTGAGCATCCAGAATTTGGACCATCAATAACATTCTACAGTCTATTTGGATATAGTTTCTCACCAAAGTCTCAATTAATTCCAGATAATTGTCAGTCTTGTGGTTGCCAAGAAACCAATGTACAACATCAACAAAACTTTTCCACGTCTCTTGTTCCTTCACTGTCAGTTTCTTTGGAAATTCAGGTCCTTCTATGACTTTCTTGACTTGTGGTCCAATGAAAACACCAGTTTTCACTTTTGAACATTCTTTGGTATTCTACACATTTCTGGAATATTCATCAACAAAGGAGATAATTCTTCAAACCTCAGTAACTTATTCCCCTGTCCTTGAAAGTTCTTGCTCAATCTATACAGATGAGGAAGGTTTTCATCAATATAATTTTGTTAGAAACATTTTATTATGTTTTAAATGAGGTTTGAACCCCTTTGGCATGATCACAAAAAGGAAATATGATGACCACAACTCTGAAAAATGGACTTAACTTGTCCAGAAATTAGTAGCGGCCACTCAGTGAATGGGAAAGCTGGTTAACTTGCAATGTTACGGTACTGACCACAAAACCAAAGTTTGGAGGTCAAGACCGCTATTTTCTCTTTTGTTTGGTTGCGAAGAAAAGTCAAATTATTGAGTTAACCCAGGAACAAGACAAAACTGAAGGAGTGTTACTATAATCAGTGTTAGTGATGTTGATGTTTGTTCTGTTATGCACAGCAACAAAAAAGCTCCCCATTTTAGTCCCACACTTTCCAGCCAATAAACTCTCCACACTATCCAAATACACACCCATACACAATGAAATAACATCATGTACTTTCATAATCCAGGATGTTGCAGTTCAGGCTTTTAATTTACACTTGCAGTCTAATGTCTATGCACCCTGTGTTTTTGGCAATAGTGAAACTCAGACATCTGGCTGGAAATCACCCAGCTATTATTCCTGCGATTGCTTGCAATATATTTTAATAACTCCACAGTAATCTATGTAAATTTCATACATCACCAATATAGCCCTTTGGCTCCTTTTTATGAAATGCAAATTGAAGGGTTTGCAATTAAAATATAGATAAATCATTTTGGGAATGCCATTTCTCATCTATTAATTTAAATAATTAAATGAGACCACAGAAATGGAAAAACATAAGATATATATATACATACATCATATATATATATATATATATATATATATATATATATATATATATATATATATATATATATATATACACACACACACACACACACACACACACACACACACACTCAGTAATATAAGCAATGAAATAGCATGTCGAGGCATTTCCATATTTAATAAGCTATGGAGCTTAATCAAAATACGCCCCAGAATTATGTATCTACTCTACTTCATTTGGCCAGAGATGAAGCTTAGAAATGATCCCGGAAATCATAGCCTTTGTGTGATTTGTCCTACAACTCACTTTACTCTGACACACTGTTATGGGTTGAACAGGTGATTTTGGCAGTAAAACAAAGCAAATGAATGAGACTTTCTTTGTTTTTAATGGGCGGGCTGATGTTTTAAATATAATATTATTTGCAGGCACTTCTTACAGGTACTTCTTGTTGCAGAAATACTTTGATTTGATTTTAATTGGTTACTACAATGAGACATGTTGACATTTTAGGTGCTTATTCCTGAGCCCAGAACATTGATTTTTTTGGGGTAAGTTTAAGTATGTTAGTATACAAAATGCCTAATTTGTTGTTGCTGTTGTTTACAGCAGTTTTAAGAATAAGTCCTTTGAGCTTTTTACACCCGAGCCAAGTGGCTCATCAGGCCGGTGCTTATCCCCGGTTTCCATAGCATGATGCAGCCGGGAGTTCAACTCCTCCCAGATGGGACACTGGTCCATCGCAGGTTACCTTCCCAGTATATTTTACTGGTACCCATTTATACTGCTGAGTGAACAGAGGCACACTTGTGGTTAAGACCTTGCCCAGGGGTCTTAGCACAGTGGGGATCTAACTGGGATTCGAACACACAACTTCCCGATCATGAGCACAGCACCCTAACCACTACGCTACCGGCCTCACCAAGTGTTTAAATATTACTGCTGATTAAATCAGTCAGAAACTGTTTACAGCAGTTTTAAGAATAAAGCATGTTTTTATTGTGGGGGGGGAGAGAGAGAGAGAGAGAGAGAGAGAGAGAGAGAGAGAGAGAGAGAGAGAGAGAGAGAGAGAGAGATCCATTGTGTGACTGGGTGTCATTGTGTCCATTACTGTGCAAAATGAATTATTTACAAGTGAGCAGCCAAAAGCTTTCACTGTAAAATAAATAAATAAATAAAAAACTGAAAAGAGCAAACATCCATGTGCCAGCAGTCACAGAAAAACAATCACCCAGATTTTTGATTCACTTTTCGTGACAGCTGCAGCATTGAGGGCTTGAAATAAGACCAGCTAACTTGCTTTATGTTCATAAAGTCCAGGGCAGTTCTTCTGTTTTATTATTTACCAGGCACAGGACAGAGAAGGAGACTGTGTGTCTAAGAGTAAATAACAGCTTTGTAGCAGGGAGATTGCTCAATGATGTACCACTTATTGAATCTCTGAGACAATCAGTTTAACCCACAGTATTTTCAAGCCTATTCTATCCCTACGGGTCTAGAACAGTTTTGTGGAAGATCAGGGCTTTTAGATAGTGATATTATATATGAATCTTCTGAAAGGGGGAAGTGATGATGAGCCATGAAACCAAATCGATAAGACATCATGCCAAAAATTTCAGGGCATCATAAATCATAAGAAAAAAATGGCATACATTATCATGGCACAAACACACACACACACACACACACACACACACACACACATAGAGGGATCCCTCGCTACTTCGCGCTTCAATTCATGCGGCTTCAGTGCATCACTTTTTTTTTTTTTTTTTAAATATTCATCAAATTAAAAAAAAAGGAAATTAAGAAGGAAAATGACACAAAACAAGGCCAATTATGCAAAAAAAAACAAACAAACAAAAAAAAACAACAACCCAAAACCCCCCATCAAAACTACTGTCATGTTTATGTGAGGTGCGCATCTGAATGTGCACATGCAAATCTGTGTGCGTGTACACGCATCTGTATGTGTGTGTATTTATATTTTATTTACATCTTATGCATTATTTTTGAATGTTTAATTCTTATTATAAGGATGTATAGCTGTGAATATGTAATTATTGATATTATATACACATATACATATATACAGTATATACATCAGTCAAGAGGGGTCGACCTACTTTGCGAAGTTTGACGGTCGCTTGGGGATATCGGTCCCAATTAACCACGGAAAGTGAGGGATCCCTGTATGTATATACATATATATTCATTCATAGCAGCTGCAGACGAGTTACATGCCTGGTGCTCCATAATATTTTTTGCTGTTGTACTTTCCATAGCGTCTAACCTTACAATGCGAACATAGACAGTGAGAGACATGGCTGACCACTGATAACCCAGTTAACTGCAGTGGGGGGGGGGGGGGGCAACCTGTTGAGAGTGGAGCTTGAATACTTGCTCAATACTTTTTGGTAGAGCAAATAAAAATAAAAGGACAGGACAAAGACTTTCTATTGAAACTCCATTTATCACTACAGATCTGTTTCGAGGGGTGGTGAAACCATCCTCTCTCTTCAGGTGATTATAGAATCATTGAATATGATATAGAATGATTATATTCTTCTATAATCACCTGAAGAGAGAGGATGGTTTCACCACCCCTCGAAACAGATCTGTAGTGATAAATGGAGTTTCAATAGAAAGTCTTTGTCCTGTCCTTTTATTTTTGTTTTTATATATATATATATATATATATATATATATATATATATATAAAAGAACATCAGAGATTTCGGAACACCCCCAGCTGGCAAGTAGTTCTGGAGAAATGTCCTGGGCAAAATTTATAAGGTCAAAGTTTGATCAAACAGGGAAATTGCTCATAAATATTGATCCAAAACTCGTAACACGTGTATACAAAATTTCAGAATCATCCATCCAACAGACCTTAACTTGCAGCCTGGACAAGGGATCAGGTCATGACAGCACCTGGTGTAATATGCACATTAGGTTTGTAAGTAATATTGACATTGATCTGAATAGATTGTGAAAAAAAGAAAGAAAATAGATCAAACCTATGAAATCCATCACATAGACTACATGCAGAAAGTCAACATGTGCAAAATGTGTGAGACATAATACATTATTCATGTATCTATCCGTGTCTTTTTAAAATAACATTAAACAGCTCGTCTGGCCTATTCTCTTTGGTCTTGCAAATATGAAATGTGCACATCTTTACATCCTGCTAAAGAAAGATGTTTACTGCTGCAGTAGTGATGTAAACATGAACTGATACAGAGTCTGTTGCAGTGTGAGATCAGAAGAGATGCTGATGCAGCCCTGACACTGGTACTGTTGTGTTTCTTACACTGGTGATTAGTCATGGAGCAGCTTGTGTCAGTGCTAATGATCCTCAGCATGCAGGCTGGGGGTGGGAGTGGAGCACTGTGGTGCTTATCAGCAGGGGGTCTGTGGAGACCTGATCTAATGCAAAACGCATAGGAATTCTAATGATCAAAAACTATTTTGCTGTATTTCCCATGACTGGAGATGAGAGAAAAGCTACAGCCACTGAACTTATTCTTAATAAAAACAACTATAACCATGTATATTGCTGAATATAGGTCAGATTAGACATAGATACTTGAACTTGAAACTCTCAGATCATGCTGGTGAAACAGACCGTTATGTAGCCTGGCTTGAGTTCTTGTTGCTTGAATTTTGATGCATTTTTAAATAAAGGGAGGTGCTTTATTCAATATCCTTTTATGTTTGCCTACATGGACACAGTAATATGTAAGTGGTGGAGGTTTAAGGTATTTCAAAGTAGGAGGGTGTTTGTGTGTGAACAGATAGCAGCGGATGTGGTTCAGAGTGGGCAGGCTAGTACAAAGACATGAAAAAACTGTAGGTAGAGAGATAGGAGGGAGGAGAGCGTGAATCGCAGCAAGCCCGGGATATTGGCAGCAAATTGGGTCGGTTGGCTTAGTTTGATTACTGCAGTGGATAGCTGGAGGCAGCTTTCCAAAAGCTACTTCATCACATACATACCCCCCCCACCCCTCCTCCTCCTCTTCTCACCCTCCTGCTGAGGTGTTGCTAAAGAATCCTGTTATGTGGGGTGCTTCAAAGACGTGCATGATGCCTAACATTCACCAATGGGGGCTGTCAAAGAGAAACAGAATGCGCTGGTTTGAATGTTGCTTAGCCACGTACATTTTACAGTAGACAAGCTTTGTTTGTGAAACTTCAGCACACAGCTTGGCCACAATTCCAATGAATAGTATTATATGAGAGATAAAATGAATAATTAGAAATTAAATAAATGAAAGTTTGCATAATACAACATCATCTTAGTCTGCGGAAGGAAGTGGGATGGAAACCTTTTAAAGGTAATACTGAGGCAGGTGTCAATGTCGAATTTGATTCGTGGGTTGCTGAGAGCACTGCATTGTGATACGCTCCTGACAGGAGTAGATTTATACAGAGATATTGGATTATTGTCATAAATTTGGCAATAATATAAATGATGGCTGACGAGTTCATTCCAGAATTTTCAACATCTCTGACCTGAATCGTCAGCGAGTACGGTTCTAGGACATTGGCTCACAAGACAAATGCTCACAGGACAAATGCTCACAACCTCTCCTTCGTCTTTTCCTTTCGGCTTTTCCCTTCAGGGGTCGCCACAGCAAACCATCCGCCTCCATCTCACCCGATCCTCTGTATCGTCTACTCTTACTCCAACTACCTTCATGTCCTCATTCAACACATCCATAAATCGTCTCTTTGGTCCTCCTCTAGACCGTCTGCCTGGTAGTTCCAACCTCAGCATCCTACTACCAATATGTTCCCTGTCCCTCCTCTGTACATGTCCAAACCATCTGAATCTAGCCTCTCTGACTTTGTCTCCAAAACCTTTAACATGTGCTGTCCCTCTGATGTACTCATTCCTGATCCTATCCATCCTCGTTACTCCCAGAGAGAACCTCAACATTTTCATCTCTGCTACCTCCAGCTCTGCCTCCTGTCTTTTCCCCAGTGCCACTGTTTCTAAACCATACAACATCGCTGGCCTCATCACCGTCGTGTACACTTTTCAGTGTAAAAGTGTTATACTTTTTGTCCAAGACAAATGCTCACAACCTAAATGAAAAACAAACAAACAAACAAACAAACAAACAAGCAAAAAAACAAACAAACAAAAAAAAAAAAAAACAGACATTTGCTCACAACATAAAAAAGCTCAATTTTAACCCTAACCCTAAACCCTAAACCTTAACCCCAACCCTAACCCCTAACCCTAATGTAGAATGAGTTAATTTAGCATTATGTATTTATAAGAATAAATAATTTTATAACACATTGTGATCTTTTGTATTATGCATTTATGAGAACAAAGAAAAAAAAGATGTTGTGAGCAAATGTCTGTGTTTCCATTAAGGTTGTGAGAATTTGTCCTGTGAGCAAATGTCCGCGCACCAGCTAGTACAGGTCACCAATCCTCACGAATACAGCTCTTTAAAAGGAAATCCAATTCCCTCACAAAAATTAAGTACGTATATATCATTATGAGGACAGGTTGTACCTTTTACATGGTTTTAGAGAGCTCACCAAAAACATTTAAAATGACCTCATTCTATTCAAATGGAAGGAGCAGAGGAAGAAATGGAGATGCAGTTCTGGAGATTGGTGGTTCAAAGATTCGTACTGAATGATTGGAGTGATTAGTCGTGTTAGACAAGGTGGGTTGGTTGCATTTTGAAGAATGACCATCTACTCCCTGTATCAATGTGTCACAGTGATTGAGTGCTGGAGAAGGAAAGCTGTAATAGCTTCATCAAATGGTGCATGCTAAAATCTCATTCTCCTCAAAGCAGAACTGCCTGTCGAATCACTTGACCAAAAATAAATAAATAAATAAAAAATTAAAAAAATTAAAAAATTAAAAAAAAAAAAAGAACCCACACACTGTTGATCAACTTAACTTTCGGATTTTTTTTTTTTAACTCTTTATTCTTTCATGATTTCACTAACCCTACCTCATCATTTGCTTTCAAGGCCACACTCCTCAGTCAGCTCTTCATGTCTTAACAGTTCGATTAAGGGGGTTGATTTGGTCCATTCTTTGTTTTCGTTCTCCTTTGTGTTTATTTATTGTGGCTTGTTTTTTTTGTTGTTGTTGTTTTTTTGTTTGTTTTTTTTTTGTTTTTTGATGCTTGGCCCATTTTCAGTTACACAAATTCTTTTTTGCCTTGTTAAATTCATCAAGCTCATTCCATGTGAAGTAATGATCTGGATATATGCAACTTTGCATCTTTTTTTTCAATTCATATTACAAGAAGCAATGCAAGTAAAAAGAAATACATCCATTGATAGTCTATGCACGGTTGGATTGCAATTTAAGAATTAAAAAAAAAATACACACGTAAACACACACACACACACACACACACACACACACACACACACACACACACACACATATATACCCACATAAGACAACGAGGTCGACCTAGAATACACTGGAAGGACTGTCTCTCGGCTTGTCTGGGACCGCCTCGGTGTCCCCGCAGAAGAGTTGGAGGAAGTGGCTGGGGAGAGGGATGTCTGGACCTCTTTGCTCAGTCTGCTGCCCCCGTGACCCAACCCTGGACTTAGCGGAAGATGAGATAAGATATATATATATATATATATATATATATATATATATATATATATATATATATATATATATAGCAATCCCCCACCACTTCACGTTTCCTACTTCACATCCCCGCAATATTGCAAGATTTCCCATCAGGAAATAAAAAAAAAAAATAAAGATTATTCAAAATTCATGAGCAACTACATGTATATTCAACTAAGCTTCCCGACATGCTCTGTTCTCCTGCTTGACTTGAGTGTTCTTTGATTGGCTGTGAATCTAGCAAGCTGATTGGTCGAGATTATTTTCCCAGCAGCCAACACACCATTCCTCCCTCATCAAACAATGACTTTTCTTGAGCTCAGGGAAAGCACTTTGGTGCAGGAAAAATCGTGTTCGCCATAGTGGTGAGGGAAAACCAAAAACCAAAATCACTGGGAGAGGATCAACAAAAATAAGAACAAATAAATAAAAGGGAAAAACCTGAAAGGAAGACAGAATATATACACATATATACATATATATGTATCCAAAGTTTGGGGGTTCAAGTCCCACCCTCGACAAGGTTGTCACTGTTTGCACCCAGTGCAGCTAACTGGGTTATTGAAGGCCGGCCATGTCTCTCACTGTCTATGGTGTCTCTCTGTCTTCCTTTCGGCTTTTTCCCTTTTACTTGGGAGTCGCCACAGCGAATCATCTGATTCTCACATTTGATTCGGCAGAGGTTTTTACGTCGGATGCCCTTCCTGTCACAACCCTTTTTAGCAAGGGACAGAAACACGCTGATGGCTTTGCAGCTACTCTTTACGAAAGTCAGCAATGGTTCTTTTACATGCCTCTCACCATAGACAGTGAGAGACATAGCCACACTGGGGGGGGACAGTGACAACCTTATGGAGGTGGGTCTCGAACCCCCAACATTTGGATCAGCGATCCAACGCTATGGTGTGAGGTATGTAAAAGAACCATTGCTGACTTTTGACAAGAGTAGGCTGCAAAGCCATTGGCGTGTTTCCACCCTGTAATGGCTTGGCGAGCTGTCCAGGGTGTACTCTGCCCTTGTCCGGAGTTGGCTGCGATGGGCGCCAGCCTCCCAGCTACAATAATTAAGATTATGTGGTTACAGAAAATGAACATGAACATGAACTCCGAGAACACCTTGTGCAGTGCTTCTCAATTATTTTCTGTTAAGCTCCCTATAGAAAGAAAAAGAAAATTGCTCCTTGCGTGTGACTATAAATAGTGTTTATTGCACTTCATATCATTTGCTCGGTGCATTTTCCCTACACCATATGGAACAGGTTGAGAGCGCCACTGCTACCTAGTGTAGAGGATGTGCAATCACACTTATAAAGCTGGTCCACCAGTATGTTAAAGTACATGTTCCCCAGGGGCATACGTGCCAATTAGTCTCATATTCTTCTGCGTGTATTCCTCCGCACTCCTTTCCATGCCAGCATTTGTTGTGTGCATGCACACAGAAGTTTTTCTTTTCTGTGGTTTGGATTTTGTGACTTTTTTAGTCTTTTTTTTTTTTATTGTGCATTTCTCAGTGTTTCTAAGAAGGGTCGTAAGAAGATGGCTGATGTATTCAAGAGGAGAAACTCGATTTCTCTTGAAACGAAGCTTGAAATCATTGATAAACATGAAAAAGGAATCCGTGTGGCTGATCTGTGTAAGCAGTATGTGAAGAATGCATCGACCATCTGTACAATTTTCAAACGAAGGCCATGTTGAAGAGTATTAAACCAGGAAAGAGGGTTAGTATTTTATCCGAGGAAAGATCAGGACTCAATGATGAGATGGAGAGGCTTCACCTATTGTGGATCAAGTCGAAACAGATCAACGGCAATGGGAGTGCGGTCAAGCAGCAGAAGACAAGTGATCAAAATTAGTGAAGTGAAATAAAACAGTTAAAATATCTCAAAAATGAAATAAATAAATAAATAAAAAGTAAGAAAGTTGTAATGTAAGTTAATGTTAAGTGCTATTCTTAAGTTCAGATGCACTTACTGCATTGTTTATTGACTCATTGTTTATTTGTTTTATTATTATTTATTGTTAATTACAATATGATTAATATTACTGTGCATGTGTTATTATTGTGAAATGTTTATTGTTACATGTTTATCTTAAATATATTATGTCAAAAATACATGTTTGTGTCAGGTTATATGAGTTTGGGAGGGGGTTGGAACGGATTCATTTGTTTTTCTATTGTTTTCTATGGGAATATGTTTTCTATTGTTTTCTATTGTTTCATCTAACGAACGTTTTCACTTCCACTTCCACCAGATTACCCTCGGAACGGATTCATTTCGTAAATTGAGGAGGTACCACTGTGTGTGTGTGTGTGTGTGTGTGTGTGTGTGTGTGTGTGTGTGTGTGTGTGTGTGTGTGTGTATATATATATATATGTATATATATATATATATATATATATATATATATATATATATACACATATCCCCATATGTGTATGTATATATATATATATACACACACACACACACACACACACACACACACACACACACACATATATACATATACTTGAACCCCCAAACTTTATATATATATATATATATATATATATATATATATATATATATATATATATATATATATATATATATATATATGAAAATAAGCTCTAGCCACAGATTCACATTGTATGAATTGCACTGAAAGCACAATTTGGCCCAATAGCGAGCAGGATGAAGGATGAATGTCAAAGCAGAGTCCTATACTAAAAAACTAAAAAACTGTCAACAAATACAACTTTTAATATCTTTCAAGATACAAATTACATTCTCTCATTTGCCAAACCCCTTCTCTTACTGGAGCCTATCTCAGCCACCTTTCAGGAAAACAGTGTATACCCTGAGCAGTTTGCCAGACAATTGTAGGGCCAACACACACAACTATTAACACTCATTTGCACACTTAGACGAAACAAGGAGCAGCCAATGCTTTAAACTATGGAAGGAAACTGGAGTAACTGCACAATCATGGGAAAACATTCAAGCTAGAGACATAAAGAAAGGATCTTCTTCCTGTGAGATGAACATGTTAATATATTATAAATACAGTGAAGTCAGCTGCCTCTTAAAATTGATTGTTAGGAGCTCTGATTTTAATCAAACTTAGTGGTTGCAATTAGAAAAGACGGTAGTTTTAGTTTTAATGTTAAAAAAAAAATCATTTGAATCATTGTGCTGAATCTGTCTGTTAAAAAAAAAGAGAAGGAATCTTCAGTACAGAGGTGCTTGCACCTTCCAGTTTCTTAGTAACATGTCAAGCTGTTTTTTTTTCTTTCCTTTTGTTGGTTGCTTTATTCTGTGTATGTTTTTTCCTCTCAAAATTAATATACCGTATTCGACATGATAAGCGCCCAGAGCACTTAAAAAATTGGAGTGGGTGGGCTCTTATTAAAATGCTACCAGTGGAGTGGAACAGTAAGTGCTTATTACCATCGAGGTGGAAAACATAAATAATAACAGAACAATAAAATAGTTTTACTGGTATTTGTATTATTCATTTTGTGGTATCAACCAAATTACTTACATGAAAGCTGAAAATAAACAGAAAGCAGCATAACTTAAAAAAAAAAAAAGACCCTTTAATTTTCCCTCCCGGTGCTGTTCCTTTAAATATATCGCCTGATGTAAAATCAAGCCAATCAACATGAATGTCAACTTTAGCACATGGCACCCAATCTCCGCAAAGGTCAACTTTAGCACACACTTTGAAAAACACATGGCCAGGAATGCCTTTAAATGTATGCAGTTAGTGAGCAGGAGAATCAGGTGAAAAATACCCGTCATCACTTTCTCATTGGTCCATATTTGGTTCATCGCTCCATTCATTCAGAGCATCCCATAGTTTTGCTGTAGCGGTTTCTCACAGTTCATCTTGTTGGACATTTACCAAGAGAACACAGCAAAATATTTTCCTGTGTTTTAAAGCACGGCAGAACAATCAAATGTGTTGTTACTTATGAACATTATAGACATTCCCCAGTGGCAGGGGGTCTTGAAATACCGTGTGAACTCACTTTTACAGGCAGTGAACGTCTCATTTTCCCGTTACAGAGACTGATTGAATAACATTGTTATGTTTGATCTACCATTTTGCTCCCAGTACACATGGGTAGTTATTAGATGTAAGATCAAAAACACTGGGGGGTTATTGGAGCAGGGCAGAACATATATTTTAATAATAATAATAATAGATATTTGCAGTAGAATTATGTAATAAGTTTAATCTAAGTTTATATTAATGTTGAAATTAATGTGCAAATGTGAACATTAATATTATGGCAATTGGTTCAACCGATGAAACCATAGATTAAATAAAACATGTGGAATTGCTAATATGGAAAAGTTTTCTGATGATGTAGCATGTTTTAAAACACAAGAAAATATTTTGGATAGCAAAGGCTTTTTAGCTTTTCAGAAGGCAAGAATGCAAGCAAGTTTTGGGCATCTTGTGCATAATCAATGATAGCACGTTATGACATTTATTTATTGTTTTTCAAGAAATAATTATTTCCCTTGTTACTAAAACAGCGGTCTGCATTTGATTATCAAGAGATTTTTTTTCAAATATTTTTTAATCAGGCTGGTTTACAATGATTATTTCATATAAATTATAAATGTTAGAATCCCCAGTTTGGAGTATTTTTGGCATATGAATATAGGTTTTTTGAATACTCGGATGGCTTAGCCTTGCCTTTGATGACCTTTTCATTACAAACATGTTAACAATGCTTTTGGGAATTTCTTGTTCCTCTATATTAATTTTTCATATCTTATATAATAGTTTAAATGTGCTGAGAAATCTTTAGTATATGGTTATGCAAGTAGATTAAAACAATCTAAAATGACTTATTATTTTCCAATAATTTTCTAAAGCATAAATTCAGAATGATGAGTTCCATTAGCACACTTCAAGCATGCTGGTTGGCCATGCTGGTGCTCTCATTGAAAGCAGCAGGGTTTGATGCCGCGAAACATGCTCTGAGCTATAATGACCAATCAAAGATGTACATGCAGCCTGACTAATTCATATCAATATTAATTATCCCTCTGACACAAGCACAATTAACCAAAACACAACCAAGAATAAGCCCTAGGTATACATGCCATTGTGAGCAGAAAGCATAAATAAAAAGTGAACTTGCTTGCTGTCATGAAAAAAAAAAAAAAAAAAATAAATATATATATATATATATATATATATATGCACGATTACTGAGTTGATCATCTTATCAAGGCCTTCCTCAAGTGTCTGAAGTGAGAGAATGGTAACACAGGCAAGTTCATTAATTTAACATAATGTAATTTATTTTCATGAAGCTGTGATGAAGCTTCAGTTAATTGTAGTTGACTTCAGACCACCATGGATAAATATCATAAACACCGGTGGGCAGGATTAGAGAGAGAGAGAGAGAGAGAGAGAGAGAGAGAGAGAGAGAGAGAGAGAGAGAGTGCAAAACTAGATGAAAATTGACTACTTGAGCGTGAGCTATAAAGCAGGGGTCCCCAACCCCCAGTCCATGGACCAGTACCGTTTTCCATTTCCGTCCACATTTTTTCGTGAGGCGGGGTTTTCTGCGGTGACACCCACCAAAACAAAACTACGGAGTAGACTCTGACCAGTCCACAGAAACATTTTCATACATAAAACTGGTCCTTGGTGCAAAAAAGGTTGGAGACCATGGCTATAAAGGATGTAAAGTGTAAACCATTATGGATATGTGACATATTTTCTTTCCACATACCTAACTACAATCAAATCTTCTACTAAATGGTAAATGCACATCCACACATTTCCGGACAAAGCTTTCCTGACACCAATTAATAGAATATTTCCAAACCTTTCCTGGCATCTTGTTAATTCGAGACAATTTCATTTTGCAAAACAGGGAAGTTGTCACTTAACCATTTTCAAGTTTTTTATTGAATGCCACATTCATAAAAGTGCTGAGAAAAATATTGAATTATATCCAAAATATTAGCATTCAAAACAATTTATTCTTATAGGTAAAACACTTCACTGGGCAGAAGTCCAAAGCTCTTTATTTTTTATTTTTTCCAGTTTACCTCGGAGTTTTCTTTCTTGGCAAATCAGAGTCCCTTCAACACCCAATCCTGAGGACATTTTGGCAATGGAGAAATTGTGAGATCAGTTGAGAGTGTGGAGGACATGCTGGTAATGATGTCCTAACAGAGCAATAGACACTTGAGAAAGAGACTATAAAAAGCTCATTCAAATAGCTTACCTAACTGAAATGTAGCACTGGCTTCTGAAATGCAGCGTTGTGCAGCATAACAAATATACAAGCCCTCCTAAAAACCTAGCTATGTGATGATCAAAACGTGGCTGCTAGTTGGGGAAGCAGTTTACCATTGTCACATTGCAATACTATTTTTAACAAACTCTCATTGACTTACTTTTGGAATTTTCTTTTTTAATGGAATCTTCAACATCATCTTAATACCCCCATTTCACTGGACTATGGCATGCAAGGATCGTAGCAAAAAGGCGCGGAACGCAGTCTGTGGAAGAGCTTCGGCATTTTTACACGGAAAATGGGTGAAAATCCTACGGAAAAGTGGAAATTCTTATACCCCCATTTCACTGGACTACAGCATGCAAGAATCGGAGTGGAAACGAGCAGAATGCAGTCTACAGAAGAGCTTTGGCATTTTTACATGGAAAACGGGAACAAATACTATGGAAAAGTAAAAATTCTTGCCCTCTTGGAACGTTCACAGCATGTGCGGAACAGGTACGGCAAAGTACGCCAAAGTGACCCCATGGAAAAATCACGGATTTTTTTTCCATGAACGTGCTTTTGAACATGTTCTAAAGCACGATCACAGAATATTTTGGCCTGTCGGAAGCACACGGAAGTGGAGGAAGACTTATATAAACAACATTTTTGCTTCCGTAAGTCTGCCATGCTCCAGTGAAATGGGGGTATAAAGGTCGCATTAAGATTATTGTATTCCCTTAAGTGAAGTTTACTGTGGAAACTGAGTACTTAGGCTCAACAATCCAGAGCAATGGAGAGTGTGGAAAAGAGGTGAAGAAGCGTGTGCAGGCAGGTTGGAATGGTTGGAGAAAAGTGTCCGGTGTGATGTGTGATAGGAGGGTATCGGCAAGAATGAAAGGAAAAGTGTACAAGATGGTGATGAGGCCAGTGATGTTGTATGGTTTAGAGACAGTCTGTCTGTCTTCCTTTCGGCTTTTTTCCCTTTTACTCAGGAGTCGCCACAGCGAATCATCTGATTCGCACGTTTGATTTGGCAGAGGTTTTTACGTCGGATGCCCTTCCTGTCACAACCCTTTTTAGCAAGGGACAGAAGCACGCTGACGACTTTGCAGCTACTCTTTACGAAAGTCAGCAATGGTTCTTTTACATGCCTCACACCATAGACAGTGAGAGACATGGCCCGCCTTTGATAACCCAGTTAGCTGCACTCGGGGGGACAATGACAACCTTGTGGAGAGTGGGACTCGAACCCCCAACCTTTGGATCAGCGATCCAGCGCCCTATACCACTAGACCACCAGTGGCCCTGGGGAAAAGACAGGAGGCAGAGTTGGAGGTAGCAGAGATGAAAATGTTGAGGTTCTCTTTGGGAGTAACGAGGATGGATAGGATTAGGAATGAGCACATCAGAGGGACAGCACATGTAAGACGTTTTGGAGACAAAGTCAGAGAGGCTAGATTGAGATGGTTTGGACATGTACAGAGGAGGGATAGTGAGTATATTGGTAATAGGATGCTGAGGCTGGAACTACCAGGCAAAAGGCCTAGAGGAAGACCAAAGAGACGATTCATGGATGTGGTGAAGGAGGACATGAAGGTCGTTGGTGTAAGAGAAGAAGATGCAGAGGATAGGGTGAGATGGAGGCAGATGATTCGCTGTGGCGACCCCTGAAGGGAAAAGCCGAAAGGAAAAGAAGAAGAAGAAGTTTACTGTGGAAAATCAAATAAATTGATGACTTTTCTGTTATTCAGCTAATAAGAAGTTAAATAATTCATTCATTCATTAACTTAACTACTTTATCACACTAGAGTCTCAGCCATATATGGGCGAAGGCAGGTTATGCCCTGAACATCTCACCCAGACCGCTCCACACACAACCACTTACAATTATGGGGTTTTGGTTAGGATTTTTACAGCCGAGCCAAGTGGCTCATCAGGCCGGTGCTTATCCCCGGTTTCTGTAGCGTGACGCGACCATGAGTCCAACTCCTCCTGGATGGGACGCTAGTCCATAGCAGGTTACCTTCCCAGTATATTTTCCTGGTACCCATTTATACTGCTGGGTGAACAGAGGCACACTTGTGGTTGAGACCTTGCCCAGGGGTCTTAGCACAGTGAGGGTCTCAGAGAGATTCGAACTCACAACCTCCCGATCATGAGCGCAGCTCCCTAACCACTATGCCACCAGCCCCACTACTTACAATTACACCTAGGGGTAATTAGAAACAGTCAATTAGCCTAATGTGCACATATTTGGACTATTGGACTATGGGAGGAAAACCATGTAAGGATGGAGAGAGCATTCAAACTGCACACAGAAACACACACAATGCCTGGAATTCGTACCCAGGACCTCCTTGCTGTGAGGCAAACATGTTACCACCGTACCACCATGCCACAGAAAATGAATGACTTCGGTAAATTCTGACTTAGAAGGAAAAGTCAGTGAGAGCATCTTAAAACAGTACTGAAGCAGTGGGTGTGGCCTTCTGCCACAATGTGACCAAATAATAGCACTGGTTTTATTTTATTGAGAAAGAAATTCAGAATCCAGCATTTCTATGGACTGTCAGCAAGATCCCATAATTCTATGAGTTTTGAAACGGTTTTCTAAACCTTATTGATGTTGTTCCTCTCGAGCAGCAAATGCAAATGTCAACTCAGATTAGCGAGAACACCTCACCTGCATGCAAACTGTGCCCCTGCCCAGTACCATCACTTATGTTGGTTTACAGTGTGACAGGTATTTCATCATGTTGTTTCCATGATAGGAAAGGAACTGTTCTAACCCCATGACCAGCATGACATCAATTACTGTCACCAGCCACAATGTTGTGATAACTCTAAAAGTTACATTTCTTTTGAGGTCAAAGTCCAGATAATCAAGTTAAAGTTAAAGCAAATTCACAAATGTAAAGGGAACAGTGGTGGCTTAGTGGTTGAAGCAACAGATTACCAATCGGCAGGTCACCAGTTCAATCCCACTATCACTACTGTTAGGCCAGTGAGCAAGGCCCTTTACCCTCAAATGCTCAGATGTTAAAAAAAAAAAAAAAAAGATAATTGCAAGTTGCTCTGGTTAAGCGCATCTGCCAAATGCTGTCATTGCAAGTACAGCTTGTCGTTATGTTGTAATTCAATAGTTCAATAGTAATTCAATAGTCACTTCAGTTCATTTTCTGTAACTGCTTAATCCTAGTTAGGGTCACGGGGAGGCTGGTGCCCATTCCAGCCAACTGCTCGCCAGGCCATCACAGGGCGGAAACACACTGACGGCTTTGCAGCTACTTCTGTCGAAAGTCAACAATGGTTCTTTTACTTGAACCTCACAACATAGACAGTGAGAGACATGGCTGGCCTTTGATAACCCAGTTAGCTGCACTGGGGAAGGGGGTGGGGGGTTAGTGACAACCAGTGGTGAGTGGGGCTTGAACCCCCAATCTTAGGATCAGTGATTCAGATTCAGAACCTATACCACTAGGCCACCACTGCCCCATTAGTACTGACTTCATTATATTTTAGTGCCGCCTTATATGTGAGTTCATGTGACCGTGTAGCAATTTTACCAGAGCCAGGAAAGACCCACTCAGTCTTATGTAAAAGGACCAAAAAAAAAAAAAACCAAGATCTGAATTCAAATTTGAAATGTAATCATCCACCATAAACCATAATAGTATTCAGAAGTTGAGATTCTCAACAGGCTCCCTTCAGGCAAAGTAAAGTAAAAGTACTCATAGAGAAACAGAGCTTTCACAGTTCTTGCAATACATGATTGTAATGCGAGCACCTTTTCGAGTGAAACGTGCTGTGAAGAAAAAAAAAAAAAAAAAAAATCTAGTCCATCATAAGATTACTCACCACTGAGGTGGAACTCATAATGTACAGGCAACATCAACGTGCATGTAACTAGTGATAGTTGGTTGTTGTTTAGGGGAAATCTGGTAAATGTCTGAATATTTTCTTCCAGAGGACAATTAACTGTCAGAGTCAAAGCAAACTGAGAAAGATGAATAGATCCGAATGATGTTCATGGAGAGCATTTGAATAACTTAAAAAGATCCACAAACAATTTTATTTGATTATAAAGTGCACTCAGCAGGAGAAAACCAGAAACACCAGTATGAACAAGGACACTTAACTACAGTGGTAGAGAATTATGGGAAGGCAGAATGGAGCAGGATGTTAATTACTTGCAGTGCAGGCATCGCAGATCAGGAAAATTACAGGTCAAGAACAGCCACCAGCTTCTGATTATTACCAACCAGCAAGTCCAGACCAAATGCTGCAGCAAATATAGTGGTTTTATCTCTCTCTCTCTCTCTCTCTCTCTCTCTCTCTCACACACACACACACACACACACACACGTTCAAATGGGAAGAGGTGTTTCTTCTCTGAATGTTGTTCTTTGTCCATTCTTTGGTGCTTGTGGTCATTGGATCATTCTTAATTGAAAGCTATTGTTGTCTTCCACTTTTTAACAAAACAATTGACTCATAATCATCATGATATTCATAACGTTAAGCTTTCCTCATGAAACAGTGCAACATTTTAAAGTAAAATTACACAATGTTTTCTTTATAGCATTGTATCAGAAATCTCAGATAAACTTCCAGATATGTGTGGGAGAACGCAGTGAGGGTGAACACGACGGCATGGTGATCAAGAACATAGTGTATTGAACACTGTAAAATGTGTGTGTGTGTGTGTGTGTGTGTGTGTGTGTGTGTGTGTGTGTGTGTGTGTGTGTGTGTGTGTGTGAGAGAGAGAGAGTGAGAGTAAGAGAGAGAGAGAGAGAGAGAGAGAGAGAGAGAGAGAGAGAGAGAGAGAGAGAGAGAGAGAGAGAGAGATTCCTATTCTTCACAGTCATGTCCATTCATTTTGAAATGGCTGATCAGGTCACTTTCACTATCATTAGTCCATGTTGCCTTTGAACCCTGTATTGCAGACGATGTAGGTTTCCTATCCAATATAAATTCCACGCAAAGTCCATTGTGCTGTACTGAAAGAAAGAGTTGCTGTCTCTGAGTCCAGCTGAAATTGAATTGCTTTAAATTATGTAAGTTCCATTTTCGAGCATCTACATAATATTTGAGATACAGCAAAATGCGCTGCAACTTTCTCTCCCTCCAGCAGAAATCTTCAAGTCTCGCAAAATAAATAAATAAATAAATAAATAAATAAATATTACAAGTGTTCATTCTCGCACATTTATACCCCTACCACAATCTTTGGGATTTTGCATTTTTAAAATTGTTGGACCTAAATAAATTAAAAATAAACTCATAAATAAATCAATGAAAGTCATGTTTTCGAAGAGCTCTGATAGGAACGAAAAAATGTGTGTGTAGGTGATGTAAATATACTTCGGTTTTGTCCCCTGCTCTAAATAAAATGTCTGTTCTTCATCTCCGCCTGCCTCTTCAGTATCTTCAAATATATTTGCATACAAGTCTTATATTTCAAATAGTTTCAGGATAGTGGAAACATGCTTGTTTGCAAAATTTGAAATGTCGCTCAAACGTTCAGACCAAATTGTCATACTCAATATTATTTAACAAGGTTTATTGGGGAAATATTTATCTCTCCTCTTTGATACACCGCATCCTACTGTAGTCAGATATGTAACTCGAATAGGACATTAACTCGGTGCTATTCCTCCTGTGAAACATAATGATTACAACATCATTTATATCAAAAGGCCCATTATGGGCCAAATCAACAGCGTATTAGTTTACAATGGTATTGAGTCCCTAATTCTAGTCTTTTGTGCAAACCCCGGTTACTAGATCCTAATTATGAAAATATATTTGTGTTTCTGCATATTTCATAGATAACATTTAAATAATACTGATTCCCTGAGTA
>CM045730.1:51028028-51033028 GCA_024760905.1 Plotosus lineatus | reverse complement strand
GAATGAGCACATCAGAGGGACAGCACATGTAAGACGTTTTGGAGACAAAGTCAGAGAGGCTAGATTGAGATGGTTTGGACATGTACAGAGGGGGGGATAGTGAGTATATTGGTAATAGGATACTGAGGCTGGAACTACCAGGCAAAAGGCCTAGAGGAAGACCAAAGAGACGATTCATGGATGTGGTGAAGGAGGACATGAAGGTCGTTGGTGTAAGAGAAGAAGATGCAAAGGATAGGGTGAGATGGAAGCAGATGATTCGCTGTGGCGACCCCTGAAGGGAAAAGCCGAAAGGAAAAGAAGAAGAAGAAGATTATATTAGTGAGATTTATCACCTGGACATGAACCAGAAATACACTGACATTAACAGTGGCTTCAAGAACAGGAGCTGTAAGGTCGGAGTTCGAATCCGGCCGCGTCATACCATGAGATGTTAAAATTTGGGAGTTGTTGCTTCCTGCTTGGCGCTCAGCATCAAAAGGATAGAACATTGCAACAGCTGGTGCCATACAGTGGCGACAGGTACCCGGAGTGCAGGGAGCGCTGGGGTCTCATGTGCATTGAGCATACGCATGTTTGAAATTACGCTATATAAGCATCCGCAATAATAATAATATTTCGGAAACCAACTTTCAAAATCCATCATTAGTAATGTATGTTTCCACTGATGAGGTCATAGCTTTGTGCAATTTTTGATGACAGCATAGATGAATGTCATTACTATTGAAAGAATGTTGCTATCATGGTGGTTAAATACACTGGCATGGTTGAACCAGTATTAGTCAATGAATTCTTTTTTAAACAATGTAAATGGTTGGAATATTTGCGATAGAAATGGCAGTTTTAGTACATGTGTCCTGAAAAGCTATAAGAATAATCAATGGGGAATTATGTGGGGGAGTTAGAAAAGTTCAAATAAGGTCCAGCTGCTGCTAGTCTCTCATGGGAAAGCTGTCAGTCAAGTGTATCCACAGCTTTTTTTTTGTTTTTTTTTTTTTTGTTTTTGTTTTTGATAGCACAACAGTACTTTTCGCTAAATTCTGGTGGAAATAAATGTGCAGTTTTCTGCTGATGGAAAGCTGAGTTTTCAAACTGTAGGTGGGAAAACAGTTTTGAACAATAACGTGACTGAAAACAGGCAGTACTGTTGTTGAAACACGTGGACATGTTAAATGTTAACATCATCTGTCGCTAAATTTCTACATATTATCAAATAACAGTTTGTAAAACAGCCGAGCAGAATTTATTTTCTACATGTTGGATCTAGACACACACAGTCCATTTGTCAGTGGGCATTTTCATACTGCTTACGCTGGCCGACATTTTTATTTAATTACAGCACCAACCAAATTATTTCTCTACAATGTTTTCTTTTTTTCTTTTTCAGCAGGAGAGTTTGTTTCACTCCCGTTCTAACACAATCATTTTCCATTTCTTTTTACACTAATCATCCAATGCAGTGTATTGCAAAATAAAGAAATTACAAAGATGTAGTTTGTTATTGTGTTAATTTAAGCACAGGAGAGCTGACAAAACATGAAGACTTGATTCCACATCTGTGTCTGGTATGTCCTGGTATATTATCACATTCAGAGAGAAGAAGGGTCAATGCAAGTAAAATAAAGTACTATAATGTTGAAAATTATGAATAAACAGACACTGATGAGGGTTTTAGGTAGCATTAGGGTGATATTTTTTGGATGTTCTGACGAACCACACTGGAAGACAAAGAAGCACTCTCTCATGAAGACATCAATGCAGGGGTCGGGAACCTATGGCTCGTGAGCCAGATGTGGCTCTTTTGATGACTGTATCTGGCTCTCAGATAAATCAGGTAGCCTTTCTTAACAGACTAACGAATACATAATTTTACTTTCATTATATAAAAATACAAAAAAAAGCCATCAAGTAAAACTAAAACAAGTAAATAAATCTCCCGCATTTAAATCTATAGATCTATTTTCAATGCCACATTCAATACGATATTAGAATAGAGAAAAGAACCTCTGGAGCTTTAGAGGTGTTTCCATTAGCAGAAAAAAGTCTGGGCTTGCCTGCAAGGCCGCTACTTAAGAGTAGAACTACATATTAGGGTATAGCTAATTGTACTCACCCTTCCTGATATTACAAATTTATCTCAAATTTAAATACATTATTCCAACTCCCCATCTCTTAACAAAAAATGCTAACACTTGTATATATGTATATCCACCCAGGCAATTGTCATATACAAGGTCGCAGAGTCATAATTTTAATGAAAATTAAAAAAAAAAAAAAAAAAAAAAAAAAAAAAAAAATATATATATATATATATATATATATATATATATATATATATATATATATATATATATATATATATAGGATTTTCTGAGTAGATCCTTCCGTAGGAGAGTGCTCAATACTTTTTGGTAGAGCAAATAACAAAAGGACAGGACAAAGACTTTCTATTGAAACTCCATTTACCACTACAGATCTGTTTCGAGGGGTGGTGAAACCATCCTCTCTCTTCAGGTGATTATAGAAGAATATATTCTTCTATAATCACCTGAAGAGAGAGGATGGTTTCACCACCCCTCGAAACAGATCTGTAGTGATAAATGGAGTTTCAATAGAAAGTCTTTGTCCTGTCCTTTTGTTATATATATATATATATATATATATATATATATATATATATATATATATATATGTATATATGTATATATATATATATATATATATATATCAAAGAACTCCATTTCCTGTTGTTGTATCTGATTAGAAATGCTTAATATTCATCTTCGACTTGTAACAGGGTTGGGTAGCGCGGTCAACAGCCTGAGCAATGAGGTCCAGATGTTCCTCTCCCCAGCCACTTCCTCCAGCTCTTCCAAGGGAACATCAAGGTGTTACCAGACCAGTCGAGAGACATTGTCCTTTCAGCCTTTTGTCGGTCAACCCAGGGGTTTCTTTCCGGTTAAACATGCCCGTAACACCATAACAGGGAAGTGCTTGGAAGGCATTCTAATCAGATGCCCGAGCCACCTCACCTGGCTCCTCTCAATGCAGAGGAGCCACAGTTCTACTCCAAGCTCTTGCTGAATGACAGAACTTCTTAACCTAACTCTTACAGAGAGCCCTGCCAGAGAAATCTCATTTCAGCCACTTGTATTTGCGATCTCGTTATTTTGGTCACTACCCAAAGCTCGTGACTATAAGTGAGTGTAGGAACGTAAATAGACTGGTAAATTAAGAGCTTTGCCTTCTTGCTCAGCTCCCTCTTCACCTTGATGGACCGGTACAAACGCCGCTTTACAGCAGAGTCTACACCGATAAGCCTGTTGAACTCCATCCTTCCCTCACTTGTGAACAAGATGCTCAAATTCCTCCACTTTGGGCAGGACCTAATCCAGAACAGGAGGGTGCATTCCACCTTTTTCCAACTGAGAACCATGGCCTCGGACTTGGAGGTACTGATCCGCACACTCAGCTGCAAATTGCTCTAGCGAGAGTTGAAGGTACCGAATTGATGAAGCTAAACGGACTAAAGCAGAGACGAGATGCTATGGCCACCAAACCTGAACCCCATTAATGCCTTGGCCGCACCAAGAAATTCTAATCAGAAATATTATGATCAGAACCCCAACTAGAAACGAATTTGACATGCTACCAAAGCGAACCAAAAATATCTACATTCTGATTTATTTATTTATTCATCAGATATGTCTTCAACCACCTATTCACTTAGTTCCTGAATTACCAAATCCTACTGGGGTTGAGGGGAGGCTAAGGCCTCTCAATGCCGACAGTGGGTGAAGGCAGGATACATTGTCACAGGTGGCCAGAACATCACATAGGAACACACACAAAATCATTCACACTCACAACCAGGATTTGAATTTGAAACAGTTAGCCTATATGAAATGATTAGTCTAACAGTTCAATTCTATTCGGGTTTCGGGAGGCTGAAGTCTATCACAGCCGATTTTGAGCGAAGGAATGATCCACCCTGATCAGTTTACTGTAGTTCCAATACACATTGCGCATGTCTTTTGACTGTGGGAGAAACCCAGAGTACCTGCAGGACACCCACGCAAACAAGGAGAGAACATGCTAACGCCATAAAGAACCCTAACCTTCTTGCTGTGAAGCAGACATGCTAACCACTACGCCACCATGCGTGAGAGGACAGAACTGCGCTCAAACCTAATTTCACATGACCTTCTACATGACTGCATAAAACATGTGAAACCGTGTGCATGTCAACCATAAGGTGAGCCATAGGCCAGTGACATCACACCACACTGGGTCTAACTATGTTAAAAAAAGAAAGAAACCGAAGAAAGAAAAGGGGAAAAAAGACTAATGGTTGGCTTAAGACATCTCCAAAGGAAATTCTCTAAGCATGTTAGTAAGTCTTTTTCCTTCATCTGATGGCTGGTCACCTTTACTGTCAGAGTAAACCCTTAAAATTAATCTGCACTGTAAAGAACGACCCAGCACACACTCATATCTCTGGAATCACCTTCAATGAATCTCGGTTGTCATAGCACCTCCATAACATCGCAGCAGGGAAGAATGTTCCAAAACAGCTTTGCTGCACTAAAATAGAGAAACACTGTTAGCACTTAGCTCTCCTTCTGCTTCTCCATTCTCTTATGAAAATTCTCTTAAGCACACACTCACACTTATGCACATTAATAATAAAAAGCAATTTCAAACTGACGAGATGGATGGTGCAGGCCTGCAGTATGGTGTACATTCACACTGTAGCATATTATCCTCATTTTATTTGGGGGGGGGGGGGGGGGGGGACAAACGAAAAAAAAAAGCTTTAGGAAAACAAAATACGCTCCACCAGAGACAGTGAGAGACATGGCCGGCCTTTGATAACCCAGTTAGCTCTGCACTGGGGGGACAATAACAACCTTGTGGAGAGTGGGAATCGAACCCCCAACCTTTGGATCAGCGATCCAACGCCCTATACCACTCCACCACCACTGCCCCCATATTTATTT
>CM045730.1:50878028-51023028 GCA_024760905.1 Plotosus lineatus | reverse complement strand
TTTAGTGCTATCACTTGATACCTACTGCTTTCACATTGATTTTTACACACTAGATGACACCAGATTCATGTAATTAACATCCATGCTATGCCTGAAGAAGGAGATCCAGAAAAAACAAAAAACTTTATTCCCAGATACCATGAGCTAAGGATATGGAGCAGATGCCTTGAAAAGGTGTTTATTGCCATGTCTGGTCAAATTATGTCTTCTCAACTCTGTAACCATTCATTAGGCCTCGTAGTGGTGCACTGTTTTTTAATGAAATGAGCTTTCCTTAATATTGAGAGTCTCTGTTTCAATGCAGCAAAAAAAAAAAAAATCTACTTGTTAAACATAGTTAAACAACATCTGCAGCAGATACAATTTACTCTTGTTTTACTGTAATTTACTGATTTGATATTTATTTGTTGTATTATTTAAGAATTTCTCCTTTTTTCTTTTTATAATTCCAAATCTAATTCATAATTGCTCCTTAGTGTAAGTGTAAACTCGTCTGTGAGATGTGCTCGAGATGGACAGGCAGCCATTCAGGCCATACTCTGCTCTCACAAAGAGATAGGCTCAAGCCTCCCTGCAACCCTAGTAGGATTAAGCAGTGTGACAAATGAATGTATAGAATAATGAATATAAATAATACATTCATTCGTTCATTTTCCATAGCACTTAATCCTAATAAGGGTTGCGGGGAGGCTGGCGCCCATCTCAGCTGACTCTGGGCGAGAGCAGAGTACACCCCATATAGCTTGCCAGGCCGTCTCAGTTCAGAAACATGCTGACAGCTATGCAGGCTACTCTTGAGGAAAGTCAGCAACGGTTCTTTTACATGCCTCTCACAACAGACATTGAGCACCATGGCTGGCTTTTGATAACCAAGTTAGCTGCACTGGAAGGCAGCAGTGACAATTCGGTGATAATAGAGCTTAAACCTCGACTGCGGGATCAGTAATCCTGCACACTACCACGGGGCCACTACTGCCTTTAAATATTATACAAATAAAATCAACTATATATTATATCTAGAGCACACACACACACACACACACACACACACACACACACACACACACACACACACACACACACACACACACACAGACACACACACACACACACACATACAGACACACACACACTAACAGTCAAAAGAATACCCCCCTTTTTTCAGTTTTATTGAAATATAAGGAATTCAAGTCCTGTGAATGACCTGAAAATAATAAAAATGAGCATTATATCAAAACTATCTGAGAAAAAAAAAGAAGAGGACATTAGGATTTAAATAACAAAACGTCTTGACTACGGTTACCGCATGGCAGGAAAGTTAAGCCAAGTGTGTGTGCGTGTGTGTGTGTGTGTATGTGTGTGTATATATATATATATATATAAACTTCCCTCATTAATTATTGGTGCCCCTGGTTCAGATGAGTTCTTTTAGCTTATAATAAATTTAGTTTCTTTCTAAACAATATAGGACCACAATGGTAAAAAAGAGGAAAATCCAACGTTTAATTCAAGGGCATTTATTCAGTAGGAAAAAATTCCTACATTCGAAAATAATTATTTTACGTCAAATCATGTGAGCAGTGGTGGCCTGGCGGTAAACTGCTGGATCACTGAACCCACAACCTAGGTACCCCCCAGTGCAGCTAACTGTATTATCCAAGGCTGGCTATGTCTATGGTGAGAGGTTCATCTAAATGAACCATTATTGACTTTCGTCAAGAGTAGGCTGCGTGTTTCTGCCCTCCGGTGGCCTAGCGAGCTGTCCAGCGTGTACTCTGCCCTCGCCTGGAGTCGGGTGAGATGGGCATTCTGAGATGGGTGTGGGTGATTCTATTTTGGTGGTTGCCTGGGGATCTCAGTCCCAATTAACTGTGAAGGTGAGGGATTCCTGTACTTCAATTACATTTATTTCCGAGAAATTGTTACGGGTGTCAATAACTGTTGAACAGGTAATTTTTATGAAAAATCATTATTTCTTAGTCAAGGAATTTTTTTTTCTTTTTTTTTTTTTTTTTGGGGGGGGGGGGGGGGACAATAATTAGCAAAGAGCGCAGTGCACAAACAGTAGAATCTTAATGAGGAGCACTTGGAACCCACATTTGCAACATGGGGATGTTCAAAAAGCACACAATTTTCACTTTGACTCAAATTGACCATGTTCGAGCATTGCCACAAATAATTGCAATGTGCTTTGATACATGACAGTGTACATGGCCACATACAATGGTATTCAAACTCACATATTAAATAAATATATAAAATATTTGCAAAAAAAATGCTGAAATGCAGTCTCACTTTAGATTCTTTGAGGTGCATCCAACCCTGACATGCGCATATTATAGAGATTCTACTGTACTTAGCTCGATCTCTTCTAGTTAAAGCATATACATAAATATGCCCTAACCTGTGTGTGTGTGTGTGGGGGGGGGGGGGGGGGAGAAGACCATCTTCTTCACTGTAAGAACTCTCTGTTAAGGGATGAAGTGGCAAGATGATATTAAAATGGAAAAGCCAGACTAGAGGGACAGAAGCTAAGTGTTTCTAATCGAGATGAATGAGTCTGTTCCCTCAAGCCTCCCAGTGGATGCGGCTCTACCCGCGCCCTCCACACTTCAGTCATTAATTACCATGAATTAATGGTTTTATCCACACCAAGTAAATAAAAGATTGTCACCCAGCCATGAATTGAGTGCAGCTTTTATTAAATACTGTGAAAATGTCAGCCAGTTGGAGCCAAATTAAAGGTACAAACAGATCAAACTCTATTCCAATCAAAAATAATCTTCATGTTACAAGATTAAATTAGTCACTGCTTGTTTCACCAATGCTCAAGACATATTGTGTCACTTCACTGTAATTCCAAGATTAGGGATGACAGTCATTTGTAATGTGATCCTCTAAGCACCTATAAGACTGTCCCTTCAAGCCGTGGCTGTTTGTAAAATCGAGCAAAACTATCTGTATTATTCATCAGCTGCAAAGAGGTGACAGGTATCATCATCCTTTGGTGACTTCTGAAGAAAGCTCGGACTGGCTCACACACACTTCTTTTAACATAGACAGATTGTACACATAGGTTTTTCTAATTCTCCTCAAAACAAAACACTTCTAAACCAAGAAAAAAGTGGCATTTATGGCAGATTTAATAGGAAGGAGTTATAATTATCAAAGGTCATGCCACAGACTTTCATTCATGGACTCAATTCCCCGGTGTAAATATTTACACCAATACTGTGCAGTATACAACAACATATTAAGTGTGCACAGGCTTCATCCACTTAACTGTAATGCTATCGCTCACATTTCAGATCTCTATTATTAACATTATTAATCATCCTTTTCAAACCTCATCTGTAGGTCTTCGCCCAACTTTTGTTTATTTATCTGCTTTTTTTTAATTATTGTTGTTGTTGAAAGAATCATGTTACCTAATTATATTTCTTGAGTGACAGCTAAAATAAAATATGTTTACGTAGACAGTTTACGTTCTATGTAGAAAAGTGTAAATAAACCAAAGTCAATTTGAAGTCACCCTGAACACTCAATGTTTCTTTGCTAAATTCTGGTATGTCCAAACAAACGGTTAATAAATAACCCAAGTACAATAAGAGAATGGCATTAAAAAATGCATACCTTCAATAAAATATTACTTTATTACATGTACATTTATATGCATGTTATTTTCGATATGAATATTATGGTAAACCAATGAAAAGAGAGGAGTCTGTGTATTAGGGGTCAAGTGGAGTCACTTATACTTCTGTTGAGTATCAATTTTACAAAATCTTATTCATGAATATTAAGATTTGACAAAGTGAAACTGTATACTTTGACAAAGTGTATACTGTAACAGTGTATATGTGACCCTCCCTCACCAAATGCTTGTTTAGTTTCAATAATAATAAAATGAATAATAAACGATTAGGATTATTTGTAGATATTCTAGCTAGTAATATATATATATATATATATATACAAAACAAAAATAAAAGGACAGGACAAAGACTTTCTATTGAAACTCCATTTATCACTACAGATCTGTTTCGAGGGGTGGTGAAACCATCCTCTCTCTTCAGGTGATTATAGAAGTTCTATAATCACCTGAAGAGAGAGGATGGTTTCACCACCCCTCGAAACAGATCTGTAGTGATAAATGGAGTTTCAATAGAAAGTCTTTGTCCTGTCACTTTATTTTGTTTATTTGCTCTACCAAAAGTATTGAGCACTCTCCTACGGAAGGATCTACTCAGAAAATCCTCTATATATATATATATATGTATATATATATATATATATATATATATATATATATATATATATATATATATATATATATATATATATATATATAATTACATTACTTCCTGTTAAGCATTAAAATTAATTCACTCATTTTCTAAGCCAATTAATCCTAATTCGAGCTGCTAGGAGCATGTCACCCATCTCAACTAACTCTGGGGCGGGGACCTCCCTGAACAAATCACCAGGACATCACAGAGCCAATACTCACACAACCATTCACACTCACACCTTGGGGTGATTTTGAATAACCAGTTAGTCTACTGTGCATGTTTTTGGACCGTGAGAGAAAACCAGATTACCCAGAAGCACGGGAAGAACATGCAGCTCCATAAAGAAATGCCTAAGGTAGGAATCTGTTGGGTTTCCTAGTGGCTCATCAGGCCGGTGCTTATCCCCGGTTTCTGTACCGTGAAGCGACCAGGAGTACAACTCCTCCTGGATAGAACACTAGTTCATCGCAGGTTACCTTCCCAGTATATTTTACTGGTACCCATTTATACTGCTGGGTGAACAGAGGCACACTTGTGGTTCAGACCTTACCCAGGGGTCTTAGCACAGTGAGGGTCTCAGTGGGATTCGAACTCACAACCTCCCAATCATGAGCACAGCATCCTAATCACTACATCACCCGCCATATCACCACCATGTCATATCAATTTACATGGTGATCCTGTTTTGTTATGTTTTTTTCATGAGAAAAACAGAATTTAAAAGTTGTAATACAGCCGGCCCTCTACTTACGAAATTAATTCATTCCAGCGCCTTTTTTGTAAACTGGAAAAAGAAAATGTAAGTAGAGGTGCATTTTACATGTAAAACATGTGATTCGTTCCAAGGCCCCCAAGACTACCCCATAAACCCTTTAAAAATGATAAAAGTACACCAATTTTGTATGAAATACGTATGAAATATGTGTTAAAAGTAAAAGAAAGTTATTTACCTTTTTTAAAATCTCTCGAACGACCCATGTGACGCTTTAAAGTCCAGGGGTTGCTGGTCTGAAGAACCCTCACCCCCACCCCCCTTCACAAGGTCCTTAAATACGACGGTTGCTTTTTCTGAAATAATCACCTCCGTCACTGTATCTATACTTTTATTGCCTCCTTCAGCTTCACTATCGTTCCGAAATAATCACCTCCGTCACTGTAGCTCCACTTTTAAGGTCTCCTTCTGCTTCAATATCGTCCCATTGTCGAGGGGTTTCGGCCATACTCCTTTGCAATTTAGCTCCACCGCAACCTACTTTCATATTTTTTATCTCCTGCTTCACTTCGATTGATAACGGAGCACTCTCTTCTTTTCGGTGTCACCGGGAATCACTTTTTTGAGGTCCATGATGGATAACAAAATATAATGCTGCAATGATCACTTTCAAAAAACTCACAAGACAACAGTCCTGTTCAACTCTCCTTTGTGTGTGACAAACAGGAGTATGGGTAAAGGAATGGGTACAGTTCAGTTCCCTCCTGGCTAATGGGAGGCCAGCGGGGCGGGATGTTGGGAGACAGCCAATGAGAGAGAGCAACTCGCGCATTGTTTGAATGGCGAGGTTAAATGTTTGAATGGCGCGTTTGAATGTTTGGCGCGTTTGAATTTTTGAATGGCGGGTTTGGTGTTTTTCGTAAGAAGAGGTTGTTTCGTATACAGAGGACAAAAATTTAGGAAAATGTTTTTCATAACCTGGATTTTTCGTATTCAGAGGTTTCGTAAGTAGAGGGCCGACTCTAGTTTCGAGATACTTAAAACAAGAATGTTTCCTTTTGCCACTTCTCGAATCACCACCTTATTATGGTGGAGGGGTTTGCATGTCCTAATGCTTAATGATCCTAGGGGCTATGTTGTAGAGGGTATTATGCTCCTCTTATTCAAGGTAAACATGTCTGAGGTGAAGATCCAGACTAAGTGCAGTTCAGATGACCTCTGGATAAAAAAGAGAAAAGGTCACAGTTTCCCTCGACTGGACAAGATTACCAAGGTCCTCCCATCTGGAGTCATACTTGGGGTAGGGCCCCGAAGGTGAGTACAAGTCCTCAAGTAGCCAATCCTTGGCCACTCTCTCTTAGGACATGGAATGTCACCTCTCTGGCAGAGAAGGAACCTAAGCTGGTGCATCAGTGAAAGATACCAACCGGATATAGCTGGACTCGGCTTGACACATAGCTTAGGCTCTAGAGCCACCCATCTTGAGAGGGGTTGGGCCTTATTCCATTGTGGTGTTGCTCATGGGGAGAGGCAGCAAGCCGCTGTGTAAATCTTTGTTGCCCCCCTCATCTCAGTGTCCACATGGTCAGACCCTCTCTGGTTTATGAAAGGGTAGCTTCCCTTCACCTTCATGAGAGCGGATGGATCTTTATTATTGTTTGTTCTTATGTGCCAAATAACAGTTCAGAGCACCCACCCTTTTTGGAGTCTTTCAGGAGGATATTGGAGAACGCTCCCATGGGGACACCCTTGTTATCATGGGAGACTTCAACGCCCATGTGTGCAATGACAGTGTGACCTGGAAGGGTGTGATTGGAAGGTATGGCCTCTCCAATCTGAACCCTCGTGGTGTTTTTTGTTGGATTTCTGTGATCATCACAGTTTGTCCATCATGAACATCATGTTTGAACATCAGTGTGTCCATACGTGCACTTTGCATTAGGACACCATAGGCTGCAGTTTGATGATCGACTTTGTAGTTGTTTCACCGGTCATAACTGTGGTCAGAAGGTGCCTGTCATGGAAATAACCCCTGAACGTGGTGATGGACACATGAGGTGAGGGGGCTGTCCAGCTGAAAAAAGAGGCCAATTGGTTCTTATTGTATTGTGAGACTTCCGAGGTAACAGACAGATGGTAGCAGGCTAAACATGCTGCACCCCAAGTTGCCACTGATGTAAAATCATGGGAGAAGTTTGGTGAGGGCCTGGAAAGCAAATATGGTTGGCCTTGAAAAGGTTCTGGACCACTATCTGATGCCTCAGGACGCTGAAGCTGTTCCCCACAAATAGTGTTTATAGTGAATGTGAAGAGGTTCTCATCTTGACTGGGGAGGGTCAAAGGATACTTCAGGAACCCTGGGCCGAGGTAGTCAAAAAGCTCCTCAGTGGTCAGCCTCCAATAGTGGATGAGATACGGTCTGAATATCTCAGGATTCTGGTTGATGAACTGGTCTTGCGTGGCACTTCTCCGCAACATTATGCAGGAGTCTATGCAGGGATATTGGAGATGAGAATCTGATCTATGTTTGAACCTTGTATTCAGAAGGAACAATGTGGTTTCCATCCTTCAGTCAGAAGTCTCGACCAGCTCTATACATTCTACAGGATCGTGGTGGGAGCATGGAAGTTTGCCCAATATATTCAAATGCTTTTTGTGGATTCAGAGAATGCTTTTGACCATCTCCCTTGGGCTATCGTATGGGGTGTGCTCTGGGGGTATGGTGTGCTAGACCTGTCACTACAGGTATTTAGGTCTCTGTACCATTGGAGCCAGAGCTCGGTCTGCATTGGTAACAACAGACCGAATTTGTTTCTGGTGAGGTTTGGAGTCCACCAAGGCTGTCCTTTGTCTCTGATCCTGTTCATAATTTTTATGGACAGAATTTCTAGGTGCAGCCACGCCATGGAGGGATTCTAGGTTGCTGGCCATAGGATGATGCTGTCTTTTTGTCTTTATCGATCCAGGACATCCAGCTCTTTGGAGCAATTTGTAGCCAAGTGCGAAGCAGCCAGCATGAGAGTGAGCACCTCTAAGTCCAAGGCCATGATTCACAGCTGGGAAAAGGTGGAATTTACCCTCTGGGTGTGAAATAATGGATAGCCCATGTGGAGTAGTTCAAATAGCTTGGGGTCTTGTTTACGAGTGAGGGAACCATGAAGCAGAAGATCAACAAGCGGATATCTGCAGCCTCTGCTGTAAAGGATCATCCGTTGGGGTGGATTGAGAGCTGAGCCGGAAGGCAAAGCCTTCAATTTACCAGTTGATCTACATCCTAGCCCTCACCCATGGTCACAAGCTTTTGACCACAGATACCAGCAGCTTTAAATGGGTGGCACTGCTCTCTTTAGAGTGAGAAGTTCTGCTATCCGGGAGGAGCTCGGAGTAGAACCACTGCTCCTTCATGTTGAGGGGAGCTGATTGAGATGGCTCAGGCATTTGGTTAGAAATTCACCACCCTGATGTGGTGTTTTGGCATGTCCAACTGGGAAGAGACCCTGGGGTCGACTCATAACATGCTGGAGGAGCTATGTCCGTCGGCGAGTGTGGGCACTCCTCAGTGTTCCCCCAGAAGAGCGGGAGGAAGCATTATTTATTGAGGCATTGTTCCATATAGCCCACACAGGCAACATGCTCTGTGTACACAGGGCAGCATATTTCTCCTTCTTGTCATACTTCATCATCATTCAAAATAAATCTTCCTTGAAAACCAAACAAATATTACAAATTGGAGCTTAAATGGTCAACCCTAAACACATTAGTAGCTGATCTGGGAATTCCTCGGTGTACCTCTGGAAGAGCTGTCGAAAGTGATTGGGGCGAGGGATATCTGGACCCCATTGCTTCCGACCCCAGTTTAAGAGGAAGATGACGATGATGTCCCTTTTTGGCAGTTCTTGGCACTTAGTAATTTGTTACATATTCATTTACTATACATTTTGTAAATAAAATTAATTAAAAAGAGTTACAGCAAAAATACAGCATGTTGATCAACATTTATCATCTGGAAATAAAGAAAATTTAACACCAAAAGTATGGAAATATCCAGTCAATTTATAGTGCTAGGAAAGCACCAATATCAAAAAAGAACGCACAATGATATTGGTTGAAGAAATCTTGAAAAAGCTTTTTCAAAGCTTCCGAGTTATAAAATTAACAGAAATCTATAAAAAGCTTAATTGGCATCCTCTACAATGTGTATTGGTAATATTTGCTGGAGTATGAACTTTCACATAGCGTAGGTTGATGGACTGACTTAACAAAAAAAGAGTTTTGATTCCCGCATTCAAGATATGCAGAGCAGTATACTAACTTTAAAAGGTGAAGAGCAGTTAAACAATAAATTAAAGTTGATATTCAACTCATAGCGCTTATTGTCCGAATGCAAGCCAAATATACTGAAATCTACAAGCCAAAACTGCGAAAGACATGTTATATCAAACTACTCACAAACTTGGGCTATTATAAATATGCTATACATCTGTAATCTGTATTGTGTGAGCTTATTTATTTAGTTATTTTTCTGTATCTTCTTTAGTTCTCTCCGGTAGTCTGACCTAAACTCATTCTTACTGCAGTCCAAAATAAAACTATATTTATATACAAACTGACCTAAAATATAGAAAAGAAATGCAGCATTATTTATAGAGACACTGCTCCATATAGCCCACACAGGCCACATTCTGTGCATACACAGGGCAGCATATTTCTCCTTTTGTCATACTTCATCATCATTCCAAAGAAATCTTCCTTGAAAACCAAACATATGTTACAAAATGGAGCTTAAAGAGCCGTAAAGTGTCCAAGCTTTGAAGTTCTTTTTAAAAACATACCCAGCAAACTTTTTATTCTTTCAGGAACATACAAATAAACATTTTTGAAACATTTAGTTACCTGAATAAACAGATCATCTGGTTGAGATTGATTATGAATTTGAATTATCCGGAGAGGAACTGCAGGAGTTCAGCAATTTCAATTAAATGTGTAAATGGCGTATTCAAACAATTACAAAAATGTTACTTTCTGCCACTTCCCACTGAAATCCAAAAGCAGGAACTGATATTTGCAGCAGCTATAACGTTTGAATAGATATGCAGATATGCATAGTGGCACTGTGATACACAAAAGCACCACCCTGCCCTCGTTTATAGGCATCTACAAAAATTTAACAATGCACACTACTGAAGAAAACTAAAATCATAATGAAGAAAGCATGCCTGCACAGCACAAATATCCTATCCAAGAATACTAAGCATGATGTGATGCACACATAGCTTCTCGTATCAAATATAGGGGACAATTACAATACACCACACCTCTATCTCTATCTTTCCTCTCCTCCTTACTTCCCATTGCCAGACAGTTTCTGTGCCAGGCCTCCAATGCCCATGGCAGATGGCAGAGTGGGCAGCAGGTATCAGCCTCCTGGCACCACAAACAGCTGTTATCATTACCAAATGCTAATTGCCATCAATCAGGACAACACCTCTATGCATTTGGATGCAGGGTTCATAAGTGGAGGTGTCCAAGGAGTAGAGGGAACATAAAAAGTGATGTCTAAATTTGCCCCCAAGCAATGGCAAGAGCACACTCTGCAAAAGAGATGACTCAATTGGCAAAGCGTTGCACTTATTATTGTGCAGACTACAAGCAGAACTGTGAGGTTCCATCCGGCCTCAACAGAACTGTATGTCCTTTTGTGTCACGGTATCTGCCCAAAAAATGCCAGGTTTAATATGAAGCATCAGTATGAGGCTTTCCAGTACAAAGAAGTATATGTAAACTCAAGCATGGGGTAGTGGTGGCCTGGTGGGGTAGTGGTGGCCTGGTGGGGTAGTGGTGGCCTAGTGGTATAGGGCACTGGATCGCTGATCCTAAGGTTGGCGGTTCGAGTCCCACTCTCCACAAGGTTGTCACTGTCCCCCTAGTGCAGCTCATTGGGTTATCAAAGGCCAGCCATGTCTCTCACTGTCTATGGTGAGAGGCAAGTAAAAGAACCATTTCTGACTTTCGTAAAGAAGAGCTGCAAAGCTGTCAGTGTGTTTCTGTCCCTTGCTAAAATGGTTGTGTCAGGAAGGGCATCCACGTAAAAAAAACAAAAAAACTATGCCAAATAAAACATGCGAATCAGATGATACACTGTGGCGACGGTTGAGAAAAAAAAAGGGGAAAGCCAAAAGGAAAAGAAGAACAAGAAGATGTAAACTCAAGCATCATGAATGTGTGATTGGTTTATTCATGTGTCACAACTGAAATGGACCTTAATATCATTTTTCTCTCCCTTGATGATCACAAAACTGAAATAACAATAGTTTTTAAATATTCTGAACTACTGTCCTATAAAATACACAAGAAAGTCAGTGCAGATTTCTTTTTTTTTCTCTCTCTCGCTCTCTTTTTTTTTTTTTTTTTTTTTTTTACTTTTGGTCATTGAAAGGAGCCATTCAGTCTCTCCCAATTCTGTGGTGCCAGTTTGCAAGTGGGCGTGGGTTGGCATCATCATCCTGAGCCCTGTTTGAAAACCTTGCACTCCGCATGAGAAAAAGTGGGCTGACTAAGCAGCACTCTCTTGGATGTGGCAGCATAAGCTTGTGCCACATGTCATCTATGCCAATGAAGAGCACTATAGACGACGTCTACTCCCTTGTCTCCGCTTCCTGCTCACAGCCGCCCATATGGCACAAGCCCCATGAGACAGGACTACCAATAATGGGAGAGGGCTAGGAATGGATGATCTCAGTATTGATGTGAATTGTAATGCAGCCCTTCAATAGAACAAACTTTGTTCTCAATTTTATATATATATATATATATATACACACACACACACACACACACACACACACACACACACACACACACACACACTAGTATATATATTTTCTACAAAGCAGAGTGTGCAGTAATAAATGTAATTCAAGATTAATTGTGGTGACTTTTGTTTGAAAATAAAACAATATCAGGTCCAGTTTGTGCAGTTTTACAAGTACACTATCTACCGGGGGTCTTACAAAACCAGCCACAGATCTCCTGGAGGTATTGACTGTCACAAATTATTCTTTATTTGCATGTAAATCACAGCAACCTTCTTTATCAGTTCTGGGACCATGTTCAGTAAGACACTGATATCATCCAAATGCTCCACTGAATGATACTGGAATTCATTCCTCCCTGTGGCCATTAAAATGTACCACTACTCCATATAGCAACGACATCCACTTTTATACTGTACATTATACTGTACATTCACATTTTGCACGACATTTACATTCTACTGTTTATCATATTGATACGACTATATATATCACTCACTGATTGGATTCATTCTGCATCTGTTAACATAGATATCGGTAACTTCTAATTTTAGACTTGCATCTAGATATGTGTGTGTGTGGGGTGTATTTTATATATATATATATATATATATATATATATATATATATATATATATACACACACACACACACACACACACACACAGATCCCTCACTTTCTGCGGTTAATTGTGACCGAGATCCCTCTGCAACCGTCGAATTCCGCAAAGTAGGATCAACGCCCCCCCGATGCATATATAGTATCAATAAATACATATTCAATGCTATAAATGCTTATAATAACAATTAAACATTAAAAAATTAACTCATAACATGTAAATAAAATATAAATACGGACACATACAGATGCGCATGCACACACTCAGATGTGCACCTTAAATAAAATGTAAGTAGTTTTGATGGGGGAGGGGGGTATTTATTTATAGCCCGGAAAAATGCAGAGGGTTGTGTCAGGAAGAGCATCCGACTTAAACCAATACCAAACTTTATCATGCAAATCACAAATATTACCTCCATACCGGATCGGCCGAGGCCCGGGTTAACAACGACCGCCATCAGTGCTGTCAATCAACAGGGTGCTGATGGAAATTGGACTACTGTTGGTCGAAGAAGGAGAGTCAGGAGGCGTGTCCGTAGGCAGAGAGAGAAGATGAAAACATGAGTCTAGGACTGAGAGTAGGGACTTTGAATGTTGGAACTATGCAAGGAAAAGATAGAGAGCTGCCTGACATGATGCAGAGGAGGAAGGTGGACACACTATGTGTTCAGGAGACCAGATGGAAAGGTAGCAAAGCTAAAAGCTTAGGAGCAGGGTGTGGATGGGAAGAGAAATGGAGTAGGAGTCATCTTGAAGGAGGAGTTTGTCAGGAATGTTCTAGAAGTGAAAAGAGTGTCAGAGTGATGAGTCTCAAGTTAGAATTGAAGGTGTGATGTTCAATGTTGTTAGTGTTTATGCCCCACAGGCAGGATGTGAGCGAAAAGAGAAGGAGAGATTCTGGAGTGAGTTAGATGAAGTGATGCAGAGTACCCCCAGAGGTGAAAGAGTGGTCATTGGTGCAGACTTCAATGGACATGTTGGTGCAGGCAACAGGGGGGACAAGGAAGTGATGGGCAGGTTTGATATCCAGGACAGGAACACAGAAGGACAGATGTTGATCAATCTTGCAAAAAGGATGGAAATGGCTGTGGTGAATATTTTCTTCAAGAAGAAACAGGAGCAGAGGGTGACTTATGAAAGCGGCGGTAGGAGCACACAGGAAGACTACATCTTGTGTAGGCGATGTAATTTGAAGGAAGTTACTGACTGCAAAGTAGTAGTGGGTGAGAGTGTTGCCAAACAGCATAGGATGGTGGTGTGCAGGATGACGCTGATGGTGAGGAAGGTGAAGAAGACAAAGGCAGAGCAGAACACAAAATGGTGGAAGTTGAAAAAGAAAGAGGATCGTGTTGTCTTCAAGGAGGAGTTGAAACAGGCTTTGGGTGGTCAGGAAGTGCTTCCAGATGACTGGACAACCACAGCAAATGTGATCAGGGAGACAGGTAGGAGAATACTTGGTGTGTCATCTGGAAGGAGAGTAGATAAGGAGACTTGGTGGTGGAATGAGGAAGTGCAGGAGTGTGTACAAAGGAAGAGGTTAGCTAAGAAGTGGGACATTGAGAGGACCAAAGAGAGTAAACAGGAGTACAGGGAGACACAGCGTAAGGCGAAAGTAGCGGTGGCAAAGGCCAAACAAAGGGCGTATGATGACTTGTATGATAGGTTGCACAGTAAGGAGGGAGAAAATGATCTATACAGGTTGGCACAGCAGAGAGCTAGAGATGAGAAGGACGTGCAGCAAGTTAGATTGATAAAGGACAGAGAGGGAAATGTATTGACTGATGACAGAAGAGTGCTGGGAAGATGGAAAGAGTACTTTGAAGAGCTGATGAATGAGGAAGAGTGAGAAAAAATAGTAGAAGGGGTGACCATTGAGGAGCAGAAAGTAGCAAAGATTAGTAAGGGTGACGTTAGGAGAGCACTAAAGAGGATGAAGAATGGAAAGGCAGTTGGCTCTGATGATATACCTGTGGAGGTATGGAAGTCTCCAGGAGAGGTAGCAGTAGATTTTCTGACAAGAACATTCAGCAAGGTCTTAGAGAGTGAGCAGATGCCGGAGTAATGGAGGAGAAGTGTGCTGGTGCCCATTTTTAAGAACAAGGGAGACATGCAGAGTTATGGCAACTACAGAGGGATAAAGTTGATGAGCCATACGATGAAGTTATGGGAAAGAATAGTGGGAGCTAGACTAAGGGCAGAGGTCAGCATTTGTGAAAAACAGTTTGGTTTCATGCCAAGAAAGAGCACCACCGATGCAGTGTTTGCTTTGAGGATGTTAATGGAGAAGTACAGAGAAGGTCAGAGGGAACTGCATTGTGCCTTTGTAGATCTGGAAAAAGCATATGACAGGGTGCCAAGAGAAGAACTGCGGCATGAGGAAGTCTGGAGTGGCAGAGAAGTAGTGCGGTGTGCTGTCGGCATGACCGACGAATTCAAGGTGGAGGTGGGACTGCATCAAGGATCAGTGCTGAGCCCCTTCTTGTTTGCTTTGGTGATGGACAGGCTGACAGACGAAGTTCGGCAAGAATCTCCTCGGACTATAATGTTTGCAGGTGACATTGTGATCTGTAGTGAGAGCAGAGAACAAGTGCAGGAAAATCTAGAGAGGTGGAGGTATGCCCTGGAAAGGAGAGGAATGAAGGTTAGTCTCAGGAAATCAGAATACATGTGTGTGAATGAGAAGGACCCAGGAGGAACGGTGATGTTACAGGGAGCAGAGATAATGAAGGTGGAGGATTTTAAGTACTTAGGCTCAACAATCCAGAGCAATGGAGGGTGTTGAAAAGAGGTGAAGAAGCGTGTGGAGGCAGGTTGGAATGGTTGGAGAAAAGTGTCCAGTGTGATGTGCGATAGGAGAGTATCAGCAAGAATGAAGAGTATCAGCAAGAATGAAACAAAAAGTGTACAAGACGGTGATGAGGCCAGCGATGTTGTATGGTTTAGAAACAGTGGCCGTGAGGAAAAAACAGGAGGCAGAGCTGGAGGTAGCAGAGATGAAAATGTTGAGGTTCTCTCTGGGAGTAACGAGGATGGGATCACAAATTAGTACATCAGAGGGACAGCCCATGTAAGATGTTTTGGAAACAAAGTCAGAGAGGCTAGATTGAGATAGTTTGGACATGTACAGAGGAAGGATAGTGACTATATTGGCAGTAGAATGCTGAGGTTGGAACTACCAGGCAAAAGGCCTAGAGGAAGACCAAAGGAGATGTGGTGAAAGAAGACATGAAGGTCGTTGGAGTAAGAGAACAAGCTGCAGAGGACAGGGTGAGATGAAGGCAGATGATTTGCTGTGGCGACCCCTGAAGGGAACAGCCGAAAGGAAAAGAAGAATAAATAAATATATATATATATATATATATATATATATATATATATATATATATATATATATATATATATATATATATATATATATATATACACATATACATATATACATACATACATACACATACACACAGTCGGCCCCCAATTTACGAAGACTCCTTTGTACGAAATCCCCCGATTACGAAAAACATTTTCTTGAGTTTCCATCCCCGAAATACGAAACAACCCCCTCTTATTAAAAGAAATTCAAAATTCAAACGCGCCAATCAAAATTTCACGTGACGCGTGCGAAATCAAAATTTCTCATTGGCTGTCTCTCAACATCCCACCCCGCTAGCCTCCCAGATAGAGACAGAAGGAAGCTTCACTCTTTAGTTTTTAGTTTCGTTTTTTCAAGTTGTTTTAATTCAGTAAATGTTTAATAAATGTGGGTGCATTTGAGCTCATCTGGAATTCCGATGCCTCAAGGAATCAAATTAAAGTTGAGTTTGTCAAGCAGGGAATGCACTTTGAATTCACATCTTGTGGGTGTGGCCCGCAGTGCGCGCACGAGAGAAACAGAGAGAGCGCGAGAGAGAGCGAGAGAGAGAGAGAGAGAGAGAGAGAGAGAGAGAAGGAATAATGCTTTAGTTTTTAGTTTAGTTTTTGAAGCTGTATTAATTCAGTAAATGTTGAATAAACGTGAGCGCATTCCGATCCCTCAAGGAATCAAATTAAAGTTGAGTTTGTCAAGCTGGCAATGCGCTTTGAATTCCACGACTTGTGGGCGTGGCCTGCAGTGAGAGAAGAAGATAGAGAGAGAGAGAGAAGTGTGTGTGTGTGTGTGTGTGTGTGTGTGTGTGTGTGTGTGTGTGTGTTAATAAAAATGTTTAATAATGGTTTAATTAATAAATATGTTAATAAAATGGTTTCATAAACAATTTTCTTTTACTTTCAACACATATTTCATAGAAAATTGGTGTACTTTTATCATTTTTAAAAGGTTTATGGGGTTTAAACAGTCCAAGGACTGGAGTCTTGGAACGAATCAGTCGTGTAACATGTAAGATGCGACCCCTACTTGCAAAATCCTGCAATACGAAAAGGGCTCTGGAACGAATTATTTTCGTCAATTGGGGGCCGACTATATATATATATATACATATATATATATATATATATATATATATATATATATATATATATATATATATATACACATATATACATACATACATATATATACATATACATATATATATATATATATATATATATATATATATATATATATATATATATATATATATATATATATATATATATATATATATATATATATATATATTTATATATATGTGTGTGTGTGTGTGTGTGTGTGTGTGTGTGTGTGTGTGTGTGTGAATTTTTGTTTGTGGGATTTTTTTGGTTTGGTTTGTTTTTTGCCCACCTAATGGCATCGCATGCATCCCCGGTAATACTTAATGATCTATATTACTGTACTACATTCCAGGTACATTTCATATTGTGTCAAATTAAGTTAAAAAAAACAGCCAGTTTTCTCCCAGTATTTTTGTTGTGTCTGGCTCTTGCCAAAGGCACATTTCTGCCCAATTAAATTACTCTCTGCTGTGGGGAAAGTGAGAACGTCAGTCCTCATATTGCATATTTTGTTGGAACACTCGCATAAAAATTGTTGCCATAAACACTTGTGCTCATAAACATGGGCTCTGTAGCTGTAAAAGGGTGCATAAAATGAGGCAACATGATCCCAAAACACACAACAGGGACTTCATAAACTTCCAATGGTTTAATTGCTCCCAATCAGATTGTCTCTTAAAAAATATTAAACAGGCTCACTCGAGCATACATCTACACTAGGTGATCTATAGTCCAGTGACATGTTCTTCAAAAAAATTAAAACCAGCCAGTACTGAGTTTGGAATTTAGAAATACCAATGGAATAAAAATTACATAACTTACACAGCATACTATTGTCGCAGGGAGGTTGGAGCCCTTCACAGCCGATTCTGAACGAAAGCAGGGTCCACCCTGGGTAGCTCACCAGTTAATTAGTAGGCCAACACACACACACACACTGTGCATGTCTTTCAACTCTGGGAGGAAACCAGAGTACCTGGAGAATACCCACATGGACACAGGGGAAACATGCAAACCCACACAGAAACAATCTCACCAGATAAGGAACTCAAACCCAGGACCATGCTGCAAAAAGGCAGATAACTTAAGTTTAGATAGCATGTTATCATTATTGTTGTTGTGATAACCCCTTATAGCTCTGTACAGTTGGAGCACATATATTCATACAATGCACGATGTGGTGCATAGTGTGAACTCATCTCATCTCATCTCATCTCATCTTCTTCCGCTTAGTCCGGGGTCGGGTCGCGGGGGCAGCAACCTTAGCAAAGAGGTCCAGACATCCCTCTCCCGAGCCACTTCCTCCAACTCTCCCGGGGGGACACCGAGGCGGTCCCAGACAAGCCGAGAGACATAGTCCCTCCAGCGTGTTCTAGGTCGACCCCGGGGTCTCTTCCCGGTTGGACATGCCCGAAACACCACACCAGGGAGGCGTCCAGGGGGCATTCTAACCAGATGCCCGAGCCACCTCAACTGGCCCCTCACAGTGCGGAGGACCAGCGGATCTACTCCGAGCTCTCCCCGGATGGCGGAGCTTCTCACCCTATCTCTAAGGGAGAACCCCGCCACCCGGCGAAGGAAGCTCATTTCAGCCGCTTGTATCCGTGATCTTGTTCTTTCGGTCATTACCCAAAGCTCGTGACCATAGGTGAGGGTTGGAACGTAGATCGACTGGTAAATTGAGAGCTTCGCCTTGCGGCTCAGCTCCTTTTTCACCACGACGGACCGGTACAGGCACCGCTTAACAGCAGAGGCTGCAGCGATCCGTCTGTCGATCTCTCGCTCCATCCTTCCCTCACTCGTAAACAAGACCCCAAGATACTTAAACTCCTCCACTTGGGGCAGGACCTCATCCCCGACTCCAGAGGGTGCATTCCACCATTGTCCGACTGAGAACCATGGCCTCGGACTTGGAGGTACTGATCTTCATCCCGGCTGCTTCGCACTCAGCTGCGAATCGCTCCAATGAGAGCTGGAGGGCCCGACTTGATGAAGCCAAAGGACAACATCATCCGCAAAAGCAGAGATGATATCCGATGGCCACCGAACAAGAACCCCTCATCCCCTCGACTGCGCTTAGAAATTCTGTCCATAAAAATTATGAACAGAATCGGTGACAAAGGACAGCCTTGGCGGACTCCAACTCCCACCGGAAACGAATCCGAGCTGCTGTTACCAATACGGACCAAACTCTGGCTCGGTGATACAGCGACCGAATAGCTCGTAGCAACGGATCCGAACGCCGTACTCTCGAGCACGCCCCACAAGATCTTTCGAGGACACGGTCGAAAGCCTTCTCCAAATCCACAAAGCACATGTGGACAGATTGGGCAAACTCCCATGCCCCCTCCAGAATCCTGTGGAGCGTATAGAGTTGGTCAAGAGTGCTGCGGCCAGGACGAAAACCACATTGTTCCTCCTGAATCCGAGGTTCGACTATCGGTCGGTTCCTCCTCTCTAGTACCCTGCATAGACTTTACCAGGTAGGCTGAGGAGTGTAATTCCCGATAATTGGAACACACCCTCCGGTCCCCCTTCTTAAAAATTGGGACCACCACCCCAGTTTGCCAATCCAGAGGTACAGCCCCGATGACCACGCGCGATGTTGCAGAGACGTGTCAACCAAGACAGTCCTACAACATCCAGAGTCCTGAGGTATTCCGGGCGGATCTCGTCCAACCCCGGAGCTCGACCACCGAGGAGCTTTTTGACAACCTCAGTGACCTCCACTCCAGTGATGGGCGGACCCTCACCCGAACCCCCAGGGTCTTCCTCTTCCACGGAGGGCGTGTTGGTGGGATTGAGAAGGTCCTCAAAGTATTCCCTCCACCTCTCAACAACATCCCCAGTCAAGGTAAGCAGCTCCCCACCTCCACCGTAAACAGTGTTTGTGAAGAACTGCTTCCCTCCTGAGGCGTCGGATGGTGGCCCAGAACCTTTTGAGGCCAACCGATAATCACTCTCCAGGCCCTCACCGAACTCCTCCCACGCCCGAGATTTTGCATCTGCGACAGCCTCCGCTGCCGCACGCTTGGCCTGCCGGTACCCGTTTGCTGCCTCAGGGGTCCCACAGGCTAAAAAAACCCGATAGGCCTCCTTCTTCAGCTGGGACGGCCCCCTTCACCGCAGGTGTCCACCACCGGGTTCGGGATTACCGCCACGACAAGCACCGACGACCTTACGGCCACAGCTATGGGCTGCCGCCTCAGCAATGGAGGCACGAAACATGGCCCATTCAGATTCCATGTCCCCCGCCTCCTCCGGAACGTGGTTGTAGCTCTGCCGGAGGTGGGAGTTAAAGGCCTCTCGGACAGGGGGCTCCGCCAAACGTTTCCAGCAGACCCTGATTACACGCTTGGGCCTGCCAGGTCTGGAAGGCAACCTCCCACACCACCGAAGCCAACTCACCACCAGGTAGTGATCGGTAGACAGCTCAGCTCCTCTCTTCACCCGAGTGTCCAGAACATATGGTCGCAAGTCCGATGACACGACTACAAAGTCAATCATCGAACTGCGACCGCATAGTGTGAACCATTTATCCAATTTACAATAACCTAGAGATTACATTAAATTGTTTAATAAATGAAGTTCATAGCAGAGCTTCAAAACTGAGCACCACAGTCATGAAATACAACGTTAATGGTTGTCCATGTGTGCCCACCACAGGAAACCCAATAAGGCTGCCACATCACAGAGTTGATATTGATTGGCTGCTATGCATTTCAGACTCGAATGAGAACAGGCAGCAATAAAATAAATAAATAAATAAAAATTAAATAAATAGATAAATTCACGTCATTCATTTCATTTCATCTTCTTTTGTTTGATCTGGGACTGGGTGGCGCGGGCAGAAATCTAAGCAGTGAGGCCCAGACGTCCTTCTCCCCAGCCACTTCCGCCAGTGCAATTCAATTTGAATATGTTTACAACTTAACACCTATGCACCAAATGTCAGGGTTTCATTTTTGCCTCATGAGCCTTTGGGTTTAGGCGGTTTGCGAGACGCAAGATATATCACTTTTATATTACATTTGGGAGGCCTTGAATTTCAGAATACAATTAGGGAGGACAAAAACTGGCCACTGTAGACTGTCTGTGATTATCAGTTAAGAAAAAAACAAAAGGAGGAAAAAAAAGCTTATTTGCTCATTCCATGTTCTGCATGTATAGCAGCATAACAACAATGAGCAAAGTATTACATGGCTATTTAGTAGAAAGCTCGGAGATTTGTTTCAGGTTACCTTCATGCCACCACCATGAATTATAGAGTTGGTTCACAGTTAAATCAATAGCTTTAGCTTCCAAACCACACAGCAGGAAAAAAAAATGAATGTGTAGTCAACACTTCCTCTACTCTAGTCCACAACCTCTCTCTGAGGACAAATGTGGGTGACGAGTGCCAGCTTCCCGGCATGACTGTGCTAACACAATCACCTTCATCCACAAAGACAGGTGACGGCGTCAGCAGTTGGGCTGCCAGCAGAACAGACTGTTCTGCAAGCCATACTGTGTGAGTGGGTCTCAACTTCATGGGCATGTGTGTATTAGTGTGTGTATAATGCTGCTAGTTATATCTGTTCTGTGTGGACATTAAAATAGAAGACTGTGCTGAAAAGGATCTCCTTGGCAGCAGCTGACAAATAATGTCCTCAGGGGCACCAGAAAGTCACAACCAATTCCTTCACTCCACACACATCTACAGACACACAGCATTTAATTGCTGCTAATGCCTGAACACACAGCTCAACAGGTCTAGATTACACATAGACAGTTACTAACCTGGAGAGACTGTGTGAAAAATATCACACACACACACACACACACACACACACACACACACACATACACACATATATATATATATATATATATATATATGTGTGTGTGTGTGTGTGTGTGTGTGTGTGAGTGTGTGTGTGTGTGTGTATATATATATATATATATATATATATATATATATACACACACATATATATATACATATATATACATATATATACATATATATATATATATATATATATATATATATATATATATATATATATATATATATATATATATATATATATATATATATACACACACACACACACACCCTGCGACCAAACCGGCAAATGACGAAATAGTCACATTCATATTTCACTTCTGTAATTCGTTGCGTGATATGCACTGCTGAAAACGGGTTTGTATGTCATAAACCAAAACAAAAATGGAACACACTACATGCCAGAAAGTTCAGAAAGTATTCATTTAAAGGCGACTTCGAAATTCTAAACATCAATGATGATATATTACCAAAACAAGATGCACGATTTACGACAAGTATGACGTTCAAAATAGGGGAAAAGCTGTTCTACATGTAATAATTAATATCTTGTGAATTATCAAAATAACGTTATAGTGACAAAATGAAGTTACAGGTATTAATGTTAGTCATTAATGCACATTCCAGTTCAGCCAGTTAAAAATTCAAGTTGGTGCGACTGTTGTTTGACATTTATGCTGATTGATGAAACGTTGCATGTTGATGTATTAAAAGTATTCCATCAGTTTAATGAGAACAGTGATGATTATTTGTATTGGAATTTAATGTTTCAAAATAATTAGTTGTGTTGTCAATAATTTAATCCTTTAATATTAGAAAATTCAACAATACATACGATATTATACAGACATCTACTGAATCCATTCATTCATTCATTTTCTCTAACCGCTTAATCCTAATTAGGGTCACAGGTAGGCTGGCGCCCATCCCAACCGACACGGAGCAAAGGGCAGAGTACACCCTGGCCAGCTCGCCAGGCCATCACAGGGCAGAAACACGCTGACGGCATTGCAGCCTACTCCTGTTGGAAGTCAGCAATGGTTCTTTTACATGCCTCACACCATAGACAGTGAGAGACATGGCCGTCCTTTGATAATCCAGTTAGCTGCACTGGCCGGGGCGGGGTGGGGTGGGGGTGGGGGGGCACCCAGTAAAAGTGGGGCTTGAATCCCCAACCTTAGGATCAGTGATCCAGCACCTTTACCACAAGGCCACCATTGCCCTATCTACTGAACTTAAAAGCACAAATCTAATTGATTTAATGACACAGGCTTTTTTAATAATTTACTTGCACCTCAGGGAACCATTTTGTGTAACCTGTGGGTTACGAAACTCATTTTCAGGTGAACGAACTTTGGGTTACCAGAGTTATTTATGCGTGAAATATAAACCGGTCCCCCAAATTTTTGAAATGTCAAGGCCTATAAGTATTTTTTACTATATATGCCTTGAAGTTTGTGTTTTTTTAAAGAAAAGCTGCTTTACTGCAACACTGCTGGAAAATGCAAATTTCCCTCTGGGATTGATAAAGTAAGTAAGTAAGTAAGTAAGTATGTAAGTATGCATGTATGTATCTTAGAAGAAAAATACACAGACATACATAAAGATAAAAATAAAGAGCTCTTTATTGTCAACTGTTGCATGAACAAGGACAATCAGTTTAGCCGCTCTGTTTATAATTCAGCAATTATAAAAAATAAGTTCCCAAAAGATAACTAAAAATGACTCTAATTTTAATATGTGCAGATACCTATGTCCACATATAGGCGTACACATGATAATATTTCTGCTCTTTGTTCTTGATACATCTCTCCTCAAAGGCAGCTACACCAGTTCGGTCCTGAGTAATCATCTCCCATGTAGAATGGGGGATGTTGCAGTGTCTGAGTGCCGCCTTCCAAATGTCCCTGAGGCGCAATTTTGGTTGGCCGAGAAGTGCTTGCCTGTTGACAGCTCGCCGTAGAAAAGTCTCTGTTGTACATGCGATGAACGTGGCCAGTCCAGCAAATTTGGGAACACATCAGAACAGAGCTACATGGATGCACTGAAACATCTCAGTGTCTGGAACTTCATTTTGCCACTTGACACAGAGCAGAGGCCTGAGACATCTCATGTGGAAAGTGTTGAGTTGCTTAGCATGCCGGCTGTAGACTGTCCAAGTCTAACAGGTGTACGGCAGGGATCGTAAGACCACTGCTGTGTACACTTTGAGCTTTGTGTCAAGGCTCAGCCCTCTGGTGTTCCAGATCTTATCCCTCAGTCTGCCAAATGTGGCGCTAGCTCTGGCAACTCTGTAGGCAATTTCCTCATCTATCATCAGTGAAGAGGCAGTCGCGGGCCATATCTCCATGAACTTTTGTTTTTGCTCGGAGTCTTTGAGGGTTGAAGAGGCTGCCGTCGGTACGATACCAGAAGCCTACCCTGATGTCACCATCTTGGAAGGCATCTGTCAGCATGGTGAAGAACATCATACTGAACACTGTAGGAGCGAGCACACAACCCTGTTTAACTGTGTTGGCGACAAGGACTGGCTGGAAATACTCTCCATCATCCTGTAATCGTGCATTCATGCCATCATGAAACTGCCATCAGGTCCATGAAGGTGGTGCACAGTCTGACATTCTGCTCCTGACACTTCTCTTGGACTTGGTGAGGTGTGAAGATCATGCCTGCAGTGCTGGATCCATCACAAAGTCCACACTGGCCCTCAGTGAGCAGGTTGCGTCACAAGTGTACATTGAGGCGGTTGAGCAGGACGCAGGCTAGGATCTTTCCAGTGATTGAGACCATTGAGATGCCGAGATGGTTGACACATGAGTTTCTGTCCCCTTTATGCTTGTATAGGTGGATGATCAAAGCATCTTTGAACTCCTGTGGTAACTTCTCTTGAGACCACATGGAGTGAAGCAGGCTTGTGAGACACTCAGTCAGTTTTGGCCCACCAGAAGCAAAGATTTCAACAGGGATTGTATCAGCACCGGGTACTTTACCACTGGACAGGTGCTTGATGGCTTTAATGACCTTTTCTTCAGTAAGGGGATCTGCCAGCATGTCAGTGACTTGGACTTGTAGCAGTCTTGCAATAGCTTTATCGCTGATGTGTATGGCTGGTTGAGGACTGAGTTAAAATGCTCTGCCAGCTCTTGAAGATCTTCTCCTTGTCCGAGATCAGTATGTTCCTGTCTGCACTAAAGAGTGGGGTGGATCCGGACACGATGGGGCCATAGACAACCTTGAGCGTGCTGTAGAAGTTCTTCATGATCTTCTTGTCTGTGTAAGCCTGGCATCCACCTTCTCACCAAGTCATTCATTTTGCATGCAGTGCAATTCTGCCTATGCTGTTTCTTTGGCTGTATTAAAGGCTTCCTTCTTGAAGGTGGAGGAAGGATCATTGAGAAGTGTTTTATAGAGTCAGTGCTTCTTCTCCAGTCGAGCCTGAATGTGATAGTTGTTGTCATCAAACCAGTCCCAGTGATTACCGATATTGGTTCCAAAATATTGAAGGTGGTGGAGTAGACATCATTACGAAGATAAGCCCACTCAGTTTTTAGGTCAGTGTCAGGGTCTGTTGAAGCTTCCTCTCAAGTTCTTCTACCAGTTTCTACTTGACATGGTCAACCCTGAGCTTGGAGACATCCAATCGCTTTTGGATTGTAATGCCTTTGGGCCTTCTGGGTGGTGTGATGTCAGGACCATCTTAGAGATCAGCAGGTGTTAGTCCATCCAGCATTCTGTGCCACATATGGTCTTTCTGACTCCTATATCCCATCTGGCCCTTCTCCTGACAATGACATAGCCCAGTAGATGCTATTACTTGGAGCATGGGTGCATCCATGAAGTCTTGCTACTGTTGGGAAGTTGGAAGGCTGTGTTTCTGATTAATAGATCATGAGCAGCATGGGTTTCCAAGAGGAGGAGTCTATTGCTGTTACAATTTCCAAATGAAATGTTTCCCCAGCACTCCCTCCCATAGACTCCCTCACATAGTTGTGTGATCAATGCTGACTAGGGCATTAAAGTCATAGAGAATGATGAACTTGTCTGGCCTCGGTACAGCTGAGATAGCATCCTTCAGATCCTCGTAGAATCTGTATTTAACCTTGTCGGTTTTGGTCAGGATGGAGGCATAGGTGCTGATCAGTGTAGCAAACCTCTTCTTGGGGAGCGGAAGGGGGACATTCATCAGGCAATCGTTGATTTCCTTGAGAGGAACAGCCAGCTTGCTGAACAGGTTGGTCTGGATGGCAAAGCCAATACCCGCCTCGTGACATTAGTCTTGCCTGTGACTAATCCAAAGAAAGGTGCAACCGACCGACTTCTTTCATTTGGCCTTCCTCCGCTAGACAGGTCTCACTGATAGTGACAATTTGCAGGTTGCAGTGAGCTAGTTCACTTTCAATGAGAGCTGTCTACCTCTCAGATTGTTCAATCCCAGTATGATCCATGCGCCAAAGTTGAGTTGGGTCACCTTGGATAATTGAACTTTCTTTAAACTCTTCTTACCACTATAGTGGAACCCTGCCAACCACAGTGTGCTGGCCAGGGAAGGATGAGACAGGCAATTTTTAGGACACTTTTTCTAGTCCCTTCCACAGGCTAAGGGGGAAGTATGTAGTTTTATTCTGGAGAGGGCTGCTTCATTGTTCAAGGAGCTACCAAATTCCAGCATTGTCTCATTCACTGAAAAGCGACCATATGGCCTGGACCACCTATGTGCAGAGTTGTGACTATGACTGCGAGTGTGTCCAAACCTGTCGCTTCACCACTCGTCCAGCGCTGTAAGACTTGAGAAGAGTAGGTGATGATGACAGGAAAGTGATGTGGATAAAGTTATGAATTAGCTTAAAGTGAGGGAGAGTTTCAAAAGGATCATTAGCCAGCCTCACTCTTTCATCTCTGTCCATCTGGATTTGGTGGCACAACAAAATTGAGACGGCTGGAAATGGGCCAGGATGTAGTGGAGGGCCAACAGTGATGTTTCTGTCTACACTCTGCCCTCAGTACACTCCACAACATAGTGCTTGTACCGCCTTCTTGCCGGTTGAACCAGTTGAGTGGTTACGTCTGAACAGTTCGCTGGAGCCAGTCTTCGCATGCATAGGTAGACATATAGCGTGATTACTGGAGCATTTCAGACCCAACCAGATACCATCTACCTGTTTCAGCCGCATGCCAAAGTGGTTTCCCAGGGTGTGGGTGCTGCACATGCTACAGCTTCTCGGAGCTATATGAGAGAGTTAAGTGTCAAGTGTGAACCAAGGTAGTCCGAGCTATCCTACCGTGGTACTTGCACTCCCTAAAACCCCAGACATATACATACATATATCTTATATACAAATATACATCTTTCCACATATTTACACATAAACAGGCTTTTGTATTTATACATGTATTCACAATTCACACATTTACAGACATAAACATCTTTCCTCATATTCACACATACACACATAAGCAGGTGGTGCATGATATGTTAATGCTGCATGGTATACACTGGGTACACACACACACACACACACACACACACACACACACACACACACACACACACACACACACACTGAATCATTGTTAGAATGCACAATCACAGACATGCAGACTATAAATATCTTTTTATGAGAAAGAATAATGTGTTTTGTGCACTAGATGGCATATTAAACAAACAAAATGGTTTAGAGAAGCAAAAATGTACACTCCTGTATCTTGCAATGTTACAGTGAGAAAGCTAAGATCAAAGTAAGGAAGTGCAAATCTATAAGGACAAAAAAGCATGGCAAGCTCAATTCTTGGGGAACTTTTATTGTGCGTGTGCATAAAAAATATGGCATGGTAAGGTGTTACATTCATTCTTTTTTTTTTTTTAACCGCTTTATCCAGATTAAGGCTGGTGCCCATCTCAACCAACTTTGGGTGGCAAGGGCAGAATACACCCTGGACAGCTCGCCAGGCCATCGCAGTTCAGAAATACACTGACGGCTATGCAGCTTACTTCTTGACAGAAGTTATTTTACAGATGTCACCACAGACAGTGAGAGACATGACAGGTCTTTGACAACTACTGACAATGAGGCTTGAACCCCCATCCTTGGAATTGGTAATCCCAGTACCTTACCACTGGCTCACCACTGCCCCAGGTGTAATATGATAAATAAATTCATCATGAATGGAATAATAATAATGCTTTAGTCTGTAATGGGTCAACAAAGGGGACAAAAAAGTAGAAGTTCAGCAAAATGTATTTTCTTTATTAACCCTATGTTAATTCTGATTGTGTGATACTCCATGTTCACTGGTATCTGGACACTTCATTCATGAAAAGCTGATGATTTTAGCAGCAACCATAATTTAACCAGAGATAGGTGCACTCTGACAACACTGAATTTCCTGTACTGGTGTATGCCTTTTTAACAGCTTTAAAAAAAAAAAAAAAAAACACAAACAAGCAAACAAAAAAAACATGCCAACGAGTCTCTGGGAAATGAATAGGTGTCAGCCTGACGACTATCAATGTACAGAGGGCATGTGTCATCATTTGGCAAGGTTGTGTGAAAACTAATTTCACACATACATAGAACATCTATACAACAATGTATTTACGCTCAGCTATTTCTGCTATAAATCAAACCTCCATCACCGCCCAACTACCCATTCCCAAGCTTATCCATCCTTACTATCACAAGTAAAGCTGTCGTCTACTGTGTCAAAATAGAATATAAAAGCAGTTACACTGAGGCAATAAAAACAAAGGTGAATGATGTAGAGTGGTTTCTCACATATCTATAAGCTAATCTTTCCAAACTGTGAAGCGGTTCCCTGTCATGAAACATATTCCAGAACTATTAAATACAATTATTTAGGTCATTAGAAGTGTTTATTTAGTTTTTTTTTTTTTGTGAATGCTGAATTGAATGATTCAGTTTATAAGTGATGAAGTAACATTAAACATGTGTCTTTTCTGTATGCTTCACCAACATGAATAAAATCAAAAGTAAATAGATAAAATGTTTAATGTTATAAACTGTTAGACTGTTATAATAAATGAAGAGCATTTTGAACATGATCCTGTGTGGGGAAAATATCCTTTCATGCACCAGCACATGTCCTAACTGTCTGTATCACAGAGTCACTGAGCAAACAGAAAATTATCTATAGTATTTTCTCTCCCAAACGCACAGCTGCAGCAATGTTAATCTTTTTGAGTAACAGGTTAACACGGCTGTCTGTGCTATCTGGTGACTGTTATCTAGTGACTCTGTTATCTGGTGACAGTAACCCAGTCTGCCCTAACTGTGAACGTGAAGCTATTGGAAATTTAAGCTTATTTTCCCTCGATTTATTTTACGTTCCATTTTTCTGATTTTTCTGAAGCTCCGTGCATTTCTGCTGAATTGGGTCATGACATGGAATGTTTGCACAATATCCTTTTGTGATAATGCTTCATGTTGATGTGGAATATCTCTGGTTATTTTGGATTCGAATGTAGATCTCAGTAAAGTTGGTCATATAACAATGAATGAATAATCTCAAATTAAACACACTCAGTTTAGAGGGAAGAAAAAAAAAAAAGAAAGAAAGAAAGAAAAAAAAAACAGGATCAATTGACCCTGCTGAAAAATCCATTTTATTCCAAACAGTAGCATGGTGACCTTTTTAGAAGTGAAGGTGATAACCATTTTCTTGTCGGATATTTACATTTAACAATGAGGTTGAAATAGTTATTGGGATTTTTTCTTTCACTAAAAAGAGGCTACTTAATGAGATATTATGTATATTTTTAAGACATAAATGTAAAAAAAGTGTGGTAGGTTTTTAAAGAGCCACACTTCAACCTAAAATAACTACACCTTCATTTTAAATGTGAGCTCGTACAACACTGGTGGCCATTCTCAGCTAACTTTGGATGAATTTCGAGGTATACCCTGTGCACGTCACCAATCTATCACTGAGCAAATTCAGAAACATCCATTTACACCCACATTCACACCTATGGTCAATTTAGGTGCCCTAACATGCATGTCTATGGATTGTAGGAGGGATCAAGCTCACCCAGAGAAAACGTACACAAGCAGAGCAAGAACGTGCAAACTCCACACAGCAAAAAAAAAACAAAAACAACCAAAAAAAAAAAAAAAAAAAACACGTCGGCGACAAAATTAAAGCCTAGAATTCAATCACTGTGAGACTACCGTGTGAAACTTTGTTTCAGTTAATAAAAAAAGTAAAACCAGAAAGACAATAATGGCAAAAACATCATTCATGTGTGTTTATTTACGACATTTCTTTCTTATTACTGGTGATAAGAAAATTTGCCTGAAGTTTAAAAATCCAAGTCGAGAGGGGGTCCAGCAGCAAGAACTCAATAAACACTCTTTATTGCAAAGGTCATCATCCACAAATAAGGATAAACTATTTTAATGTTTTCACATGATTATCTGTTCAGGCAAGGGTCATGTATCAGTAGTAATATAATTGTGCCTGAACATGGTAATCCCTGATTGAATACACATTTGCTCAAGCCTGTAGCCCTCAGCCTTTTCTATGAAGCAGAGTTTGTTTTAGAAGCAACCAAAGCACCCAAGGAGTATGTGTATGATACAAACATCTAAATCATCTTTTTATATTGTAGAGCCCTTGGGAACATATTGCTTTTGTAGTTTTCCCCTTTTCATTGAGTTGCTTTTCGGTCTCATGCTGAGTTTGGGAAATGAGCCTTACAGTGACGATTTGTCCTGGTCTTCCAGTCCGCTGTCCCCCATAGACCACCTGCCTAGGATAGTCATTGGAGTGCAGCCTAACATATGCTCTTATGGGGAAGGGGAGGTAGTGGTGTCCTCCGCAGGCCTTGACCCCCAACTGCCTTAATGGCCACTGGGTTGCACTACCATGCCAAGCAGCCAAGCATGTCTTTGAACCACCAGACACAAACACTTGACCAGCATGCTAATGATTTGTCACCGTCCCATCTCCTGTTCCTGTTCTTTCAGAAAAAAATAAAACCTTGCTGCAGGCATCATACACCTGAGACTTCAACCTTTATGCACTATTTTGCTGAAAAGTTTATTATTGTTTCTTTTTTCCAGCTGGAAGTGAATACAGTCTTTAGTCATGTGTACACTTGATCCAGCTTTTTGTGTCTCGAGTGTATTTATGGATGCTCTCACCCTTACACATATCCCTCTGACTCTGAATAAGCAACCAAGTCCTCCTTGGTGAATACTTTCTCTTGACTGGCGCGCAATCCCAGGGTGGCAAGAGCAAGTGAAGCTCAAAATTGACTTTAAATGTGAAACTAATTTTGAATCGGGAGGAGAAAAGATAAATTGCAACTAATTCCAAAGGAAAAAAAATATTTTTTTTATTACATTACTAGGATATGGGGACTTCTTAAAATGATTCCAGGAGGCTTCCAGAAGCTAGAGAATGTGTGCCGATTAGAAACTTAAATCAGTCATCCAACCCTAAGTATTCCTCAGGACCCGTACTAATAGTGTCTAAATTTCTTCCTCCCAGTGATTTCCCATTGTGCACTCTTGCAGAAATTTCCTGAAAATGTGGAGTCCCATTTTCATACTCTTATTAATTACATCCATCATATATTGTTAAATGTGTGGTGTTTAATTATTAAAAAGGTAAAGTCCGTTGGGCTTTTCACACCCGAGCCATAGTGACTCATCGGACCGGTGCTTATCCCCGGTTTCCATAGCGTGAAGTGACTTGGAGTACAACTCCTTCTGGATGGAACGCTAGTCCATCACAGGTTACCTTCCCAGTATATTTTTACTGGCACCCATTGATACTGCTGGCTGAACAGAGGCACACTTGTGGTTAAGACCTTGCCCAGGGGTGTTAGCACAGTGGGGTCTAACTAGGATTTGAACACACAACGTCCTGATCATGAGTGCAGCACCCTAACCACTACACCATCGGCCCCACCAAGTGTTTAAATATCACTGCTGATTAAATCAGGGCTTGTGAATAATCTGGACATTTTGATTCAGCTTCTATTTTGCTTTTAAGTTTTTAAATTCAGAAGCCTACCTGATCAGAAACGTCCAGTTGTGCAAACGAAGTTTGTAGAATGTCCTTCTTTGTGGCTGGATAAAGTTCTAGAAGAAACAGAAAATGATTTCAGATGTTATAAATAAAGCAATGCTCTTAAGAAATACTAGTATGCATTTAAAAACAAGATGATACATTAGGATTACTGTTTTTATTTATTTACTTAAATTTTTGCAATACTGTGTTAATCCTGTAAGGATCCCCAACCCTTAAATAAAATATGAAAATGAAGGAAAAACCCAATAATTTTGTTTTGTCTGTCAGTAGCTCCCAGATCATCGCCACTGACCGCCAAAATTCCTTCCCCAGTGAGAAAGATCACACACTAAAACATACTCTCTCTCTCTCTCTCTCTCTCTCTCTCTCATTCTGTGATTGTACATGTTTAAGACGCTGACAAAGTAGGGTAGCCTTCAGGTACAAAGAAGGGCCATTTCTTTCTTACTCAACTACTAGTTCATAAAAAGTCATCTATCGATCTACTAGAGTTACCGTGACGATTACGTTGAATTATTAGTTTTCAAAGAGAAAATTTATGCCAAGGACACACTTGAAGTCCCCTATGATTACATTACTTTAGTCCAGAGCTTCTCAAATATTTTCAGTGGCGCCCCCTCTTGGAAGAAAATAAAAACATTTCACACACCCCCACCCTGCAAGTGACCATTAAATAGTATTATTTGTGTATAAAATTATTACACCTCTGCATAATATTGTATCTTTATTAACATTAAAAACAAAAAAAGAAAGAAATATAGTTCAACTTACAATTAAGAAAAACGACCATTAACATTTTTAATCTGTAACAGAAAAGATGGAAAGTGCACCAATGTGCCTGAAATGAAAAAAAAAAAAAAAAAAAACATCCTTATTTAAACTCATTCAACTTATTTATGTCTTAATATCTCCATCTCTCTCCACCTTTCCCTTCATTTCTCTTAGAAATTTTGTTTCTTGAGGGGTTGTTTACGGCACTTCATATCGTTTGCTTGTGTGAAAAACCGCTACACCATAGAGCGGCAATGAGGGCACCACTGCCAACTACTGGAGTGGAGGTGCAATTACACTTAATTCTCGTACACTATTCCAGAAAAGCATGTTCCACGGGGAATCACCCCCCCCCACACACACACACACACACACACACACACACTCACACACAAACACACACACCCCCAGCATCATATTGCGGCCCCCGCGGGGGAACGCCTTACTATTTGAGAAGCACTGCTTTAGTCACATGTGACTTGTTGCCCATGGTTTTTATTGAGTGCACCATTAAAAAAAGTTTGATTTTTATTCAACACTGAAGAAATGCGATTGATGGACATTGTTTGGTCGCAATAAACAGTGTGACATATGTAACTGGGAAAAAGTTAGTGATGATTTTTTTTTTTTTTTTTTTTTTTTTTTTTGAATGTGTTGATAATGCTTGTTAAGGGCACATAAATCCGAGTTGTGGTGCACCAACACTGAAACTTTTAGACAGATAAAAGTGCTCTATAAAAGTCTACAACTGTGCCTGGTATAAGGATCAATTTAAATAAAAATAGTCCTATTGCACATTGGAAACACAACAACAGTTTTTATGATGCCCACACAGGTTTATCTTTATAGCAATTTGATATGTGATATCTCCTTACATGTAGTTTTATTAACCAATAAAACATTTTTGGTACTCTAATTTGAATGGAAACTATTAAATACAATATTACATAACTGTTTGCCAATTGATATTCAATGAGTAGTTTTTTTTTAATTAAATCTTCTTGTGAAGTTGCTTGAACTAGTCTGCGAGTGACTAAGATGAGTTGTTTCAGACAGCAAGTGTGTGTGTGTGTGTGTGTGTGTGTGTGTGTGTGTGTGTGTGTGTGTGTGTGTGTGTAAAAACCTGCTCAACTGATCTATGTCTTCTTTCTTCGGGTATGGATTTAGGATAGTGTGATAATGCTGTACAGCTTGTGTATATTTTTGTCAGGTTGGGAAACAAAATTCATTAATTCATTCATTTGCTGAACCGTTTAATCCTATTATGGTCATAGGGAGGAAGAACCTTATCTAATTAAACTCTGTGTAAAGGTGGGATACACCCTGAACAGCTTGTGTGTCACTGGGCCAACACACACTAAACCATTAACATTCACACCTAGAAGAAATATAAAACAGCCAGTTAGCCTAATGAGCATGTCATTGAACTGTAGGAAGAAAACCAGAGTACCCAGAGGAACCCAAGCAAACTCCACACAGAAAGACCATGGCTAGGACCTTTTTGCTTTGAGGCAAAACCGAATGCTATACAAAGTACAATACAAAATGCAGAATAATAAAATACTACATGGAACAGCAAAAGTAAATTATCAGGTATAGTGTTACTCCTTACTATACTATACTATACTATACTCCATACACATACCGACAGGGATCTCTCACTTTCCGTGGTTAATGGGGACCGAAACCCCCAACACACACACACACACACACACACACACACGCGCAACCGCCAATTTCTGCGAAGTAGGATCGACCCCCCCGACTGATGTATACCTACATGTATATGTATATGTGTATATACTATCAATAAATACATATTCAATGCTGTAAATACTTATAAAAATAGTTAAACATTCAAAAATATTGCATAAATGTAAATAAAATATAAATACACACACATACAGACGTGTTCACTCACACACAGATGCACATGCACACACTCAGAAATGGACCTCACGTAAGTAGTTTTGCTGGGTTGTTTTTTTTTTTTTTGCATCATTGGCCTTGTTTTGCAGCATTTTCCTTAACTTTTACCCTATTTTACCCTGATTTCGGTATTTTTTTTTTTTTTTTGATGAATATTTTTGAATACATACATACATACATATATATATATATATATATATATATATATATATATATATATATATATATATATGCAAACACACACACACACACACACACACACACACACACACACACACACACACACACACACACAGAGGCTCCCCTTGGTTTCGGACGGCCGAACTTAAGTTGTTACAATGACATATGACGTATGACGTGAGGTGTATGACATTCATACTGTACTATATATCCATAAATACCATTACCATATCTTATAAAACACCCCTAAATCAATTTTTATAAACATAACATTGTAAAATAACATCAAATATATCAAATAATATCAACATTAATTTCAAATAAATTAAATTCAAGCAAAATTATTTCAGATTGATAAATTTTAATCAAATTCACTCATCAAATATCAAATACAGTGTCAAATATAACCTATACCATTCTCTATGATGCGATCTTGCTGTTTATAAATGGTTCCGATGATTGACGGATGATAACTTTACATGAGGCTGAGCTGAGTCACATTACATGAAGCTGAGCCGACTCACTTTACATGATGCTTAAAACAGCCAATCAACAATTACAATATGTGAGGCGCTCAATATAGAAAGTAGTTTACGGACTTCAGATCTTTCAAGTGAGCAAGGGTGCCGTTGAACTTGTTTAGTACTCAGCCTGCACTGATGTGAATCACCAGCAGAGCGGAGAGTTCTCTTTCTTTTCCGGATTCGGGTTTTCATTCATTTTACAACTCTCTTTGCTTAACTGAGTATGCATGGTAGATTGCGCCGATCCGAGCAGATAATTCATCTCTGTGAATGAGACTTGCACCCATGCTCGTAGGCTTACACTTCTGACCAACCATATTTGTTTAGGGTTCCAAAAGTCCGCAAAACAGTGTAAACACAAAGATCACAGAGACGACGTCGTATGTAGGTACGTCTAAACTCAAAATTTGACTTTTTTTTTGAAAAAAAAAAAGTAAGATCGAAAAAACGTAAAACGGATGAACATAAGTCAGGGAGCATCTGTATATATACACACACACAAACTTCTATGCTCTTCTGCTACAGGCTGTAAGAGGACTTTCCTACCAGAAATGTAAAATTTCCTGTATCTTAAACTGCACTGTAAAAACAACTAAAATGAAATGAAATCAGAAGCTAATCAAGAGTTATTCCTCTGATCAACGTTACAGAATATTTTAAGCATCAGCAGCCTTACGGCAGGTGGCCCCTAAAAACATAATGGCAGCACTGAGAAAAGCTCTACTTTAGCTTCTAGTGTCCGCCCCTTGCTGGTTCCTGGCAGCATACGCGTTCCCTTTCCTTCAATACACCATCCAAAAATAAAGATATTCTCTGAGTTTTGTAATAAACCATCAAGCTCTTCGGCTCGAGGCTGTACACACTCACCTTAGCAGACTCTAACCACAGTGAAGGAAAACGTACATGGACAGAGTTCCTGGACAGAAAACACTTCTAGTAGAATATGTAAAGTCCAGTACAGTGGGCTTCAACCAAAACACGATGTGTAGCTTTTATTTATTTATTTATTTTTCTAAGATCATTTGAACAGTTAAACACACTGCAAACTATTTGCTTGTCAGCATGATTTATAACTGAATGGAGTATTTAAATTAATGTTATAATACTCGGCAGAGATAAAAACACAGCATGTCCAGACTACATCATTCAGGTTGTTAAAGAGAAAGGGAGTCTAGTAAACTATATCCAAACAAACAAACAAACAAACAGACAGACAGACAGACAGACAGACAGACAGATAGATTATTTGTCTTTGCATGTGTAATACACACAAACACAAACACACTCACACACACACACACACACACACACACACACACACACACACACACACACACACACACACACACACACACACAATATGGCTTTAAGCCCCAGGTTCGGGGGAAGTCTTTTTATGTGGAATATACATGTCCTCCCTGTACTTGTATGGGTTTTCTCCGCTACACCAGTTTCCTCCAACAGTCCAAAGACATGCACAAGTGGCTGTTACAAATGTGTGGGCGTGACTGATCATGTCCGTGTTGACCTTGCAAAGGTCTGGCGAGCTGTTTAGCGTGCATCCCTCCTTCACCCATTGCTGACTGAGATAGACTCAGTGTGACTGACGCCAGTAGGATAAAGCAGTTTGGCAAAAAATTGGAGATAGATAGATGGCGAAATCAGCTTTGCTCCAAAATAAGCTGAACTGTAGCAATGAATGAATTTGATCATTTTTACATTAAAACAGCATCTTTACATAGTGAACAGATGATCAGTTCAGAAGTAAGGTGACTGTAATAAAGAGAATGTAAGCTGTGCAAGGGGTGCTGAGAAAGTAATGCAAGCCAGTAAGTTTGTGAATGTGCTGATGATATGACAGACATCCACAGGCATCTGCACAGATTTCGAATAAAATTCAATGAGCAATTACTCTGCTAAAGTAATTAAAAAAAAAAATGACAAGCACATTCGGAAAAAGTACGGTGATAGTGTAATTACTTTTGGAACATATCAGTCCATAAGGATTACAAAAAAAAAAAAAAAATATATATATATATATATATATATATATATATATATATATATATATATATATATATATATATATTAAGATTTAAGATGCCCATTTTAACTGCTTTTGTGTGTGTGTGTGTGTGTGTGTGTGTGTGTGTGTGTGTGTGTGTGTGTGTGTGTGTGTGTGTGTGTGTGTGTGTGTGCTCTGGAAAGTAGAATGACCATGCATGAAAGAATGCATCATAAATTGTTGTAGAAATCTGACATCCTCGTGTTCGGGTAAACGCTATAAAATGAACACGGGCATTGCGAATTATGTACTTCTTCAACCATTGCTTATTTAATGACAGATGCATGACAACCAATGCAAGAGATTTCTGATAATTTGTCAAGTTATTTCTATAGCACCTCAAGATTTGTGAAAATGAGCCAATACAGAATAGTGTAAGCATGACTGCAGGCCTTCTGCAGAGCCTCGAGATTGCACCGGAGAAGCTGTAATTGTTAGGGTGTGAATGTGTGTGGGTGTTCTTTTTTCCCCCCTCTGGCTTAGGAGGGCAATCTGTTCCATGCCACTGACCACTGCCACAGACTGACATGTTCTCGAGAGATTCTAGCAGCCATGGCACGCTTTGCCCCTACCCTCCTTCCCCTCCCCATCTCTGTTTCTTCCACCACACTGGACTGTTGCTGGAGCCCAGTGGAGTGAGGCAGCACTGAAATGTTCATTCTCTCAGCTTCTTAACGCTTTGATTCTTGGCATGCAATTCTCAGTATACCTTTGTCCTCAAATAACCTACATACAGAAACCCACCCTTCACTGGAGTACAGTAAAATGTAGTGAAAACAGCATGCTCACATAAGGGTGGTACCTGGCTAGTGATGTGTGGAGAGGATTAGGGATGGATTTAAGAGGGAATTAGTTGCATATGCCCTTCCTGCATCCAGTCTGCTGAGGCTGCTGCTACTCACAATCATGATAACACCCCACACTTTAACCAGCTTTTCACCTCAACATGGCCAAAAGGAAAAGAGCATAAAAAATGATCAGAGATTTGAAAAGTGGAGGATGGAAAAATATACAAAAGCTTGACTCTCAACCAAAAGCACAAAAAACCCCACAATGCTTTGACAGACAGACAGACAGACAGACAGACAGACAACCAGACAGACAGACAGACAGACAGACAGACAGATAGATAGATAGATAGATAGATAGATAGATAGATAGATAGATAGATAGATAGATAGATAGATAGAAAACATTCCATGAGTATTATCAGTAACTGCTTTATGCTGATCAATCTCAAATACAGGGATCCCTCGCTACTTTGCCCTTAAATTCATGCGGCTTCAGTGCATTGTGTGTTTTTTTTTAATATTCAACAAACTAAAAAATAAGGAAATTAAGGAAGAATAGGGGAAAGGTTAAGGAAAATGCCACAAAAAACAAACAAACAAAAAAACACACAACCCAAAACCTCCCATCAAAACTACTTACATTTTTGTGACGTGTGCATCTGAGTGCGTGCACACATGCACGTGTCTGAATGTGTGTGTGTTTGTGTATTTATATTTTATTTACATTTTATGTATTATTTTTTAATGTTTAATTGTTATAAGCATTTATAGTATTGGATATGTATTTATTGATTATAAACACATATACATTTACATATACGTGTCAGGGGGGGTTACAGGGTGATCCTACTTTGCGGAATTTGGTGGTCCCAGGGGATCTCGGTCCCAATTAACCGCAGAAAGTGAGGATTCCCTGTAGATCCAAAGCCTATCCAGAGTTTCAGGACAGAAATATATTTTGTAGCATCACTAGGCCAACCAAAGATTAATGTATACTTCCACAAATCTGGTCCCACATACAGTGTGCAAGGTGCAATCCCCCATTTTTCCATGTGTATACTCCCCACAAACTATTCATGGAGCAGCCACAGTTTGTGCCCATGTGGTCTTGTGTCTGTTGATTGTGTGTGGGCAAAAACCAAGCATGCATAAATATACTGATCCATTAATGTGAGCGTTCCTACAGATGGAGCCCAGGTAGGCAAAGTCCAAAATGCAGAGGAATCATCTTTGAAAACACGATTGTGGTTGTTCCTATTGTCTCGTTTTTCTTCTTTTAACATCAGCATTTAAAAAGCCCTTCTCTCAATGTGTCTGTATTGCAAATTGCAGCACATTACAAATTTTGTAATCTTATTTTCTTCGTTCGGAAACTCTTACTTATAGACCATGGTATTTGCTGCTCCACGTATGTATTACAATTTAGTGATGAGCTCAGATGTGCTCATTAAGTGATTAACACACATTTCAGCGATAGGTATTCTCCCCTATGCAATACAATCACACCTACTAGTACTGTACTTGTAAGTTCAAAATGAAGGCGGGCTTACAAATTAAGTTGTGTATTTAAAGTAACGGATTGGGTCAAATCCTTGTATATTTTGTTTGTTGTTTCGGAAAAGTATTCAACATCGACGTTCCTATTTATCATTTGACTGACACTGAAATTCAGTCTAAATAAATATCAGCCACTGAGTTTGAAAATTGAATTAGTCAAATCAGGTGACTAAAATTGCGATGCAATTCTTAACTCTGTGTGGAAAAGGCACATTAATATTGACATCCAAATTAAATGTTTACTCCACTTGTATATCAAGACAGGTTTGAATTGTGAAAAGTTGTTGATAAGAACACATTTGAATGACGACTGGTAGGGATTGTGGGTGATCATGTGGTTATTCATCCAGAAGTCGTCACAATTTGATGTACTGCATGCCACTGAGCTCCAGTAACATCCAGATAAGGGCAGAGTACTTATAGCTATATTCTTTGGACTTGGTGAACTTATTTCAAACTTTTTTATGAGCAAAAACAATTTCAGAAAAGACATTTTGGTTTAGGATTAAGAAAACAGGAGCTTCTATTTATACTCAGTTTAATTGACATTTATATTTGAATTAAAGTAATCATTTACCAGGCTTGCGAACAATCCATGTGATGTAAAACCTGTCATATAAGGTTATAGTACATGTTATTGTCGTTTGGAACATATACAATATTTATACTTGTATAATCGTCGTTAAATGGAGATCTATCGCCACCTTAAAACGCAATATGGTGTTTCGGCATATTATGCTGCTTGATTTACAGCAGTCCTCAGAGTAGCGCAGATAAAAACAGTGCTTAAGGCAATGGTAGAGCCCGAGTAGAATGTATTTATACATGACACCTCATGATTTTGGCTTTGCTTTACCTGAAGCAAAGTGCCTTCAACTGCTTTCATGGCATGTAAGTCATGGAGTTTAGTCAAGAGGAAAATCAGCACGGACCAAAAACGTTCAGTGTGCATGGGAGGATCTAGTCCCTTACGCACTAAGACACATCTGTATCAATGAAAAATTAAGTATATTTGGAAACACCCATTTGAACCTTATTATTCTGCATATCCTCAAAAGGTTATGTTGGCAGAGGCAAAGACATTCACACATGGGGTCAATTTAGTGTAGCCGCTTGGGTCATGGGAGGAAACTGAGAAACTAAGAATATTTACAGAAACTCCACACAAATACACAGAGCATGGTATTGAATTATGAACCCTTGAGCTGTGACGTGACCATGCTACATGCTGCCCCACCATGGTGCTCGTTTATTACTGATTTAATTTCATCTTGCGAGCATCACTCAGATTCTCATAATTAACAAGATTACTGGAAACTGATGGTAAAAAAAAAAAAAAAAAAAAAAAAAAAGTAAGGAGCAATTACTTATTCACAAGGGCCCTTGTAGGTTCAGAAGGGTTTTTTCCTCCTGAATAAACGCAATTGGCAATAAAAAATAGATTTTGTGTTTACTTGTGTTTTATCTTTGTATAAAGGTTTGTTTGATCTGAAATGGATGACAGTGACAAACGTGCAAAAATATCAGAAATTGGTCAACTTTCGAAACTTTTGCACAGTATTGTGTCTGTGTGTGTGTGTGTGTGTGTGTGTGTGTGTGTGTGTGGGCATATATATATATATATATATATATATATATCAGTTCATTTTCTGTAACCGCTTCATCCTAATTAGGGTCGCGGGGAGGCTGGTGCCCATCCCAGCCAACTCAGGGTGGGGGCAGAGTACACCCTGGACAGCTCGCCAAGCCATCACAGGGCGGAAACACGCTGACGGCTTTGCAGCCTACTCTTGTCGAAAGTCAGCAATGGTTCTTTTACATGCCTCACACCATAGACAGTGATAGACATGGCCGGCCTTTGATAACCCAGTTAGCTTCTTCTTCTATCGTATGCTGTTGTTTCTCAGCCATTCAACCGCGACATCCGTGGCCTCATGTAGTTCATAGAGGCCTCCTGTCAGTTGTGTTTCAGGGCACTCTTGTAGTATGTGCTGCATAGTTTGGATAGCTCCACAATCACAATTTGGTGAGTCAATGTATCCCCATTTTTCCAACATGTATCGGCACGGGCCAGTACCGCAGCGAAAACGATTCAATTTACACCACAGGTCTCGACGAATATCCATACCATTTAGTGCAGTTGTTGGATCATTCACGATGTCCCTGTTTGGTGCTGTTCCCTTATTCCATCTGGATTGCCAGTTTTCTACCATGGAGTAGTTTGTTGTGGGCAGGTTAGACCAGATGGGTTTTCTTGAAGTCAGTCGGTATCGTGGGTGGTGCTCAATATCATTCTGCAGGGAAGGCCTGGGATCTGGAGTGTAGAGTCCAGTAACTTTGCAGTGACAGCTTCCCTGCGGATATCTGGCGGGCAAGATTACACATAACTGGCAGCCAGTCTGTATGTGTTGATTTTAGTGTACCTGATATGGTCCGCATAGCACAGTTCAATCTGGTGTCAACTAGTTTGCAGTGAACTGAGTTCCTCCAGACAGCAGCACAGTATTCCGCTACAGAGTATGACAGTGCTAATGTTGCTGAACGTAGTGTCCTTGCACTGGCTCCCCATGTAGTACCAGCCAACATCTGCACAAGGTTGTTTCTTGTTTGAACTTTCTTGGCTACTTTTTGCAGGTGGGCTTTGTATGTCAAAGTCCTGTCCAAGGTGACTCCAAGGTACACTGGTTTTGCATCATGAGACAGGCGGCTGTTGTTGAGTGTTATATCCAGCTCTTGTTTACTTCTAGCGTTGTGTAGATGGAAAACACTAGAAACGGTCTTCTTCACACTAGGTTGAAGCCGCCACTGTTTACAGTAGGTGCTCATATCACTCATGTCCTCAGTTAATCTCTCATTCAATTCATCAAATGTTTTTGCTTGGAGAGCAAAGCATATGTCGTCTGCATATACAAACTTACGAGAGTGTGTGATGGGTAGGTCACTGGTGTACAGTGCAAATAGAGTTGGTGCCAGGACAGAACCTTGGGGTAGTCCATTCTTCTGTGTTCGCCATGCACTGCTGTATCCACCAAGATGAACACGGAACCGTCTGTGCTGTAGCAATAGCTCAACTGTGTTTACGACCCAGTAAGGAAGGATTTTTGATAGTTTCAGTAGAAGACCTGAGTGCCACACTGTATCATATGCAGCTGTCAAGTCTAGGAAAACTGCACCAGTCTTTTATTCTCGTGAAATCCATTCTCTATAAAGGTGGTGAGTGCTAGCACCTGATCTTGGGTGCTTCTACCTGGTCTAAAGCCGGCTTGGTCAATGTTGAGTACAGCTTCTACATCATCCTTAATTCGGTGTAGGATAATGCGTTCCAGTAGTTTATAGCAGACTGAGAGTAAGGATATGGGTCGGTAGCTAGATGCTAGTTTTGGGTCCTTCCGGGATTCAGGATAGCGATAACCTTTGCTTCTCTCCATAGCTTTGGCAATTGTCTTTCACGTATAATACGGGACATGAAGGCTGCTAACCAGGTTTGTGCACGTGGTCCAAGGTGACAAAGGAATTCTGGAAAGATTCCATCATATCCTGCTGCCTTCCCAGATTTCAGTGACTTCAGAGCAGTAGTGACCTCTGCACTTACAACTGTTTCAGCTTGGGTTGTATTTGTATGGGCAGACCTTCTAAAGTCTCGAAGCTCTTTCACAACTTTTTTCTTTTGGGTCTTTTCAATGGGAGTTTTCCCAAGCTTCACTAAATGGTTAGCAACAGCATTCGGTTTCACACTTGGGCGTGACAATTTTGGTGGTTGCTGTCCTGTTCCGAGGTGTCTAAGAAGCTTCCAGGCTTTGCGGCTTGAGTGGGTAAAGTTCTGTTTTTCAGTAAGCTCTTCCCATCTTGCCCGACGTGCGTTATCTAGTGCACTTATCAGGTGGTCGGCAATATCAGTGCTTCCAGACTCCTGGTACTCTGTCAAGAGTTGTTGGCATTCTTCGTTTAGGCATGGGGTGTATGTTGGTCTGTACCCCCTTGGGATGGTACTTCCTGCAGCTTTGTAGATTGCAAAGCGGAATCTTTCAAAGCATTTCTCAATGGGGATGCCAGTTTTGGGTATACAGACAATGCTCTTTTCAGTTTTTCAGTATACATTTCCCAGTCAGCCTTCCTAAAGTTCCATCTCGGTTTCTCAACAGATTTGGTGAGTGGTATCCGGAGTCCAATGTGTATCACAATGGGTCTGTGCTGACTTTTGGGAAATCATCTAGCACCTGAGGTGTAGCTTGGAGAGGATGGCCTTCTGAGGTTGTAACCCAGCATAAGTCTGGGGAGTATCCTTGGTTCCATCGTGCTGAGTGGAAAGACCGGCGCTGCTTCAGGTCTAAGACTAGGTGGAGATTGTTTGATGAAGCCCATTCTATCAGCCAGTCACCATTCTCATCTTCTCTATCATATCCCCAGATGGTATGGTGGCTATTAAAGTCCCCAAATAAATAGCTGGGTGTTGATAGTTTGGAAGAGGTGCATCAGACCATTGGGCAAGCGGAGGTTTGTACACATTTGTGACGGTGTAGCTTCCAATACGGATTGTGACATAGTATTCTGCTGATTCTACCATTTCAACATCTGCCATGTCTGGGCGGACGTATGTTGCCCGTCCATGCTTGTTATGGCCATACAAGGAAATAAGATCATATCCATTTACCTTGAGGCGGCATGCAGGTGCATCAGCAGCAACATGTGTTTCCTGGATGCAGATCACATCTATGTTGTTGGTAGGGCATATTTCAGAAAGTATTTCTCGCTTGGCAGCTGATAGGCCCTCCACATTGATTTGGAGGAGTCGCATAGTGGGGCCGATGTCTTGAAAGTCGTGGCGTCCATTTTTGTTGTTATTGTTGTTGTTTGGCTGAGGACTGGGATTCATTTTAGAATTCAGTCGGCTGGTTTGGATCATTAGTTTCCCCAGATGGGTACTGACGAGGGATGCGACGTGAACGCTGATCCATTATCCCCCAGTTAGCTGCACCGGGGGGATGCAGTGACAACCTTGTGGAGAGTGGGACTCGAACCCCCAACCTTTGGATCAGCGATCCGGCGCCTTATACCACGAGACCACCACTGCCCTATATATATATATATATATATATATATATATATATATATATATATATATACACATACACACACACACACACACACACAGTGGTACCTCATGTTACGAAACTAATCCATTCCAGAAGTGGTTTCGTAACCTGATTTTTTCGTAAATTGAGCCGCATTTTACATGTAAAAGGCCTGATTCGTTCTAAGGCCCCCAATACTACCCCCTAAACCCTTTAAAAATTCTAAAAAGTATACTTTTTTAACGCCTCTTTCTGCTTTAATATTGTACCGATGGTAGATGGGTTGGCCATATTCCTTTGCGATATCACTCAACTGCATGCCACGAGCCCGGTTCTTCTTTTCACTCTCACCGGGAATCACTCTCACAGGGAATGTGTGTGTGTGTGTGTGTGTGTGTGTGTGTGTGTGTGTGTGTGTGTGTGTGTGTGTGTGTGTGTGACTTATAATCTTACAAATGTTTATGCAAGGTTAAAAGCCTGAGCCAAAAAAATAAAGTTGCAGTGAGCACACTCGAAAAACTCACTAAACAACAGTAACTCTGTCCTTTACAAGAAAAGCATTATAGGTATATAGATATGGAGATACAGCTCCCTAATCGCCAATAGGAAGGAGCTGTGTCATGGGTATTATGGAGATGCAGCTCCCTTCTAGTCAATGGGAGGCCAGCAGCGGGGCGAGATGTTGGGAGATAACCAATGGGAGTAACTCGCGCATTGTTGAAATTTTTGAGATGGCGCGTTTTGTAACGTGAATTTGTTTTATATCTAGAGATGGAAATTTTAGGTCAATGCATTTCGTAACCTGAATTTTTTGTTTGCTGGGTCTTTCGTAAGGTAAGGTACCACTGTGTGTGTGTGTGTGTGTGTGTGTGTGTGTGTGTATATATATATATATATATATATATATATATATATATATATATATATATATATATATATATATATATATATATATATGCACACACACACACACACACACACACACACACACACACATATATATAATATTTATAAACATGAATATTTATGTCTGAGGAATAAATATTCATGTTTATAAAATATTATAATGTGATATATGTGTAATCCTGGCTTAGCAAAATGAACATACATTACACTTAGTGTAATGTCTATAAGGTATGTTTATTTCCACTGATAAAACCTCACTCATTCTCACAGCATGTCAAGTTTGAGAAAGCAATGGAATACATGCCTCAATTAGGTCAAAATGAAGAGTTGCTTTCCTCCCCCGGCTGCTCAAACATAACAGTAACGAGGTGGGTTAAGGAAAACCGCCCACAGGCCTCTTTTTTCCTGGGCTTAAAGAAATGCTGTGTGTGTGTGTGTGTGTGTGTGTGTTTTGCCTCTGCTAGCAAGCATACAAACAGCGTTTCTCCTATTACTGAGCCAATTACTGAGATAAAGTGGACTCTCATGAGTAGGAGATTCTCTTCCTCCAATCCTCCCCCCACCAACCATCCCCCCAAATCCAACATGACACAATGAATGTGACAGTTCTGTCAAGCAGGCATTGTCATCCCCAGCAGTGTGGGAGACTAATAGGTCTTATACAATCACATCCGTCCATTTATAGGTTGCTACACAGACCTACTAAGTTAGATTTAATGTCACTTTAAGTAATTTAAAACTTTTCCCCGGGGAAGGTAAAACTGATCTTATTTCCATAGTCCAAATAAGAGTTTTGCTTTGTATTTCACTATTAGTTTTGCCTAATATTTATAAATGAAGCCATGACTTTATATTTAGAGAAGTGACTTTGGGTCCAAAAGGTTGCTGGTTCAATTCCCGAAACAGCAGGAAAGCTGTATGGTGGCAGGGAAGTTGCACCTCCCCTTCCTGCACATTAACATCTGAAATGATCCAGGCCACCTAACCCTGAACTGCTGTCCAGACACTACCTCTCTCTCTCTCTCTCTCTCTCTCTCTCTCTGTGTGTGTGTGTGTGCGTGTGTGTGTGCGCGCGCGCTCACATTGGATGTGTTAAATGGAGAAGTCAAGCTTTCCCTTGTGGAATTAATACAGTATAAAATAAATAAATAAATATTTCATACATAAATATATTTACTGTTTATTATAAAGTCACAACTGTGATCCAGTACAACAGTGAATGTAAACGAGTCAGCTCCTCAGCACAGGGATTCCAACAGAAGTTTTGGAGCTGATTGACCATGGCACTTCCTGAGTTCCAGCCGGGAGGGATGTGACAGTGTGAAGTGATGGACTCAGGGGAAGGATAAGAGAAATAGTGCTACTAAATAAAGTCACAAGCCTTCTCCACTAAGCCTAGTGTGTGTGTGTGTGTGTGTGTGTGTGTGTGTGTGTGTGTGTGTGTGTGTGTGTGTGTGTGTGTGTGTGTGTGTGTGTGTGATTAGCTCTTTCACAGGTTCTTCTTTAAAAGTGTTCAACATGACAGACTTAAACAGTGTACTGGTGTCTGAACCATCTAAAAAATGTGATTAAATGAATAATTAATACTGAATAGGTGGCACAGTGGTGCAGTGGTAACACACTCACCTCAAGCAAGAATGTCCCAAATTTAATGGTCTTATGACATTTCTGTGTGGAGTTTGCACATTCTTCTGTGCTTGCATGGCTTTGTCTGGGTACTCTGGTTTTTCTGTCCAAAAACATGCACGATGGTCTGATTTGCAGTTCCAATTTGTTCGAGGTGTAAGAGTGATTGTGAATGGTTGAATGTGTTTTGGTCCTTCCGTGGCCTGGCAAACTGTTGAGGGTATACCCCACCTTAGCTCAGAATCGGCTTAAATGGGCGCCAGCATCCTCATTACCATAATTTAGAATTAAGTAGTTTAGAAAACGATTGAATGAATACATTCATTCATCCATTGATCCATTGTCTGAACCGCTTAATCCTAATTAGTCACGGGGAGGCTGGCACTCATCTCAGCTAACTCTGGGTGAGGGCAGAGTACACCTGGACAGCTCGCCAGACCAGTGCAGGGCAGAAACATACTGACAGCTAGGGAGCTTACTCTAATCGAAAGTCAGCAATGGTTCTTTTATATGAACCTCCCACCAAAGACACTGAGAGACATGGCCGGCCTTTGATAACCCAGTTAGCTGTACTGGTGGGTTGATCACAACCTATTGAGAGTGGGGCTTGAACCCCCTACCTTGGAATCAGTGAACCGGCACCTTACCACCAGGCCACCACTGCCCTTGAATTAATGAGTAAGGAACTGTGCAGACAAAATAACAATGTGGTCGTTTGGACTACAAAATGAAAATCTATATGCTCTAATTGTAGCGGGTGGAGTAACATGTCAAATATTTTTCTTTTCAAATTATTTTGAACAGATTTTTATAATGGCCTAAAAATAAAATTTTGTATGTCAATTTAATTTCATTTTTTAACAACGTCATCCTTTATTTGGATCACAGGGAAGCTTGAACCCATCCTAGCCAACTCTAGGTAAAAGACAAAGTGTACCCTGAACAGCTCCTCAGAAACATACAGAAACTCTCAAGCTGGACAGAAGGCTTGAACTGAGAGCCTTCATGCTGTAAGGCTAACCACTATGTTACCATGCAGTCGACTTGTCAAAAAGTTGGATATGACACTTTATAACTATTCATAAGCAGACAAACCAGACTTTTCATTTGTATGACTCTGTGTGCATGGGCCAGTACCAATGGAGTAAGATCAGAGTTGGACGGTTTATTATTGTTTGCAGCCCACTTGACTCCTGACATAGACAGAACACAAGAGGGTCTGAGCTGGGTTCCATTAATCATGTTCTCGGGGTTGCGTTTCAGCAGCAGGGGCACTCTCATCCACATTATCCATTTCCTGTCTGTCATCGCGCTCCACAGCACAATAATAGAGGGTAGGGAACAAACTGTTGGCCATGCACGACCATATTCCTTTGAGAAAAGGTCAATCAGATGAAAAAAAACTTTTTAACAAGTATTTAATCAGTCTAATTATTTGAAATACATTCAGCACTCGTGTTAAAGCAAGTTAACATATCAGTGCAATGTGTCTCTGCAGGCAGAAGACAGGATTTCAGCAGCTTAACTAGCTTAATGAAGGGATGGATGGAAGATTAACATCTGAAAAAGAGAGCATAGGTCACTGGCTATGGCTTTCTGCTTATTACTCTCAACAGATAAAAATGTATTCAAATTTAATGGTATTTTAAGATTTGAGAGACCTTAAAAAGGAAAGTCCTTAAAACAGAAGTCAGTCACATTTCTCTAAAATGCATACAGTATTTTATATACACCGTATTCGACGTGATATGTGCCCAGGACGCTTAAAAAATTGGATTGGGTTGGCGCTTATTACAATCTTACCAGCGGAGTGGAAGGGTAAGTGCTTATTACCATCAACGTGGAAAACATGAACAATAACAGAACAATAAAAGAGTTTTACTGGTATTTGTATTATTCATTTTGTGGTATCAACCAAACTACTTACACAAAAGCTGAAAATAAACAGAAAACAGCATAAGTTAAAAAAAACATTACTTTACTCCCTTTAAACATTTCCTTTAAACATTTTCTGTGGAAGTAAAATCAAGCCAATCAACACAAATGTCAAATTTTGCACATGGCATGTGGAACCAATCAACACAACAAAAGCACATGGCCAGGAACTTCTTTAAATTTATGAAGTTAGTGAGCAGGAGAATCTAGTGAAAAATACTCGTCATCACTTTCTGACTGGTCCATATCTGGCTCATCGCTCCATTCATTCAGAGCATCCCATAGTTTTGCTGTAGCAGTTTCTAATGGTTCATCGGTCGTTGGACATTTACCAAAAGAAAACACCAATTTTTTTTCCTGTTTTTTTAAAGCACGAAGAAACTATCAAATGTGCTGTTACTGATTTTAAACATTCCCCAGTGGCAGGGTCTCTTGAATACCAAGTAAACTCACTTTTACAGGCAGTGAACTCCTCATTTTACCATAATGGAGACGGATCGAATAAAATTGGTAAGTCTGATCTACAATTTTGCTCCCAGTACACATGGACAGTTATTAGATGTAAGATAAAAAACATTGTGTGTGCGCATGGGGTGGGGGGTGGTGGTATATATATATATATATATATATATATATATATATATATATATATATATATATATATATATATATATATATATATATATATTACAAAAAGTGCCAAAATTTGTATTTTATAGAGCCACTTTATGCAACAATTACAGCTTCAAGTATGTCTCTATGAGGTTGCTACATTTGGCCACTGGGATTTTCACCTATTCTTCAAAGCAGAACTGCTCCAGCTTCTTCAACAGAATTTACCTGTTTTTAGCACCATCAATCATTCTCTTAATTCTGAACAGTTTCCCAGTCTCTGCCAAAGAAAAACATCCCACAGCATGATACTGCCACCAGCATGCATAACTGTGGGGATTGTGTTCTTGGGTGATGGAAGGTGTTGGGTTTGTGCCAGCCTAGCAATTCCTTTGCTGGGAAAAACATTAAAATTTTAGTCTCATCTTAACAGAGAATATTGTTCTATATATTTGGAAAAGTCAACTGCATGACGTTTGGTAAACTCTAAATGCGTTTTGTTTTTTGTTTGTGTGTGGTTTTTTTATGTTTGTTTGTTTTTTGAAAGCAATTATTCTGGGCACTTTTTGTAAAAAATCCAGCTCTGCGGAGTGTGGACAGATACCCCCAGACTTTATTGTCTCCCTAATTAATGCCCTTTGTTTCCTAATGGCCCTCTCTAGACAGGTTTGTTTTTGTGCCATATTCTTTCCATTGTGTGATGTCAGATTTAATTGTGCTCCATGGAATTTTCTGGGCTTTGAATTTTTTTATTATTTTTTTATAACCCAACACTGATTTGTACTTCACTTATCATGACCTGTTTGAAGAGCTCCTTGGTCTTCATTGTGTTGTGCATTGGGTATTGTTTCCTGCTTAGTGGCTTTGTAGACTCTGGAGGCTTTTAAAACAGCTGTGTATCCACTGAAATCATTTGACAATTGGATTGCCCACAGGTGAAACTTAAGTAATTAATTGTGTGATCGACATCTAAAGGTAATGGGTAGCATTAAATGTTATTCGGGGGTTTTATCGAAAAGCGGTGAGCACACTTAATTTAATTTTTCATTCATTCATTTTCTGAACTGCTTAATCCTAACTAAGTTCACAGGTAGGCTGGCGCACATTGATTCCGGGTGAGGGTGGGGTACACCCTGGACAGCTCGCCAGGCCATCATAGGGCCAACACACACACACAAAACCACTCATACTTACACTCACACCTAGGGGAGACTTGGAAAAGCCAATTAACCTACTGTGCATGTTTTTAAACTGTGGGAGGAAACCAGAGGAAACCCATGCAAACATGGGGAGACCATGCAAACGCTCAGAATGGAACCCCAGGACATTCTTGCTGACCATTACGTCCCCATGCACCCTCATTTTATTTTTATTTTTTTTTGGAGGGCGGAAACCAAAACAAACTCTCTCTCTCTCTCTCACTCTCTCTCTCTCTATTCTCTCTCTCTCTCTCTCTCGCTCTCTCTCTCTCTCTCTCTCTCTCTCTCTCTCTCTCTCTCTATATATATATATATATATATATATACTTATATATATATATATATATATAAATAGTGACGTATGACGTATGACGATCATACTGTACTATACATCCATAAATACCATTACCGTATCTCATAAAACACCCCTGAATCAATTATTATAAACATAACATTGCAAAATAATATCAAATATAGGGATTAATTTCAAATAAGTAACTTATTTATACCGAGTCACTTTACATGAAGCTTAAAACAGTCAATCAACGCTTACAGTATGTGAAGTGCTTAATACCGAAAGTAGTGTACTTGCGAAAGTAGTGTACTTGCTGTGGGTTATACAGACTTCTGGTCTTTCAAGTGCACAAGGGTGCTGTTGAACGCATTTAGAACACAGCCTGCACTGATATGAATCCCAGCAAAGCGGAGAGTTCTTTCTTTTGTGTAAGTAAGTAAACTTTATTCAAGAGATGCATAGAAAGAACAAGTACGAATCCTAATGAATATGAATATAAAAATAAGTATACACTCTTAGAATTCTGCTAAAAGATAATAAATATCTGTAATTGTTCTGTAATTTATGGATTCGGGTTTTCATTTATTTTACAACTCTCTTTGCTTAACTGAGTATGCATGGTAGATTGTGCCAATCTGAGCAGATAGTTAATTCATCTCTGTGTATGAGACTTGCACCCATGTTAGTAGGCTCACACTTCTGACCAACCATATTTGCTTAGGGTTCCAAAAGTCTGCAAAACAGTGTATACACACACACACACACACACAAACACACACACACACACACACACACACACACACAGTCTGTAGTTTGTAAACAATGAATGCAGCGTCATTGCGTCATTATGTCAGCGTACTACGTAGGTACATCTAAACTCAAAATGTGACTTTTTTTGGGGGAAAAAAAAACATAAAATCGAAAAAAAAAACGTAAGTCGGGAGCGTCTGTGTATACATATACATACAGGGATCCCTCACTTTTCGCAGTTAATTGGGAACGAGATCCCCATTCGACCATCAAAATCCGCAAAGTAGGATCACCCCCGACTGACGTATACGTACATGTATATGTGTATATAATATCAATAAATACATATCCAATGCTATAAATACAGACGCTTTCCAACTCACCAACATTCGTTTTGCAACCATCCGGAGATACCAACAAAGCTGTCCAAGGTCAACAGTGAAAGTGAAAGTGAAATGAAATTAAAGAACAAGTAGAAATAGAAATGGAATAAAATCTACAGAAAGATAGATCATAAATACAAGTATGAAATATGATTAAACATTATCCTGGGGTACACTTAATACGAGGCTCTGGCAGAAGGGGGGGGGGGGGCGTGGCTGCGCAGACGCGCAGACACAGATGCAACAATGTATCCAGTTTTCATGGGAGATTTTGGCTTGTTTTTTGTTTCGTGTTGGTTTAGGGTTTTTTTTTTTTTCTTTTTTTGCATCATTGGCCTTGTTTTTGTGACATTTTCCTTAACTTTTCCACCTATTCTTCCTTAATTTACTTATTTTTTAAATCGATGAATATCTATTTATTTATTTATATATATATATATATATATATATCTTTAAAAAAAACGCGATGCACTGAAGCCGCATTAATTGAAGCGCAAAGTAGCGAAGGATCCCTGTGTGTGTGTGTGTGTGTGTGTTTATATATATATATATATATATATATATATATATATATATATATATATATATATGTATAATATATATATATATATATATAGATATAGATATAGATACACACACCCAATTAACTATGCTACTCTTCATACCAATGTGCATACAGGATGTGTCTAACAGGCATTTTCAGTCCAAGCTGAGTCTAAATATCAAATTGCACAACAGATATTTCAGCATATCACACGCTGCTTAACAAATATTAAAAAAAAAAAAGAAATAGAATGAGACAAGCGTCCAACATACAAGATGTGAGATGCCCGTGGCTTCCTATCTATAGAGACAGAATGGTCAAAGAGTTTATTTTCTACACTGACATCATGTTTTCAATGATCAGTGACATTATTTATGAAAGGCCGCAAGTTGATGAACAAAGTCAAAGTGCTGATGCTCTCAAACAGATAACAGAGAGACTGGCCCATAACAAGCATTTTCATTTTACTGACTGACCAAATGATTGAGAGACAGACAGATGCCTGGCAGAGTCCCCTGATTGAAAACATAGACTTAAGCAGCAATATAACAATGAATATTACACTGAGAATAACAGAAAGAATATTTGATTGGTCAGATTTATGAGAATATTTCACATTAAGTTTTCATAAAATATTACACTTCTCAGAGGGTTATTGGCTTATCCTAATTCTAAGCAGTTTTTAATTACTATAAGTTTTTAATTACTAGCCTTAGTTATATTGTGTGATTGTGATATATTGTCATCATATTAACATGATCTAATTATGTGATGAAGCATTGCAGGGATATAAATGTTGACAAGAAGTAATAATTATAGCATTAAATTAAAATGATTAAACCCTTTGTAGCTTTTGCAGTAGTTAATGTTGCTTACTCAGTATCAAAGCAATTTGGGTGTGGAATGATCTAGAAGAAGCATTTCCACAGAGTGACTCCTAACAGTTCTATTGCTGAAAAGTACATTCCGAGGTGTCTTACAAAACAAATTCCAATCATGCTAATCATAGCCCCACGAGTCAGAGTCAGTAACCGAGGATCAGTCCGACAGAACCCATGCCTTCGGCTGCCATCCAACTCACATTGCACCTGACAACTATAGCTCCTCCAACAGGTGGTGGGTCCATGGGAGGGCAGACCTATATCTCCTTTTCCGGCTGGATCCGGCCAGACTCCATGGGCAAAAGCCTGACTAAAAGGCTCTCGCCTCCGAGCCCCTCCCCCGAGCCTGACTCCAGGGGGGGACCCCAGTGACCCTCATCCAGGCAAGAGAAACTGTGTTCTGGGAGTATGGCGTTCTAGACTTGTTACTACGGGCCAGTCGATTGATGTATCACCAGAGCCAGAGTTTGGTCCGTATTGGTAACAACTGGTCAAATTTGTTTCCAGTGAAGATTGGAGTCCACCAAGGCTTTCCTTTGTCACTGATTCTGTTCATAATTTTTATGGACAAAATTTCTAGGCGCAGCCAAGGCGTTGCGGAGTTATGGTTTGGTCTCCATCGGATCTCGTCTTTGCTTTTTGCAAATGACATTGTCCTTTTGGCTTCATAAAGCTGGGAACAGCCCCTTCTTGTTTGCTATGGTGATGGACAGGCTGACAGACGAGGTTAGACAAGAATCTCCATGGACTATGATGTTTTCAGATGACATCGTGATCTGTAGTGAGAGCAGAGAACAAGTGGAGGAAAATCTAGAGAGGTGGAGGTATGCCCTGGAAAGGAGAGGAATGAAGGTTAGTCTCAATAAGACAGAATACATGTGTGTGAACGACAAGGACCCAAGAGGAACGGTGAGGTTACAGGGGGCAGAGATAAAGAAGGTGGAGGATTTTAAGTACTTAGGCTCAACAATCCAGAGCAATGGAGAGTGTGGAAAAGAGGTGAAGAAGCACGTGCAGGCAGGTTGGAATGGATGGAGAAAAGTGTCCGGTGTGATGTGTGATAGGAGAGTATCGGCAAGAATGAAGGAAAAGTGTACAAGACGGTGATGAGGCCAGCAATGTTGTATGGTTTAGAGACAGTGGCCCTGGGGAAAAGACAGGAGTCAGAGTTGGAGGTAGCAGAGATGAAAATGTTGAGGTTCTCTTTGGGAGTAACTTGAGGATGGATAGGATCAGAAACGAGTACATCAGAGGGACAGCACATGTTAGATGTTTTGGAGACAAAGTCAGAGAGGCTAGATTGAGATGGTTTGGACATGTACAGAGGAGGGATAGTGAGTATATTGGCAGTAGGATGCTGAGGTTGGAACTACCAGGCAGAAGGCCCAGAGGAAGACCAAAGAAAAGATTTATGGATGTGGTGAAGGCGGACATGAAGGTCGTTGGAGTAAGAGTAGAAGATGCAGAGGATAGGGAGAGATTGAGGCAGATCATTTGCTGTGGCGACCCCTGAAGGGAACAGCCGAAAGAAAAAGAAGAAGAAGAAGAAGAAAGCTGGGAACTCTAGCTCTCAATGGAGCGAGTCGCAGTTGAGTGCAAAGCAGCCGGGCTGAAAATCAGCACCTCCAAGTCTGAGGCCATGGTTCTCAGTCGGATAAAGGTGGGATGCACCCTCTGGATCGGCAATGAGGTCCTGCCCCAAGTGGAGGAGTTTAAGTATCTTGGGGTCATGTTCACGAGTGAGGGAAGGGTGGAGCGGGAGATCGACAGATGGATTTCTGAAGCGTCTTCTGTAAAGCGGAGCCTGTACCGGTCAATTGTGGTGAAGACCGAGCTGAGTTGCAAGGCAAAACTCAATTTACCAGTCAGTCTATGTTCCAACCCTCCCCTATGGTCACAAGCTTTGGGTAGTGACCAAAAGAACAAGACTGTGGATACAAGCGGCTGAAATGAGCGTCTTTCGCCGGGTGGCGGGGCTCTCCCTTAGCAATGAGGTGAGAAGCTCTACCATCCGGGAAGAGCTCTGAGTAGAACCGCTGCTCCTCTGCATTCAGAGGGGCCAGTCGAGGTGGCTCGGGCATCTGGTCAGAATGTCTCCCGAACACCTCCCGGGTGTGGTGTTTCGGGAATGTCCAACCGGGAAGAAACCCCGGGGTCGACCTAGAACATGCTGGAGGAACTATGTCTCTCGGCTTGTCTGGGAATGCCTTGGTGTCCCCCCGAAAGAGAGGGAGGAAGTGGCTGGGCAGAGGGATGTCTGAAACTCATTGCTTAGGTTTCTGCCCCTGCGACTTGACCCCGGAAGAAGCGGAAGAAGGTGATGATGCTATCCATAGCTGGAAAGTATTGAGAAAAGTGGGAGGTCAATGGGCTACTAAATGTTTGTTTGTTATTCAGTAATTTACATATACAGGTTCACTTGTGGTAGGGTGTGCAGAGATCAGTGTAAAGGCGCAATATTAAAAAGACTTCTCTTTATTTACTTTTTGAATAAGTTTAAATTTGAGGTGTGTATTGTGCTAGCACGATGGTTACAGTTTGGCGTTTGCCCTCTAATTCCCGTTCCATCCACCTTATCATATACCTGCGATATATACAGTACTCATGATTACGATCAGATTGTCATCAGTGCTTGATGGTTAGCCCACTTTTTATTTTTTTGAAATAAGAATCCTTTTTACTGTGAGTCAGGACACACCTGAGTTGATGTGATAAAGTTGTAGTGAGTTGTGATATAGTATAATGCAACAAATTTATTTTACATTAAGCTGCAGAGAAGTAATTGAGTGGAGGGGTTTCCCTGTATTCCCACAACATTCATATAAATGAGCAAACACTATGAAAACAAAGTTGAAGAGGAAAACAGGTCATTTCCTTGTACAAGACATCTCATTTTACGCCATCATATCAATGTCTCCTAGTGAGATTCGGGTGTGTGGGCTGAAGCACGGATATCAAGAAGAGTGATTGCATTGTCTGTGCTCAGTCCTCCTCCCATGTACTCTGTTGTTCATGCCATTCAGACAAGACTCCCCTCCAGTGGTTTGCTCAAGCTTGAAAGTGAAGGAAGGGAACCATGCAAAGCATGTTTTCTCCCTCTCCTCGCCCCCTCTGTAAAGCACCAAGAGAGGGGTGATTAGTGTCTGCTGCCTCTCAGAAAGTTCCAGATAGTGTACCCAGAGACACAGAATGTTAAAACTGCCTTGACAGTTTGAATAGAGCATAGAAAAGCTTATGAAAAAGAGGTAAAATGGACACAATAGAAAGCGCACAGATGTGTACTGAAGTATCATAATTCTGCTCAAACCTGACAAAATAGCTATTTGAAGATTTGCCAGGGGATTGTGTGAATTTCCTTCTGGGATTAATATTCTTTCTTTCCTTCTTTCCTTCCTTCCTTCTTTCTTTTTCTTCTTTCTTTCTTTCCTTCTCTCTGTTCAAATTTGCATTTAAGCTTGACCACTAGGGTGTGATGAAGTGGTTTGACCGCAGCCACTATGACACTGTAATGCAGTCCAGAGTAATCTTTGGTTAATTTAGGGTATCTTCTGGCTACCAAGTGCTCGGTGTCTCCACTGGCACATGTGACATTTCAGTCCATTACTCCTGTGTTAGTGACAGCACATTAAAAAGCAGCAGGTGAAAAGACTGAGTGAAAAGTGGAAAACCAACACGGACTGGTCAAGCCACTTCATGTGCTCTTCCTACTGTTCCTTTATTACAGATCAAGCCAACACTAATTAGCCAGACCACTTGCCATCTGGTAATTACCCTCAGATGTTACTCTCCAAAAATTAATACATGATAAAGTGCTTGGGAGATCAGTTATTCTTGCCTTGAAGGCTCATTGCAACATTATGCTAACAGATGTCAGGCACGGCCAGCACCACAGGATGTTGGCACTTAAAGAACAATGGAAACTTTTTCTCCTCATTTATTGTTTAAGGCGACAATAACACAACATTATATATTGTATAGAACGCATGGCAGTGGCTTATACTCTACTAGGGAAGAAAACGCCATACCTTACAAAGACGCAACACATATATGATTTTTCAAACAGAAAAATTAATAAATAAAAGATGTTTGCTTAGGGTATGCACATAGTCGTTTAAAAAATTAGTTTAATTCAGCCAGGACCACCTGATGTCCTGCAAATGAGTATTACCCAACCTATCATATTTTAGAGAGGCAGAGTTTCCCAGCAGTCCTCTAAAAGTTATGCCCACATATATGCCACTGTTTGCCTGGGATAACATTTATCCCACCAGTTCAACAAAATGAAGTCATTTCAACACACCAGTCCCATCTGTTGCTCGATACATATGCAATGATGTAAAATACTTAAAAGCATTTCGAACACTCACAAAGAAATTAGAAAAGAATGCATGTGGATCACCATTTTCATGAAAAACCAAATCACATTCATTATACGTGATTAATCAGCTTGCATGAGGCCTTTGTTCCAGCAGTGTCAACTAATATTCTTAAAATAGCCCAGTGAAGTCTATGGGGTGATAAATCAGCAGGTCTAATAACCAAGGTGACCTTCTAATCACAATGTGTACACCTTTAACACGTGTACACAAAAACAACACGGACCGTATTTTATTCTGATATGAAATAGAGTCTGCTTGTTGTGAGTTCATGACTCAGTGCTGCTGGTGATTAAATACTAGTACAGGGTTTCACCTCAAATGGTATCAACATGAGGTTGGTACTTAAGCCACAAATTTATTTCCACCCCAGGCCACGAGGAGGTAAATGAGAAATTAATGGCGTGCCTGGTTTGTTTTTTCAAATAAAGCCAAAAACTAAGATCTGAATCTCCTTTAACTGGAATCTTGTCACTTATCTTTGTTCATAAAAAGTATAAGACAGTGATACATCGAGACAGAGTCAGAGATTAGTGGGTTCCCATCATTTTCATTTCTCTTTCTCTTTGTTTTCATTAAACAGCTGGGGCCTGCCTCAATGCCGCAGTATTAACGGCAAGCACAGGGATTTATTTATTTATTTGCTTACTTACTTTTCCATATAGGAAGAATGGATATAGACACATAGAAACCCACGGACTGAAATATAATCCCCTCTTTCATACCAACATTATGTCAAACCTTTGAAGCACAAAGAATCACCAACGTGGCAGCACTTAACCTCCGCATAAGCAAATTTCGGTAAACTAACAATATACTGTATGACTTGTTCCCGAAAAGATAGATGATCAGATTTGACAACAAAAACATATCTAACTGTGTTGCTGCAAAACAACAACTCAGAAAATGCACTGTAAAATTATTGAGAAAATAAACAGATAAACTTAGACTTTAGATATGCAGCTCATGAGTGCAGACCTTAAATGATTTGTGGGGAACAGGCAGGAAAAACAAACGTTAGAAGCTCTCCAAACAGAGCTGGGAACGAACTCGTAGGGGTCAGACCCTAAGCTTATTAGCCATAAACGGTGTCTTCCACAGGTGAGGTTCAACTGGCTGGAGAAATCTACAGTGACGTGTCCACACTAATGGACCACTGCCCTGTGAGCACAGGGAAACATCCTGGCTAATTACCCTTATCTCACAGCCAAACAAACTGCAACAAACACATGCCTGCATGAATACATAAACACCACTGAACTCAAAAGGAGAAAAGTTCAAGCACTTATTGTAACCCTGCAGAAGTGAAATGCATTAATGGCCCGCAGGTTCATTTAGCATGTCGTGGGCAGCACTGGGCTGGGTAATTACTGACAGTGACCGTTCAGGACCGTGGAGGCCTGTGCAGAAACAGGTTGATCAAGACATTCCTTCCTGTCTCTCCTTCCCTATTTCAAAAGCTCCAGTGAATCTTAAACATCTGCTTGTGATTAACATTAGGAAAATAAGGCAGGGCCACCAAACTGACATGCAGTGCCAAGGTGCCCCTCCCCCTTCACCACCACCACCACCACCACCACCACCACCACCACACACACACACGCCCACACATCGCGCACATCCCTGCCTCCCTCAGAGACCTACACTACATCATGCAAAGCACATAACATCCCAATTAAAGTGCTGTTCTTAATTATTTTGTTACACATTATCACTTTTCCATGTAAAGTTTTACATATACAAAAAAAAAAAAAAGGTAAACATTACTAGCAAAGGAAGAAAGTGACACCTGTCTAAATCAACGGACCATCTTTCCATGTCCTGTTATTGTGTACAGTGTAGTTACCCATAACATCCAAGAAGCACTGGGAAGGGTACTTTTGTAGATCATACTTTTCTTGTCAAAACAGCTCTGGGGTGCATTTCCTGATAATGGCATCTCTTAGTGTTTAACAAAGACTTGAAAGGGACACCTCAGTAAAGTTGTTTGCTTTTATGACTCTTTCTTGAACAATTCCTGAAGAGGTTGCTTAAAGGACAGCTTTTTATGTACAAAAGTATTAGTTGAAATCAATAGCGTGAGAACTGATTATGCCCTCAGTGCAGTGACTGCCTGACTGCCTTCTAAGGGAAAATGTTGTTCTTTATAACCCAAACACTGTTGAAATACTATAAAGGAAATGCGTTCATCTCGTGAGAACTTGCAATTTATTTTTCCCACAAAATTAAGTATTCAAAAATTAACATCTGACTCTCCAGATTTTAGTTTCATACCTCATCCCAAACACATCTCCAACTACAGGGATCCCTCACTTTCCACGGTTAATTGGGACTGAGATCCCCATGCGACCATCAAAATCCGCGTACTAGGATCACCCCCTCCCCCCCAACCCACCGCCACCACGACTGCCATATACGTACATGTATATGTGTATATAATATCAACAAATACATATTCAATGCTATAAATGCTTACGATAACAATTGTCGTCTTCCTTTCGGCTTTTTCCCTTTTTTTTTTTACTCGGGAGTCGCCACAGCGAATCATCTGATTCGCACGTTTGATTTGGCAGAGGTTTTTACGTCGGATGCCCTTCCTGTCACAACCCTTTTTAGCAAGGGACAGAAACATGCTGACGGCATTGCAGCTACTCTTTACGAAAGTCAGCAATGGTTCTTTTACATGCCTCTCACCATAGACAGTGAGAGACATGGCCTGCCTTTGATAACCCAGTTAGCTGCACTGGGGGGGGGGGGGGGCAGTGCCAACCTTGTGGAGAGTGGGACTCGAACCCCCAACCTTTGGATCAGCGATCCAGCGCCCTATACCACTAGACCACCACTGCCCCGCTTACGATAACAATTAAACATTAAAAAAAATATAATGCATAAGATGTAAATAACATATAAATACACACACATACAGATGTGTGAACGCAATCACGCACATATGTGTGCACACACTCAGATATGCACCTCACTACAACGTAAGTAGTTTTGATGGGAGATTTTTGTGTGTGTGTGTGTGTGTGTGTGTGTGTTGGTTTAGCGTTTTTTTTTTGTTTTCTTTGCATAATTGGCCTTGTTTTTGTGACATTTTCCTTAACCTTTTCAGTTATTCTTCCTTAATTTCCTTATTTTTAAATTGGATTAATATTTTAACAAACAAACAAAAAAAAAACGCGATGCACTGAAGCCGCATGAATGGAAGTGTGAAGTAGCGAGGGAGCCCTGTATATGAAACTGCCAATGGCATAAAATCATGGAGCCACCAGCAGCTGAGTTTCAGACACGAGCAGAAAGCAACCAGTAAGAGACAGCTGTGGACCATCAGAATACTGTGGCTAAGTCTATGGCAATCAATATTAGTATCATGCTAATGAAATGCAAAAAGCATGTAGCAGTGTAAACATAGAAAGGCTTAGTTATAACAAGGAAAACTACAAAAATAAAACTAATCCTAAAATAGAGAAGAGAGCAAGATAGTTACACATCGTTGCAAGCTGCAAGAAGTGACGTGTGAGGTTAAGGTGACTGGTAAGGGGTTTTCAGTCAAAAGAACAATCTGTGTGCACAGCATGAGAAATTACAGCAAAATAAAGTTGATGAGGAAATTGGTTCTTATAAATGAAGTGGCAATTTTATTAAATTTCCCATATTAGGCTTAAAAATAACCGGAAAAAGAAGTACGGAGGGAAATAATGTCACCAGGGGAAGGATGACATCAAATTAGACTCGGTACAAGGGGCAACCAAGAACATAATGGGAAATCGGAAAAGTATGCAAATTAAGGTAGGAGGGACCATGATAGCAAAAATGCAAACATAAAGGGAATTTGATTTGGAATTAGGAAGCTGACTCAGCACAATTAAGAGTAGAGTACAAGGGGATTTTCTGGGGCGTTTTTCAGACTGCCTGCTGCTTGACTGACTGCTGTGAGCTGACCTCTTTTTCTAACCTACTTGATTAATGGCGTGAAAGAAATAAAGGATCAGCTTCTTCTTATCGGTTGTAATAAGTTTCTTTATTTTTATTAGGATTAAAAGTATTACTTCAGCTAATTAATTAAACACCAAGAACAACAAAAGGAATACATTGTGACCTTTTTTCCCCACCAGCATATGTCCAGCTTGGGCAGGAAGCCCTGATTTTTTTCCCCAATACTAGAAGCGATAGAATTTGCTGTAGTCGTAGTCAAAACGTCTTCATGTGTACTTTGATCATACTATCCAGAAAGGAGAAGTTTTGCCGAATTTAACATGCAGTAAAGTAGGGAGAAGTTTGTCCAGATAAATAATTACCATATAGGCTACTGAATGGTTTTCTGGGTCATCAGGTTCAACAGATTCGTACAGTTTTTTTCAATAATCTTGTGATTTCCCTTCATCAAACCCACAAGACTTCTTTATATGCTCACACGTATACCCATATACAGGGATCCCTCACTTTCCGCGGTTAATTGGGACCGAGATCCCCACGCGACCACCAAATTCTGCAAAGTAGGATCACCCCCCCAAAATGACTGACGTATACGTACATGCATATGTGTATATAATATCAAAAAGTACATATTCAATGCTATAAATGCTTATAATAACTATGAAACATTAAAAAATAATGCATATCATGTACAAAATATATATATATATATATATATATATATATATATATATATATATATATATATATATAGACACACATATTGACGTGTACACGCACTCAGATGTGCACCTCACAAAAAGGTGTTTAAATTAAGCATACATGTTATGTAACATTTATATAATAGATATATGTCACCTGAGTATCACAGGAATATTACATGCCCCCCCCCCCAATAATCCTCGTGGTATGAACATCATGCAACTTGATTTACATACTTGACCTATTTTCCCCATGAGGTATGGCAACACATTTTATATGTGAAATTAAATACACAGCTTTCGAATGCACACGAGGCAAATATAATTGCATTCCTCCTGTCACAGCTCCGCTAAATTCGTACAACAAAAACAATGCAGTATGTTCATGAAAGGGCTTTAGCTAACAACATTCTCATTGAATACATTGCTGAGTTGTGACAAACAAATAAACAAATAAATAAATAAATAGGCATGTTGAACTAATTGGACAAATCAAAATACAGTTGTACTTTGATTTACGAGTGTCTTTTATAACAAATTTTCCATGATATGAGCTCCGATACCACCAAAAATCTTCCACATCCAACAAGAAAAATTTGGATTTATGAGCTCTACTGGGAAAATGGCTTTTCCGGGCAGATAAGTCTTGTATTCTTCCGTGTGTATTCCTCCGAGCTCTTGTGCTGTGCTTCTCAATTATTTTCTGTGATGCCCCCTATAGGAAGAAAACATTTCACAACTGTCCCCCAGAGACTATAAATAGTGTTTACTGCATTTCATATCATTTGCTCGGTGCTTTCCTCCTATACCATAGGGAACACAGTGAGAGTGCCACTGCCACCTACTGTAGGAGGATGCACAACTACACTTAATTCTAGTGCAGTATGGCAAAAAAGCATGTTCCCCAGGGTCATACGTGCCCCACCCCTCGGCCTCACACTGTGCCCCCTGGAGGGGGGGGCACACCTCACTATTTGAGAAACACTGGCCTTGTGGGAGCTCACCACCAGTCTTTCCTCGCTGGCATTCATAGCGTGCACATGCACAAAACTCTCATCCTCCTCCTCCTCCTCCTTTGTTATGCACCACCTCATGCTTGCCAACGTGACATCTTCGCACTGACTTGATGTCTTTGCCACAATCGATGATCGGAAGTGTTAATTGACTTATTGTTATTTATTTATTTTTTTATTATATATAATCCATTATTATTAATGTTAATGTACATGTATTATTATTGTTATTATGAAATATTTATTGTTTTAACATGTTTATATTTAATATATTAGGTCAAACATATATGTATGTGTCAAGTTATATGAGTCTGGGAGGGGGTTGGAAAGGATTAATCGGTTTTCTATTATTTCCTATGGGAATTCTTATTTTATCTAACAAACATTTTTACTTACAAGCTTGCCCTCGGAATGGATTAATTTCAAAGTCAAGGTACCACTGTATTTTAAAATTTCATGAGACAAAAAATAGCATGCCTGAAAACCTTGCTTAGATTCAACATCTACTAAGTGTTATCTAAATAATCACTCTACTGCAGTTTATATTGTTATATTAAGGTTATTTATAAAGATTTCTCAGATTTCAGGATTACAGCTTTGAACTATACACTGTGCAGATCTGTGGAATGAGAGAATCAGTTCCTATGTGTATGACACATTCTGAGCCATATGGGTTTGAAAAATACACCCCCCAAAAAAAAGAAAAGAAAAAAAAAAGAGCTGCTGAACACCAGGCTATGGAAAATTCCACATCTTGACAATACTGTTTGGAATTATATTCTTCCCCATGAAAAAAACTCATTAAATGTTATTCACATTATTAGGCAACTGCAGCTGTTGTTCAGACCAACTTTAGTCTCTCTTACAGAAGGTCCAAAGACACATTCTAAGACTACAGTACATCTTACAGCATAACTTATAATTGAAGGGTCAATAATAAAGGTTATTAAGTCACATTTTGGCTACAAATATGTTTATGATACCAAGTAACAACAAAAGAAAGGTATTTTTCATCAACCAATTAAAATGATTCATCTCCATGTGAGTATGGTATGACTTGACCATCATGTTTATGCAACAGTGGGATCAGCTGTGACTTGTTTTTTTGTTCATTTGCTCGATTCTATGGGTAACTTAGGGGTCATTCAACATTTTCCTAAGCGTTCAAAATGTCCGCTGGCGGGCAGGGGGTGCGCAATTCGCCAACCACCTGCGGTACATGCACAACAACAACAACAACAACATTGTTTGATTCGCTCTGCCTGACATAACACCGGTGTTCACGCTTAAACCTTTTAAAGTTTAAGGCTACGATGGAGCGTTTCAAGGACTTTGAACCTTTACTGAAGTATTCTGTGACACGGCCAAAATTTGTGCACAAAAACCCGAAGAGAAAAATACCTGAAGGGCTATAGCTGCAGATGAGACACTGAAGCATATCTGCAATGTCTGCAATGAATACTACCCAACCCGGTATCAGCTGCTGAAACATCAGAAGACAGCTGATCACAAACTGAAGCGTGGTCGTCCAAAAGCCAATGACCAATAAAAAATGCAGACATTTTGAATTATATTTTAATATAAAATAATATTATTAAAAACAATGTTATTTTTATTATTAAAACCAAATGTCTTAATATTAATATCAAAGCAGGTGTCATTAAAAATAATTCTTTAAAAGTATCATTTTTATTGATTTCATTATTATTTGACTGGTGTATAAAAGAGGTATTGATCAAGGAAATACATTGATTTATTTTAAAAAAGAGGTTTGACCCTTGTTTTGTTTAATATCCAGGTGAAAAAATCCTCCCGGGAGTTCATCAACATTTATTTGTACACTTTGTTTTTTTTTTTATTTTTTTTTTTTATTATTTATTTATTTTATTTTTTATTTTTTTTTTTTTTTTTTTTGGGGGGGGGGCAAAAAAAAAGAGTACTCTCTGTACCTTTGGGAAAATGTTGAAAATGTTGAACCGCCCCTAAACCATTGTCTTGTTCTCATCATTTTAAATGATATAACATTCACAAATTTCAGGAAATAACCATACGGCACACAGAGTCATAGACAAGTTTGCATGGATATGTTAAAATTATACATTCATAACAAGGAAAGGCAGCCATATTAAATATCCATTTAGATACACACGTTCCTATTCCCGCCATTTAATTACTCAACCTCATTCCCCTAGTACTTATTAGGACAGAGAATATAAAGGCGATCAGATTAGCACGCCTATTCCGTAACTCGCTCACTATGTTAACTAGCCACTTAATCTGGCTGCTCTGCACTAAAGCATACAAACTGCGACTGACTTCAAAGCATGTCTTAAGAGAGATACCACAGAGTAGTTAGCGCTCAAGTGAATGTAACGGTAAGCCAATTACCCAGACTATAAAGGTAATAGAAATGATTTTGCTGGTGCTCAGACACTACTTGCATTCACCTAGGCTACATCTCTCTGCTTCTGCCTGAGTCGTAATGAGACTGAAATGGAGCTAGGGTATGTTACGCATCCAGTAAGGTAGATGAGCTTTTTTGTGCATTTGTCTCGAGTGAATTCCTGCAAATCCTACGTCAACGTGTCCAGCTTTCCTCCATGTGCTCTACATTCAAACACTGCAGGTTGGTACCTTTCTGGATTGCTATCCCTGATCCATGGCTCCGCAGGGGTTCACAATGACTAATTAATGCAGTTATCAATTTTATACCCCAAATTAATTATTTTGGTATCGGATGCTGACAGAAAGCAATGTAAATACATCTTGCATCTGACTAATCGGTCGACATTTTACTTTACAGTTATTATAACACCTGTTTGAAGATTTAAATTTGAAGATTTAATTTGATTCCCCAATACTGGCACTAAAAATCACACATGAAGAAAACATGGAGGAGCATTAAAAATCTCAGCAGACACAGATTTCTCAGTCAGGTAATGATTTTCATTCATTTATTTATTTTCCATATTCTTTAATACTACTCGGGTTGTACGGAGCCTATCCAATTTAATTCAATTTAATTCAATTCAATTCATAAATTCATTTTCTGATCCGCTTAGTCCTAATTAGGGTCATGGCACCCATCTCAGCCGACTCGGGGTGAGGGTAGAGTACACCCTGAACAGCTCACCAGGCCAACGCAGGGCAGAAACATGCTGATGGCTATGCAGCTACTCTTGACAAAAGTCAGCAATGGTTCTTTTACATTCCTCTCAACATAGACAGTAAGAGACATGGCTGGCCTTTAATAACCCAGTTAGCTACACTGGGAAGGGGGGGGGGGGGGGGGGGGCAGTGACAACCCATTGAGTGTTGAGCTTGAACCCCGAATCTTGGGATCAGTGATCCAGCACCTTACCATGGGGCCACCACTGCCCCTGACAATTGAATTGAATTCAATTTTATTTGTTTAGTGCTTTTTACAATTGACATTGTCGCAAAGCAGCTCTACACAGTAAATTTAGGAGTTTAAAAAGTATAAAATAATTTACATTTAAATTCTCTAGCCCATACAGCTGTCTATCCCAGCCAACTCTGAACAAAGGCAGGATACATTCTAAAATTTGTATGGCCAACGCACACACAACTGTTCACATTTATGCATCGGGGCAATTTGGAACAGCCAATTAGCCTAATGTGCATGTCTTTAGACTGTCGGAGGTAACTGGTGTACCCAGAAAAACCTATGCAAGCACATTGGAATTGAACCTGCCAAGCTCAGGACTCAAACCCTTCTTTCCTTCTGGTGCCATGATTTCCACCCACAGGCCAAATACATTCATATTAGGTCAATTAGCTACTCTAATTTACCCAAAGTAATGTGACACTGAGAAGAACTTGCCATAGATGCCTCCTGCTTATTGCCTGAAGTCAGCTGGGATTGGCTCCAGCTTCCCATGTGACCCTGATGGATAACTACTAGGATATGGATGGTTGGATGGTTGGATGGATGGATGGATGGATGGATGGATGGATGGATGGATGAGAAGGCGCATTTTTCCATTATGCCCTGGACTTGGACATATTCATACAAGTATTATATCGAGTCATGAGTTAAAGTAAGTCTGCAAAAATATTGCAGCAATAATTTAATTGTGTTATTGATTTATTTATTTATATATTTCAGAAAATGAGACCAACACCACTGGGTTTACTTCATTGAAATAGAAAGCAAAGAAACCATTGTACAACAATTTTTGAGAACATAATATTTTGGGATAAAATAAATCAAGACCTCAGCTGTTGCACTACTAATTAAAACAATAATTCAATGCAGAACTCCTAAAATGTCTTTTACATAATCAGTTTTAATACAAAAAAATTAAATTCTCATAAGATTCACAAACTGTCAGTGATGTTTCAGCAATTTTCATTTCAGATCTTCAACAAATATTAAATAGAACCCGAACAAAACAATACAGGGCTAATTCGTATAAAAACTCACCTTGTTCAAACTGATGGCCTCCCAAGGCAGAATAAATTCTTCATTTACTATAATAGTGATTATGGTATGTTTCCCATAACATGACCTTTCATTTAATACCAATTTGCTTTTCTTCAACAACATGATAGATATAGAATTTTACATTTTGTCAAGCCCCAAACACTGTCTGTCTTCCTTTCGGCTTTTTCCCTTTTACTCGGGAGTCGCCACAGCGAATCATCTGATTCGCATGTTTGATTTGGCAGAGGTTTTTTATGTCGGATGCCCTTCCTGTCACAACCCTTTTTAGCAAGGGACAGAAACACGCTGACGACTTTGCAGCTACTCTTTACGAAAGTCAGCAATGGTTCTTTTACATGCCTCTCACCATAGACAGTGAGAGACATGGCTCGCCTTTGATAACCCAGTTAGCCGCACTGGGGGGGACAGTGACAACCTTGTGGAGAGTGGGACTCGAACCCCCAACCTTTGGATCAGCGATCCAGCGCCCTATACCACTAGACCACCACAGCCCTTGTCAAGCCCCAAACACCATTGTGTGTTATTTATAGATCACAGCAAGCAGTAGGACCTGAAAGAAAAAAAAGTGTCTTTTTTTTTTTCTTTTTTTCTTTTTACAAGAAGAACAGCCATTTATTTTTTTAATCTGAATTTTTTTGACGAATAAGTATTTGGGATGGTTTTATAGCGATTTAACCCTTCAGTGACATGGGTGTTTTTCAACTTTTTCACATCTCTGTTAAGCCTCATAAATGGAGCATCCAGACAACACACACACACACACACACACACACACACACACACACACACACATTTTTTTTTTTTTTTATTTAGTGTTTCATTCATTCATTTTCTGAACTGCTTGATCCTAATATGGATCACGGGGAGGCTGGCGCCCATCTCAATCAACTCTGGATGAGGACTGGGTACACCCTAGACAGCTTACCAGGCAATTGCAAGGCTAACACTTGCACAACCATTCACACTCACTCTCACACCTAGCGGCAGTTTGGAACAGACAATTAACCCACTGAACATGTTTTTGAACTGTGGGAAGAAATCCGAGTACCTGGAGGAAACCCTCACAAGCACGGGGAGAACATGCAAACTCCACACAGAAACTCCCGAGTTGGGAATCAAACCCGGGACTTTCTTACTGTGAGGCAGTCGTGCTAACCATTACACCGCCATGCCTCCTTAATTAGTGTTTTGAATGTTTATTTTATATACATATTTAATATTTTTATCATCATCATCATGATCATAATCATATGGTCTTTTTAATATTTTTTTTTATTTGATGGAAAAATCACTGAAGTAAATGATTAGAGCTTTTTGTTTTCCATGACACATGGGGCACTTCACTGTTAGTGGTAACATAAGCTGTTTCTGACTTTATGTACCCTGTGTTCTGGCCAACTTGTCAAATTTTATAACTCACAACACAAGTTTTGTTCCAGTTCAAAATTTGAATCAAGCCAAATCCAGTCTGAGTACCTGGATGTTCTCTTGCCTCGCTCATTATACTTGGGATTGTGTGATTTATGTCCAGTTTAGTATTTCATGTGTGTGTGTGTGTGTGTGTGTGTGTGTGTGTGTGTGTGTGTGTGTGTGTGTGTGTGTGTGTCCTGTCAAACACAACTTTTGTCTGCTGCTCCCTCCCACAAACATTTTCCATCCACTGGATTGTTTTTTACGCCACAGATCATGAGTAATATTTATTATTTTGAGTAATATCTTAAAATAAAACCAAAAGTGGTATAAAAAATATAAGTAACTACAGCAACATATTGGGTTGCAATGATAGTGTATACAAAATAGCGCCATTATACAAAAGAAACAAAGGTGTGATGTTACGCCCATTTCCCCAATTTGTAACCCTGGGTCATGCTTCTAACCATGTGGGGAGGGTGTGTGTGTGTGTGTGTGTGTGTGTGTGTGTGAAATTTCCACATCAGAAAAGTATCTAAAAATATAAAATGTGAATTATCTACCAAACACATATGAGGAATTCACATGCAAAATTTGTGTTTTTTTTTTTTTTTTTTTTTTGTAGAAAGTCTTTAAAGATAATAGCGAAGCAGCTGTAATACATTGTTTGATGCGATGAGTTTTTTGTTACTGTGTAATTCAAACAGCATTGTACCCATCAGATTAATTATGTACAGCTCTGATTAGAGGTTAGACATTTCTGAGGTAATATAATGTAAATAGCCATTAATGATTGCTTTCACATTACACTCGCTACGCCAGCAGACTCTGAAGTAAGGGTTTCCATGCAGTATATGCAGACATAATAGCTCATCTTAATTCCTGCGCAAAATTGCACTTAACTTATTGGTTCACATATTGCATCCCTGACTCTTTCCTTTATGGCCTGATAACATTGACTGGTCTGAGCCAGGAAATTCCAAAGAGAATAAAATAATTACAAGGAGATAAGCTTGCCTACTGTAATTAACTGCACTTGTCCACCAACACAGGCAAGGCTTCATTTTAAGAAGGAAATAAATTATCCTTCAGAACATAACACCTCTAAATTATAAGGACAATTATCCAGTATTAGTCCCAAATCATATGCTATCCTCCAACTAAAAGTATGGGGGTTGTTTATTAAAACATTTAACCAGTTTTACTGTTGTCAATTGTCTTTCATCATCATCACCGTCATCATACATACACACACACACACACACACACACACACATATATATATATTCTTCTGTAATCACCTGAAGAGAGGGGATGGTTTCACCACCCCTCGAAACAGATCTGTAGTGATAAATGGAGTTTCAATAGAAAGCCTTTGTCCTGTCCTTTTGTTATTTGCTCTACCAAAAAGTATTGAGCACTCTCCTACGGAAGGATCTACTCAGAAAATCCTCTATATATATATATATATATATATATATATATATACATACATATATATATATATATATATATATATACATATATACATACACACACACACACACACACAGTCACTATTCGAGTTACAACCTAGATCGGTTCCGACCAACCAGTCGTAAGTCGGATATTTAACACGATAAGATAAGATAAGATAAGATACAGCTTTATTAATCTCACAATGGAGAAATTCACTGTTACAGGCTCTTGAGGTACCATCAGTAGGGGGTGCAAAAATAGATACATATACAAACATACACACACACACACACAGACACACACACACACACACACACACACACACACACACACACACACACACACACACACACACACATATATTATATAAGTAAATAAATAAATAGATACATAAATAGTATAAATTAATAAACAATAAAAGAAAAGAAGGGAACAACTTTGTAGACTGGCCTATATTCAAGTGTATATGTATCTGAGGGCAGAGTAGATGGGTTGATATGGTTCACAGTCAGTGGGGTAGATGTGGTTGATTAAAGTGCACAGGGTTTTTATTGCACATAACCGGTATTTTCACAGACAGTTACAAAGTGGCGTTGTACAGTCTGACAGCGGTGGGAATGAACGACCTGCGGTAGCGCTCCTTCCTGCACTGAGGATGTCTCAGTCATCCACTGAAGGAGCTACTCAGCTTCTCTACAGTCTGGTGCAGTGGGTGAGAGCTGTTGAACATGATGGATGTGAACTTTGCTACCATCCTCCTCTCACTCACCTCCTCCACAGAGTCCAGTGGGCAGCCGAGGACAGAGCTGGCCCTCCTGATCAGCTTGTTCAATCTCTTTCTGTCCCGCTCTGTGCTGCCCGGGGCCCAGCAGATGGCAGCGTAGAGGATTGCAGAGGCTACCACAGAGTCATAAAAAGTCCTGAGCAGAGGTCTGCATACTCCGAAGGACCTAAGTCTCCTCAGAAGGTGGAGGCGACTCTGGGCCTTCTTATACAGGGCGTTGGTGTTGTGGGACCAGTCCAGTTTATTGTTAAGGTGAAAATCGAATGATGAAACCGAAACCACCCACCACTCGCTATGAATTCATGTAAAGCGTATTCTTCACCTGCATATTCTTTCAACATGCGAAATAAACATGTAGCCTTACTTTGCACTGCTCGCAACGTCACTTTCACGTTTCTTTGCCTAATATCGTCCAACCATGTGTATAGCAACTTTTCCATCTCTGCAATCGGTCCTTCACACTGTTTTGTGATGATAGTTGACTTAATTGGGGCCGCTGCTTTCACTGCTTCCTTAACGCGGCCCTTGTCCTTCAAAATTGTAGACACCGTGTGGAGGGAGAGACAGAGTTCTCAAGTGATGGAATTTACTTTTTTTCTCCTTCATACTGCTCTATCACGTTCACCTTCATCTCCAACGACAGTGCCTTCATTGCTTTCTTGGTAGAATTTCCATCTGATGAATCGGACTTCCTCTTGGGGGGCCATGGTAACTGTGTACAGTAAATGTAAAACTGTACTGTAAAAGAGATGTTACTGCAATGGTGTCTAGTCACTGAGTGTAGTGGTAGAATTCTGTGAGTGTGAGATGCTGGGATGTTGTACTGCCACAACTCTCTTGCACGCTGTGCTGCCAGACATATCCAGTAAACTCATAATAGGCATCTGCTAGACGTGGTCATAAGTACGGGTGGTCGTAACTCGCGTATGTCCTAACTCGGATAGTGACTATATATATATATATATATATATATATATATATATATATATATATATATATATATATATATATATATATATATATATATATATATATATATATATATATATATATATATACATAAAACTGGGTTATCAACATTTCAACAGTTGGCCATATATAAAGGTATGCATAAAATTGTACTTCACATTTAATTTACTATAATTCAATATTTACAATTGAAATCTAAGTGCATGTATCTGCAACTTGAATTTGTTGTTCATATGGTGGTTGTGTTTCACTGAGAATACATGTCAGTGGTAGCATTGTCAGTTTTACAACAATCATTGTAGATGAGTAAGACCATAGCTCATGTACAGGGGGTGGACAAAATAATGGAAACACCTAACATTTTGGCATCATAATCTTTGAACATAATTTAAACAATCAAAACTTGGCATATGTATTGATTCATACAACTTGTGAATTGTTTCCAAAGGAATTTTAAGCCACTCTTCAGTTAGAATACCCTCCAACTCTTTTAGAGATGATGGCGGACTTGTGCTTTGCTGAGGACGATTTTCCCTCTCTTTCAAAGGCAGTCATTACTTTTGAGACATTTGAGGCATTCTTACTCTTTGAATATCAAGTTTGGGTTCTTGACGTCATCGACACAATCATGCATTGTAATTTTCTGAGTCACTTTATCCCTTTTGATGGTCAGTGTGAGGTTGGAGCTAATCATGAACAGCTCACCAAACCTTTGGCAAGCCATCACAGTCACACAACTATTCACACTCACAGTTACTCTGAGGGATGAATCTGCCTTGTTTAAATGTCTCTATCATCCTGGCTGTCGGATAACAGACTAAATACAAATGTAAATACAATTCATGTAGAATAAATGTACTAAATTTCATTATTTAATTATTATTTTTACATTTCTTTTTTTAAATATAGTACATATGCAAAGTGTTTTGCCTGCAAACTGCTTTCAGAATTCTGGATGTAGATTTACATCCCTAATGAGCAAATCATTGACAACAGTGGCATGAAAAAACACTGGGACAACAGGAAGAAAAAAACTTTGAGAGGAACCATATTCAAAGGAACCCATCCTCTTCTGGGTTATACCAGACAGTTGGATGATGAATAATTACTGAACCAGATTTGATTTCTGTGACAATATTTATGCACAAGTAATTTTTTGTTTATATATGTAAAATATATATATATATATATATATATATATGTGTATATTAAAATATACACACTCGTAAATAAGGAGACAGCTGGTGTCTAAAGCTGGCAATCACATTAGAAATTTAAAAGGAAGAAATAATTAGAATACAGCCTACAATTTTTTGCAGAATAATCATTATTATTTAGGTGCATGTTCATATAATAAATGTGTACATAGATACTGCTTCCAGTAGAGACAGGGAATGACCAGGCCCTATAATGATATAATTATATATATACTAGTCCTCAAAAAATTAGCATATTGTGATAAAGTTCATTATTTTCTGTAATATACTGATAAAAATTAAACTTTCATATATTTTAGGTTCATTGCAGACCAACTGAAATATTTCAGGTCTTTTATTGTTTTAATACTGATGATTTTGGCATACAGCTCATGAAAACCCAAAATTCCTATCTCAAAAAATTAGCATATCATGTTCAGGTAGTCTAAACGAGCTATTAACCTAATCATCTCAATCAACCAATTAACTCTAAACACCTGCAAAAGATTCCTGAGGCTTTTAAAAACTCCCAGCCTGGTTCATTACTCAAAACCACAATCATGGGTAAGACTGCCGACCTGACTGCTGTCCAGAAGGCCATCATTGACACCCTCAAGCAAGAGGGTAACACACAGAAAGAAATCTCTGAGCAAACAGGCTGTTTCCACAGTGCTGTATCAAGCCACCTCAGTGGGACGTCTGTGGGAAGGAAAAAGTGAAAGAAGGGCCGATTCCAGACCTTGGGGGACCTGTGGAAGCAGTGGACTGAGTCTGGAGTAGAAACATCCAGAGCCACTGTGCACAGGCGTGTGCAGGAAATGGGCTACAGGTGCCACATTCCCCAGGTCAAGCCACTTTTGAACCAGAAACAGTGGCAGAAGCGCCTGACCTGGGCTACAGAGAAGCAGCACTGGACTGTTGCTCGGTGGTCCAAAGTAATTTTTTCGGATGAAAGCAAATTTTGCATGTCATTCGGAAATCAAGGTGCCAGAGTCTGGAGGAAGACTGGGGAGAAGGAAATGCCCAAAAAATGCCTGAAGTCCAGTGTCAAGTACCCACAGTCAGTGATGGTCTGGGGTGCCATGTCAGCTGCTGGTGTTGGTCCACTGTGTTTTATCAAGGGCAGGGTCAATGCAGCGAGCTATCAGGAGATTTTGGAGCACTTCATGCTTCCATCTGCTGAAAAGCTTTATGGAGATGAAGATTTTCATTTTTCAGCACGACCTGGCACCTGCTCACAGTGCCAAAACCACTGATAAATGGTTTACTGACCATGGTATTACTGTGCTCAATTGGCCTGCCAACTCTCCTGACCTGAAGCCCATAGAGAATCTGTGGGATGTTGTGAAGAGAAAGTTGAGAGACACCAGACCCAACACTGTGGATGAGCTTAAGGCCGCTATCGAAGCATCCTGGGCCTCCATAACACCTCAGCAGCGCCACAGGCTGATTGCCTCCATGCCACGCCACATTGAAGCAGTCATTTCTGCAAAAGGATTCCCGACCAAGTATTGAGTGCATAACTGAACATAATTATTTGAAGGTTGACTTTTTTTTGTATTAAATACAGTTTGTTTTTTTTTTTTTATTGGTCGGATGAAATATGCTAATTTTTTGAGAGGGATTTTTGGTTTTTCTTTACACTGCCAGTCTACAAAGTAGTTCTTTTCTTTTTTATTGTATATTACCTTATACTATTTATTTATCTATTTATTTACTTGTATAATATACATGTATGTATATGTATTATTGTATATGTATCTATTTTTGCACCCCCTACTGATAATACCTCAAGAGCCTGTAACAGTGAATTTCTCCATTGCGAGATTAATAAAGCTGTATCTTATCTTATCTTATCTTATCTTACTCTTTTGCCAAAATTATCAATATTAAAACAATAAAAGGCTTGAACGACTTCAGTTGTGTGTAATGAATCTAAAATATATGAAAGTCTTATGTTTATCAGTACATTACAGAAAATAATGAACTTTATCACAATATGCTAATTTTTTTAGAAGGACCACTGCATATATATAAATACACTATAATGACTACGCCCAACAATGTTTCTCACACTTGTGTTCTAGCTCCCGACATTTTCCAATGCTCTCAATTGTAAACATACATTCTGGGGAACATTTATGCATTTTGGTGTATTCTACATAAGCACATGTATTTATGCTTACTGTTTCCTTTTCACAGACAACACTTTCTTGCTAGAACATACTACAACACAACCACCATGTTGGCTTCCCTGTCTGAACACAAGCCTTGCCTAATGTGGTGGTAATTTTAAACCTTTTTTTAGCACAATATAATCATTACTTTGCTGTCTCCTTAACTTTTGTGGTGTTCGGTAGTGATTATTGACAGGAAAAAAGAATAAATTTAACGAATGTTCCCTACTGCTCAAAATCTCACTCTGTCTAATGAGTGAGTGCAAGTTGGAAACATGAGTACGATTTCATTATGGAACAGTGTGGGTATCTAATCTCTTTCTATATACAGTAAAACCTCCGCTGACGAACGCTTAAGATCACGAACTTTTCGCCTCAAGAACATTAAATTTGTGAGCATATAGTCTCTGCTGACGAACTAGTTTTCGGCGGACGAATCAAACCACAGCGCCACGGTGGCGGCCACGAGAAGTTGACGCACGCTCACGGCGTCACAGTTCGTCACCCCCTTTCTTTGAGAGCGGAAGTGGTTTGTGTTTGATAGACATTTTGAACCATATTGAGTGTACTTTTGCTATTATGGGACCGAAAAAGACCCAACCACAGGCGGAGATCATTGAAAAACACGAACGAGGTGTGCGTTTGTGTGACTTAGCGTCCCAGTACCAGTACAAGGAACAAGGAAGCTATTAAGGGTGCGTGTGTGGCTAAAGGTGTTTCCAAACAGTAGGCGTTTCCAAACACTCCTTCCAATCAGTAAGTCCCTCCCTCCCTCCTCCTCCCACTCCATTCCATCAAGCCATCAACTACCATCACAAAGGTAAATAAAACGACTTTATTATACAGTACAGTTTATTTCTTTAATTACAATACAATAGCACATTTATTATACATAAAATAAGGTATATTTTTGTGTAGTTTTAAGGCTTATTTAGTAGAAAACTATGTTTTATGGGGACCTGGGAATGGATTATTCTCATTTTAATGGTTTCTTATGGGAAATAAATGTTCGGAAGACAAACTTTTCGCCTCACACACACTTTCAGGGAACCAATTATGTTCGTGAGCAGAGGTATCACTGTACTAGTCTAAAAAAAAAAAAAACATGTAGATTAAAGGAATGTATCTTAGAATGTATGTTAAATGTATGTACTCATTCTTGAGCACCCATAAAGAAACACTGTAGAGGAAAGACGTCATCAAAAAGTATTAAACTAATTGTTTCTACATGAAAAAAGAAATACAGTGGTACCTCACTTTACAAAAGTCTCTCTAAACGAAAAATGCAGGTAAAATGCATTTTCATAAATTTTTTGTCTCTGTATACGAAACAAGCTCACGTTACTAAAGCGCCATCTTAAAAATTCAAATGCGCCATTCAAACATTAAAACTGCACGAGCTGCTCTCCCATCAATAACGTTCAAACATCCCGCCCCGCTGGCCTCCCATTGGCTAACAACTGAGCTGTCCTTCATGTCGCCTTCACTCGAGCGCCATCTTGGACAGGTCCACCTGATGCCATCTTGGACAGGGATCCCATTGGCTAGTAGGGATGACACAGCTACCTCCCATTGTCTATTATGGAGCTGAATCCACTATGATGCTTTTCGTGTAAAGGACAGAGTTACTGTTGTTTTATGCTTTATTTCTTGACTCAGGCTTTTGGTCTTCAATAAACATTTGTAAGATTATAACTCTGATGAGAAAACATGGTCAACACATGCGCGCACACACACACACACACACACACACACACACACACACACACACACACACACACACACACACACACACACACACGTGGAATACTAAACTGGACATTAATCACACAATCCCAAGTGATTTCCTCTGCGAGTGAGAAGAAGAAATGGGCTCAAGTGATATCACAAAGGAATATGGCCAAACCCGTCTACCATTGGTACGATATTGAAGCAGGAGGAGGCCGTAAAAGGTATGCTTATATAATTATTAAAGGGTTTAGGGGGTAGGATTGGGAGCCTTGGAATGAATCATGCGTTTTACATGTAAAATGCGGTTCAACTTATGAAAAATGCAGGTTACGAAAAAGGCTCTGGAACAGATTAATTTCGTAAAGTGAGGTACCACTGTAGTATTAAAAGCTATGAACAGTAATAAATGAATCAAAGTCAGTATTTATTGCGACAGATTCTGCTTAGCTTTAAAAAAAATCCTTGTGCAAAGAAATGAACTGTGATATTGAACATGATGCAGAATTAGTTACTGTTTTTTCGTACAGCTCCTTTGACTGTTGAACATGCTAGTTTAAATTTTATACTAATTAATTTATTGATTTGATTTTTTGGGGGGCGGGGTCACATTTCTGTCTTTAGAGTGGTCTTTTGTGTTATATACTATTTTTTTTTTTTTTTTAACTGACTCATTTTTGTAATATTTCCTTTCTTTCCCCTGGAAAACATTTTTTTGTAAATCTAAATGTTTTTGTGCTTACTCAATATATCATATCAACTCTACAACAAAATCAATAACAAGGTTTATAGGATAGAAAAATATCAAAGACATTTGGACAAATATTTGTATCCTCTTTTGCAACATCCACATTATTGTTTAAAATTATGCCTGTTTATGGTAAATTTGAAACTTTTCACGCGGATTTATTTCAGTGTTGAGCTTTCCATCCCTGGTGGACTTTTCATAAATTTTCTTTTTCAGTAATTTTCTCAGAACTTCTAATGCATGCTTATACATTTCTTTTCTGTGCTATAAAACAACTCAGAAGTTTTGAAAATGAATTAATTTTAATAAGCATGACAAACACCTGAAGGTAAGTAGCATGGGGAAAGTGTGGTGAGGCCTGATTCTTCACTCATATGAACTATTGTACTGGTGCAGGGCTTGAAAGTGCTGCATTAAAAACAAGCCCGAAAGAGCCTTCGGGACAGAGGACTTTGCAGGGCTTCTTTACATTGGATGATAAAACAAAAAAAAAAACCTTCACCCAGCATTTCCAATCCATTTGTCTGCCTTGTTCCTTTATCTATCTACAGGGATGACCCCTTTTTACCAGCCTGCCCTCGCCATCATTTTCAATTCCTAAAAATCTGCAATTCCCATAGCGTGGCCAAGCCTTCAGGGTCTGATAAGAGTAGTTGGCATGCAGAGAATTATACCACAGTAAACAACAATAGAATCTCCTTTGTGCTATTCTGACATTTCACCATCAAGTGAAATGCAAATGTGTGAGCCTTAGGTGAACCTTTTTACTTGATTTTGATGGTTAACAAGGACAGAGTGATACCTCAACATCAGCAGCTTCTAAAGTGGGTAGAGGGAGTGAGGTGGTTATTAGAGAACACTTAATGACCCAACAACAATTGCAGGTGAAGCATAGTTAACACATAACTCATAACAGAACCCACTGAGCAAATGAATAGTAATGCTGTAGTAAAAGTAGATAATACTAATATTGATAGCATTAGCTACTTTTACTATAGAATTACTATTAATTCGATACTAAATTAATAGTACTGTGAACTACACATCTTGAGTAGTGTCGTTCTATGAGTCTGTTGTGGCCAGGTCTGTCCTCTATGCTGTTGCATGCTGGGGCAGCAGGCTGAGGACTGCAGACGCTAACAGATTGAACAAACTGGTCTACAAGGCATGTGACATTGTGGGGATTGAACTGGATTCCCTGACAGTAGTACTGGAAGAGACAATCTTGTCTAAAATAAAGAGAATACTGAACAATACCTCCCACCCACCTCACAACCTGCTGATCAGTCACAGGAGCACATTCAATGAGAGACTGATACCATCAAAATGCACCACCAAACAACACAGGAAATCATTCCTATCTGTGGTGATAAAACTGTACAACTCTTCAATATAGCAACATTTTGCACTTGAATCGCCACCTTATCGTGTTGGAGGGGTTTGCAAGTCCTAAAGATCCTAGGAGCTATGCTGTCGAGGGCATTATGACCCTGGGAGGGTCACCCGAGGCAAACAGGTCCCAGGTGAAGGTCCAGATGAAGCACGACCTCTATGCAGAAAAAAAGACAAGGACAGTTTCCCTTGCCCGGATGTGGTTCACCGGAGTCCCCCTGGAGCCAGGCCTAGGGGCGGGGTTTGAAGGTGAGGACCTGGTGGTTGGGCTTCTGCCCATGGAGCCTGACTGGGCCCAGCCCAAAAAGAAGACATGGGTAAGCCCTCCATTGGACCCATCACCTGTGGGGTTATAGGGGTGAGGTGCAGCGTGAGATGGGTGGCAGCCAAAGGCATGGGTTCTGTCGGACCAAACCTCGGCTACTGACTCTAACTCTTGGGATACAGAATGTCCCTTCTTTGGTGGGGAAGGAGCCTGAGCTGGCCTGTGAGGTGGAGAGATACCGACTAGATATAGTTGGACTCACCTCAACACACAGCCTGGGCTCTGGAACCACTCATCTTAAGAGGACCTGGAACTTATTCCATTTTAGAGTTGCTCATAGGTTAGACGGCGAGCCAGTGTGGGCATCCTTGTTGCCCCATGTCTCTGTGCCCACAAGCTCTCAATTTAACAGTTGAGCTACATTCCAACCCTCACCTATGGTCATGAGCTTTGGGTTTTGACTGAAACAACAAGATCGCGGATACAAGCGGCTAAAATGAGCTTCCTTCACCGGATGGCGGGGGTCTCCCTTAGAGATAAGGAGAGAAGATCAGACATCCAGGGAGAGCTCAGAGAACAACTGCTCCTTCACATTGAGAGGACTCAGTTGAGCTGGCTCGGGCATCTGGTTAGAATGCCTCCCGAACACCTCCCTAGTGTGGTGTTTTGGGCATGTCCATCTGGGAAGATGGTGAACCTAGAACATGCTAGAGGGACATGTCTCTCGGCTGGTCTGGGAACTCCTTGAGGTCCCCCCGGAAGAGCTAAAGGAAGTGGCTGCAGAGAGGGACATCTGGACCTCATTGCGTAGGCTGATACCCCTGTGATCCGACCCCGGATTAAGCGAAAGAAGAAGATGATGATGATGATAATGATGATGATGTACATATTACTCAGTGACAATAATCATTCTGTGTCTGTTCATACAGATATTAGTAACTTCTCATTTTCAACTTACATACACACACACACTATATATATATATATATATATATATATATATATATATATATATATATATATATATATATATATATATATATATATATATACACACACACACATACACATACACAATTTCCTCCAGGATCAATGAAGTATTCTGATTCTGATTGAAAGAACAAAAACCACTTTGACAACCTTTGTACAAAACTTTCAATACATGCAATGGTTCAGATTCATGTCAAACACCACAGCTGAATACTTAAAAATTCATATATTCATGCTGTATATACCTCATACACTTCACAATATTTACCTGATGTTGCTTTGCAGCCTGAAATTAAGACAGACACAAACTAGAAGGGAATTCATAAAGTGCAAGGTAGCTCTGACTGACACTAATGGATTGTTCATAGTTATAATATAAATAATAATATAAAAATATATATAAATATATATGTCTCCCCTAGCGGGCATCAAATGAAAATTTTGTCCGATATTCAAGATAGGGATTTCTAATTATGAGGTTTTCTTTTTTCTTTTTTTTCTTTTTTTCCCCAGCATGAGCGCATGCATGGAATTATACTCTGAAATTTAATGACTAGGATGAAAATCAGTATTTTCTTGCATAATATTGCTAACAAAAAAAAATATTTTAACAAATATTTGTTGAAATGCTTTTAATAAATTCCTGACTTCTGCCTGGCCACAACATAATCCATAAGTAATTTGGGCAATTTTTCACCACCCATACCTGATGATTTACTTTCATTTATTGTTCCAAGCATTGGCATGCTCAAGGAATAGTTGTTTTTCTGCTGAACAAATTAGAATGATTACAGCTGATTAAGAGTGGGAACCTGTGTGATTGGCTTGGTGTGAGGTGATTACTTACCTGATTAAATATACAAGTATTTTTGAAGGGGCCATCCTTGAACTATCTCAGTAATTATGTTTGTTTGTTTCTGTTTGCTTGCTTGTTGGTTCGTTTTTGAGGTGTGGCTATAGTGCCTTTAACTTTAAAGTTTCACAAAAAAATATGTACAGCTGGACACAGAGTGTTTTTATTTTGTGCCACAACCAACGAACTATTGAATACGAGTTGTGCTCTGACTTGTTACTTTAAATACCTCTCAGTGTCTGAATACGTAACATGCAAACCTAGAGGAAACCGTATAATTACGCTCGCATGGTGAGCTTTGTGCTGGAAGTTAATCACGATGTCGGTAATGATATGTTTTTTGCTTACTGATTTAGAGGTTATTTCCTACTACACAGAAACATAATTCAGAGAAAACCCAAATGAAATGATTTATAGTTTAGATTTACACATCCATGACAGAGAAAGGTCAGGTGAGCTGTGTTCCAAGCTAATACTCCGATGTGCTCTTTTGAGCCTTCTGATTCAAAATAAAGTCCATACATAGCATACGTTTCATTAAGTGCCGGCGGGAAGCTGACGCGCCGGCTACTATTAGCCTAGCGCCAGTTATACTTTATGTCTGTCTTCCTTTCGGCTTTTTCCCTTTTACTTGGGAGTCGCCACAGCGAATCATCTGATTCGCACGTTTGATTTGGCAGAGGTTTTTACGTCGGATGCCCTTCCTGTCACAACCCTTTAAGCAAGGGACAGAAACATGCTGACGACTTTGCAGCTACTCTTTACGAAAGTCAGCAATGGTTCTTTTACATGAACCTCTCACCATAGACAGTGACAGACATGGCCCGCCTTTGATAACCCAGTTAGCTGCACTGGGGGGACAGTGACAACCTTGTGGAGAGTGGGACTCGAACCCCCAACCTTTGGATCAGCGATCCAGCGCCCTATACCACTAGACCACCACTGCCCCAGTTATACTTTATAACAGTAATTAATAATATTTAATAATATAGTAATAATCTTTCATAAAAACATTTTCATGGCTTTATTAAGCTATGTACTTGACAACATGATCACTTGTTTTGATAATTTCTCAATCAGTTCACTTCCGATATCCCATGATGCACTATGCTATCTCATTCAAAAGCGCGGTGCTTTTTATATACGTGCCGCCATTTGCCTGTGCGCCTGTGTAGATTTAGATCGTGACGGGTCGTACAAACCCAGGTAAAATATAATCCAAACTGATGTGAGTCATACCTACAAGCATGGCGCCGAAGCAAAGTAGATCTAAACAACCAACATTAAATACATCGTGGAAACGACTCAAGACCGATGATTCCACTGTTTCGGAAACATCCGTATCTCATGAAATAGGTAAAAAAGTTTTATGTCATGTCCGAACACAAATTATTTCTTGATTGCACTGAGCGATAATAGTGAAAACAACCAAACTAGCCTAATCTTATTCTAATAGCCTAATCTTATTAATCCTAAAATAATATTACAGAAACAGTTTTGACAGATTAGGGTCGCAGTTTGTTTCACAAATGTTCTATATTAGTAAGGTAACTGTTAGATTTTTCAAATAAGAAGTTTTATGTACTTTCCTTTAAGAAGTAAGTCTACTATTCGTGTAATAAATGCTATTTTTTATAATATAAACTTATAGTTTTAATTGGTTCTACCTTGTCTGATTTTCTCATAAATATGGGCCCAGAATGCACCACAGAGCACATAAATTTTAAAAATCCACCCCTCCCGCACCCTCCACATGCTTGTCTCAAACAATTTCCACCTCCTACTTATCAATATCCACCTTCTACTCTAAAACTTAATATTATATACTATGCAGGGTATTCATTATCAAAACAACGTAAACTATATTGAAACTTACACTCATTTAAGGTTTTAATGCATTATAATATGAAAAGAAAAACAATATAGAATAAGATTTTATACTTATTAATTAATTTATCTACCCCCCCCCTCCCATTTTTAAAGCCTGACGACAATCATGCTGCCTGATCCACGTAGCTGTGACAAATTTTGAGTGTCCATGGGTATGATGCAATCATTAGTCACTTGGGGTGACGTCTTCCCCGAAATCACAAACCATTCAGCTTGCACCTTCAAAACAAAATTCATACCGGATCGGTCGAGGCCCGGGTTAACAACGACCGCCATCAGTGCTGTCAACCAACAGGGTGCTGATGGAAATTGGACTACTGTTGGTCGAAGACGTCGAAGAAGGAGAGGCGGGAGGCGTGTCCGTAGGCAGAGAGAGAAGAGGAAATGCGTGAGCCTCGGACTGAGAGTAGGGACTTTGAATGTTGGAACTATGCAAGGAAAAGATAGGGAGCTGGCTGACATGATGCAGAGGAGGAAGGTGGACATACTGTGTGTTCAGGAGACAAGGTGGAAAGGTAGAAAGGCTAAAAGCTTAGGAGCAGGGTTTAAACTGTTTTATAATGGTGTGGATGGGAAGAGAAATGGAGTAGGAGTCATCTTGAAGGAGGGGTTTGTCAGGAATGTTCTAGAAGTGAAAAGAGTGTCAGACAGAGTGATGAGTCTCAAGTTAGAAATTGAAGGCGTGATAGTCAATGTTGTTAGTGCTTATGCCCCACAGGCAGGATGTAAGCTAGAAGAGAAGGAGAGATTCTGGAGTGAGTTAGATGAAGTGATGCAGAGTACCCCCAGAGGTGAAAGAGTGGTCATTGGAGCAGACTTCAATGGACATGTTGGTGCAGGCAACAGAGGGGACGAGGAAGTGATGGGCAGGTTTGGTATCCAGGACAGGAACACAGAAGGACAGATGTTGATCGATTTTGCAAAAAGGATGGAAATGGCTGTGGTGAATACTTTCTTCCAGAAGAAACAGAAGCATAGGGTGACTTATGAAAGCGGAGGTAAGAGCACACAGGTAGACTACATCTTGTGTAGGCGATGTAATTTGAAGGAAGTCAGTGACTGCAAAGTAGTAGTGGGTGAGAGTGTTGCCAAACAGCATAGGATGGTGGTGTGCAGGATGACACTGATGGTGAGAAAGGTGAAAAAGGCAAAGGTAGAGCAGAAGACAAAGTGGTGGAAGCTGAAAAAGGAAGAGTGTCGTGTTGTCTTCAAGGAGGAGTTGAAACAGGCTTTGGGTAGTCAGGAAGTGCTTCCAGAGGACTGGACAACCACAGCCAATGTGATCAGGGAGACCGGTAGGAGAGTATTTGGTGTGTCCTCTGGAAGGAAAGTAGATAAGGAAACTTGGTGGTGGAATGAGGAAGTGCAGGAGTGTGTACAAAAGAAGAGGTTAGCCAAGAAGAAGTGGGACATTGAGAGGACCGAAGAGAGTAAACAGGAGTACAGGGAGACACAGCGTAAGGCGAAGGTAGCAGTGTCAAAGGCCAAACAGAGGGCGTATGATGACTTGTATGATAGGTTGAACAGTAAGGAGGGAGAAAATGATCTATACAGGTTAGCACAGCAGAGAAATAGAGATGGGAAAGACGTGCAGCAAGTTAGAGTGATAAAGGACAGAGAGGGAAATGTATTGACTGATGACAGAAGTGTGCTGGGAAGATGGAAAGAGTACTTTGAAGAGCTGATGAATGAGGAAAATGAGAGAGAAAAAGAGTAGAAGGGGTGACCGTTGAGGAGCAGGAAGTAGCAAAGATTAGTAAGGGAGAAGTGAGGAGGGCATTGAAGAGGATGAAGAGTGGAAAGGCAGTTGGCCCTGATGACATACCAGTTGAGGTATGGAAGTGTCTAGGGGAGGTAGCAGTAGATTTTCTGACAAGAATATTCAACAAGGTCTTAGAAAGTGAGCAGATGCCAGAGGAATGGAGGAGAAGTGTGCTTGTTCCCATTTTTAAGAACAAGGGCGATGTACAGAGTTGTGGCAACTACAGAGGGATAAAGTTGATGAGCCATACAATGAAGCTATGGGAAAGAATAGTGGAAGCAAGACTAAGGGCAGAGGTCAGCATTTGTGAACAACAGTTTGGTTTCATGCCAAGAAAGAGCACCACAGATGCAGTGTTTGCTTTGAGGATGTTAATAGAGAAGTACAGAGAAGGTCAGAAGGAGCTGCATTGTGCCTTTGTGGATCTGGAGAAAGCATATGACAGGGTGCCGAGAGAAGAACTGTGGTATTGTATGAGGAAGTCTGGAGTGACAGAGAAGTATGTTAGAGTGGTGCAGGACATGTATGATAGATGTAAGACAGTGGTGAGGTGTGCTGTCGGTGTGACAGAAGAGTTCAAGGTGGAGGTGGGACTACATCAAGGGTCAGCTCTCAGCCCCTTCTTGTTTGCTATGGTGATGGACAGGCTAACAGATGAGGTTAGACAAGAATCTCCATGGACTATGATGTTTGCAGATGACATTGTGATCTGTAGTGAGAGCAGAGACCAAGTGGAGGAAAATCTAGAGAGGTGGAGGTATGCCCTGGAAAGGAGGGGATTGAAGGTTAGTCTTAGTAAGACAGAATACATGTGTGTGAACGACAAGGACCCAAGAGGAACTTTGAGGTTACAGGGGGCAGAGATAAAGAAGGTGGAGGATTTTAAGTACTTAGGCTCAACAATCCAGAGCAATGGAGAGTGTGGAAAAGAGGTGAAGAAGCGCGTGCAGGCAGGTTGGAATGGATGGAGAAAAGTGTCCGGTGTGATGTGTGATAGAAGAGTATCGGCAAGAATGAAGGGAAAAGTGTACAAGACGGTGATGAGGCCAGCAATGTTGTATGGTTTAGAGACAGTGGCCCTGGGGAAAAGACAGGAGTCAGAGTTGGAGGTAGCAGAGATGAAAATGTTGAGGTTCTCTTTGGGAGTAACGAGGATGGATAGGATCAGAAATGAGTACATCAGAGGGACAGCACATGTTAGATGTTTTGGAGACAAAGTCAGAGAGGCTAGATTGAGATGGTTTGGACATGTACAGAGGAGGGATAGTGAGTATATTGGTCGTAGGATGCTGAGGTTGGAACTACCAGGCAAAAGGCCCAGAGGAAGACCAAAGAGAAGATTTATGGATGCAGTGAAGGCGGACATGAAAGTCGTTGGAGTAGGAGTAGAAGATGCAGAGGATAGGGAGAGATGGAGGCAGATCATTTGCTGTGGCGACCCCTGAAGGGAACAGCCGAAAGGAAAAGAAGAAGAAGATTCAGCTTGCACCTTCCAAGTGCACTATAAAGTACACTAGCTGTCAATTACAACAGGGTTCCTACAGAAGCAAAGTAAGGACCATGTACCTTGAACCAAAAAACCCAATTCCAAGAGGTTTAAAAGTAATCAAATACATATAAAATGAAACCAAACATAGCCAACAACTTTGAGATGTCTGTCAAAGGTGCTGAATTATATTCTGTCAGTCATTCTGGGATCTTATCTGTATTTTTGTATGATGTGCAAATCTGAGTGAGCAACTGGACATATGATTATGAACACTCATGGAAGCAGATATGTAGTTCAATATTTATACATCTGATGAGGATCTTTTTGGACATCAGCGGTCATGCAACGTAGGTACCAGAAATCAACATATGTTTAGTTTACTGTCAATTCAATTAAAATATTTTCAGCATCTGTTGCAGTGCATATATGCTGTTATTGTGTACTGTACTGTTTATTTAAAATCACAACAACAACAACAATAATAAATAATAATAATAATAATAATAATAAATAATAATAATAATAATAATGATAATAATAATAATAATAATAATAATAAATAAAATAACCCAAATAAACAAAAACAAAACAACAACCCAAACCCCCCATCAAAACTACTTCCATTTTTATGTGAGGTGTGCATCTGAGTGTGTGCACACGCACAGATGCGCACACACACACACTCAGATGTGCACCTCACATAAAAATGTATGAGTGTGTATGTGTGTGTGTATTTATATTTTATTTACATCATATGCATTACTTTTGAATGTTTAATTGTTATTATAAGCATGTATAGCATTGAATATGTATTTATTGATATTATATACACATATACGTGTACGCATATGGGCAGTGGTGGCCTGGTGGTATGGGGCGCTGGATCACTGATCCTAAGATTGGCGGTTTGAGTCCAACTCTCCGCAAGGTTGTCACTGCCCCCCCCCAGTACAGCTAACTGGGTTATCAAAGGCGGGCCATGTCTCTTATTGTCTATGGTGAGAGGTTCATGTAAAAGAACCATTGCTGACTTTCGTAAAGAGTAGCTGCAAAGCCATCAGCGTGTTTCTGTCCCTTGCTAAAGGGTTGTGTCAGGAAGGGCATCCGACGTAAAAACCGATGCCAAATCAAACGTGCGAATCATTCGCTGTGGCGACCCCTGATAAAGGGAAAAGAAGAAATGAAATCGCGGGCAGTAGTGGTCTAGTGGTATAGGGTGCTGGATCGCTGATCCAAAGGTTGGGGGTTTGAGTCCCACTCTGCACAAGGTTGTCACTGTCCCCCCCCCATGTGGAGCTAACTGGGTTATCAAAGGCCGGCCATGTCTCTCACTGTCTATGGTGTGAGGCATGTAAAAGAACCATTGCTGACTTTCGACAAGAGTAGGCTGCAAAGCCGTCAGCGTGTTTCCGCCCTGCGATGGCCTGGTGAGCTGTCCAGGGTGTACTCTGCCCTCGCCCGAAGTTGGCTGGGATGGGCACCAGCCTCCCCGCGACCCAAATTAGGATTAAGCGGGTACAGAAAATGAACTGATGATGATGAAGAAATGAAATCTCATGCATGCACGTATATGTCAGTCGGGAAGGGGGGGGGGGGGGGTCGATCCTACTTCACAGAATTTGGCAGTCGCAGGGGGATCTCGATCCCAATTAACTGCGGAAAGGGATCCATCACCCTGTATCCCTGGATCCCTGTATATCAAAAAATGTTAACCTTAACAACCACCCAATAAACCCAAGTAACCTTAGCCTTGCAAACATAAACCATTCTGTGTCTTGTAATCTTTTCACATCATTTCTGTTCTTTACCACCTGATAAATATCGAAGTTGATCAAAGGTTTCAAAGAGGAACATGTTTGTCAAAAGAGTAATACCCAGTTGTCATTACATAAGGGTGTTACAAGGACGTATACATAATATAGCTGGGAGAAAATATGATGTCCTCATATGAGTACAGTGGACCTCAAGTCATAAAACCTTTCCAGTAAAAGTCATGCCAATACAAAAGATCCTCTTTATGACAGTTTAACACTGTCTGTTACTCTTAAAATGTCCAATACAAAACAAACAAACAAACAAACAAAAAGAATAAGAATCTGCTTTATTGGCCAAGTTGTGAACGCAACCAAAGAATTTGACTCCTGAATTCCCTTTTATTTGGTTACTGTACGTAAAAATATGTAAGTTTTATACACGAGTTTAAGCAAACAAGAATAACTATAAAGTGAGGAAAATAGACTGTGAGGAAATAATATGTGCAAAATGTGACAATATTATATAAAATTTAGAGTATAGTGCAGAGTAATACAGTGCAGAAACTGTCAATGACATTGAGAAAAGAGTTACTTAGGCACCATAAACTTTCTGAAACCATTTCTGAATCCTGCATGTCTGTCTCGCAGGGTCCACGGGTTGCCTGGGTTTGAGTCCATTTCTGTGTGGAATTTTCCTGTTCTTACCACACTAGCGTTGCTTTCCTTCTCATACTTCAGTTACCTCTCACAAAAAAAAAAAAAAAAAAAAAAAAAAGCATAAAGCATGCTCAGTAGGATAATGAGCTGTTCCAAATCATCTCGAGATGCGAGTGTGAATGGCTGTATGTGTGTTGACCCTGCATTGGTTTAACAAGCTAGTCAGTGTATACCCCACCTTCACCCATCAGCTGAGATCGGCACCAGACTCCCAGTGACCTTATTTAGGATTAAGGGGCTGAGAAAATGAATGAATGACCAAATAATTTAAATGCGTTTTGCAGACAAGATATTGATGTAGCCTATGTCTTCATGCCTACCACAGACAGCAGTAGGTCAGAGGTTGTCACAGAGGAGCCACCTGACCCTGAAGCTCTCAGTGGAGGCATAGAACGACACATAAGGATCTGACAGTCAAGCAGCAGTGGACAGACAGGCCCAGTGTGTGAGCAGACGCCTTGGTAAAGGTCACGTTTGGCAAGATGGGACAGCTCAGGCTGTTCGGGACAGGGAGGGACGATCAGAGCAAGACAGGAGGCAAGCCATCAGCCCGTTCCGCTTGGCCAGCCCTCCAGCAGTGCAGAGAGAATATTTTTAGCTGTGGGGGGACTGTGACAAGCTGTTAATCTCCTCCAGGATGGGCAAATGACAGGAACTTTGGCAGCTCTGGGCTTTGTAAAGGACACACAGCCATGAGCAGGCAGGGTAACGAGTGCTGTCAGCTCTGGTCAACATGCTGTGGTCAGGTGTGTGACAAACACATTCTTATTCTCAGCTTCGCTGCAGAAAACTGCTCTCACTATTTGCGTGGCAGATCGATGAGAGCTCTCTTTTAGTGGTATCAACTTTCTGGCAAATGCAGAAAGAGTTCCATTCCAGCTATGTTAAAATGCACAGTGTGTATGTAATATGTATACATGAAATGAATTCATAGTTCACATTTTTAGATATTTTCAAATACAGTAGTCTTAATTTGACAGCCAAGCTTATGGTGGCAATACAAATCTCCCTTCCACTTAAATTAAATTCCATTCATGTTAAATGTAGAAGAATTAATACCCTCGGTATCCATGTTCATTGGGTACAAGCAACATCTGTTTAACACAGCTTGATTACTGTACTGTTTTTCTACTAAACAACAAATTTTATTGCACATGAAAGCAAGCGATTGATTTTTCTTTTCTACTCGCAGGACTGTAGAACTAGACATTGACAGAAGACCACTGAACATTACCTGCAGCAAAGCGGGTTTGATCAATGCCTCTAATTGATAACATATCTAAATAGGGATTTAAAAAAAAAACAAAAAACAAAAAAAAAACAAAATTCATGCATCTCCTAAGCACAGATACAAATACAAAGCTCTGAGCTTACAGAAGGGTGGATACTGGTGTGCCTGCATGTGTTAGTAAGTGTGTAGGCGTGGGCAGGACTACAGCAGGAGTTGAACTCAAGTGAAATTTTTACATAGTAATTTCTTGGCCTTGTTCCCAAACAGTTCATGATAAACTCAAAAATATTGTGCGGATAAAACATTCTAAAAATACTTTAAAAACTTCAAAACTTCTTTAAAAAAAAACAAAACAAATAAAAAAAAAACAAACTTAAATAATAAAATAAATCAACTCTTGTTCCTGAATCATCACTGGTATCCAAAACAGAACAATGTCATATCCCTGAAATCTTTAGTACATATACATTTATTTTATACTAAAGTTAATACAGTGGTACCTCACTTTACGAAAGTCTCACCAAATGAAAAATGCAGGTTACGAAAACGCATTTTCCTAAAATTTGTGTCTCTATATACGAAACAAGTTCACGTTACGAAAGCGTCATCTTATAAAAATTCAAACGCGCCATTCAAACATTCAAACAATGCACCACAGTACCACATCCTGCCCTGCTGGCCTCCCATTGGCTAACAACTGAGCTGTGGTTCATGTCGCCTTCACTCAAGCGCCATCTTGGACAGGTTTACCTGATGCCATATTTGACAGGGATCCCATTGGCTAGGAGGGATGACGCAGCTACCTCCCATTGCCTAATATGGAGCTGAATCCACTATGATGCTTTTCATGTAAAGGACAGAGTTACTGTTGTTTTATGCTTTATTTCTTGACTCAGGATTTTGGACTTCCGTAAACATTTCTAAGATTATAACTCTGCTAAGAAGACATGGTCAACACGCACACACACACACACACACACACACACACACACACACACACGTGTGATTTCTGGTGCGAGTGAGAAGAAGAAACGGGCTCGAGTGATATCACAAAGGAATATGGCCAAACCCATCGGTACGATAGTGCAGCAGAAGGAGGTCTTAAAAGGTTCAGTTCAGTTCATTTTCTGTAACCGCTTCATCCTAATTAGGGGCACGGGGAGGCTGGTGCCCATCCCAGCCAACTCAGGGCGAGGGCAGAGTACACCCTGGACAGCTCGCCAGGCCATCACAGGACGGAAACACGCTGACGACTTTGTGGCCTACTCTTGTCGAAAGTCAGCAATGGTTCTTTTACATGCCTCACACCATAGAAAGTGAGAGACATGGCCAGCCTTTGATAACCCAGTTAGCTGCACTGGGGGGGACAGTGACAACCTTGTGGAGAGTGGGACTCGAACCCCCAACCTTTGGATCAGCGATCCGGCGCCTTATACCACTAGACCACCACTGCCCTGTCTTAAAAGGTATGCTTTTACAATTATTAAAGGGTTTAGGGGTAGTATTGGGAGCCTTGGAACGAATCTGGCGTTTTAGATTTAAAATGCGGTTCAATTTACGAAAAATGCAAGTTACGGAAAAGGCTCTGGAACTGATTATTTTCATAAAGTGAGGTACCACTGTACCATAATTTTAATTTGCAGTCCATGTGCTCAGCTAGATTTCCCAGCTACACCTGATCAATAAAGGCAAAGCAACATAACCTGCCATGAATGCACCTTGACAAGGCCATGCTCCCCAAGGTCTAGCCCAGAGGCACAGTGCAATTACAGCAGCATAACTCAAAATGACAAATGGCTGCCCAGAATGCTAAGCACCAAACTGCCAGGCCTCTGTATGACATCACTCATGTATATAGAAAAAATACCCAATTATGAAGCTTTCTACTGTTAGTGATCATGATATATTTGAGGAATGAAAAGGGATCTAAGTGAAAGGATCTCTGTGGTCTGTCCTGTTGTGCTGACGCTGGCTGGAGTTCTCATTTTGGAAGCCTCTCCCTCCTGCTGATGAAGATCTATATGGACTTGGGTGTGCACTCACAGACTGTGAAGATGACTTTTCACTGCTGGAGATATAAACTCTATTCACACAATTATTTAGAACTTACAGTTGTATAACCAACCGGACTACATTTTGGACTGTAATGATGTTTCTCATACATAGTTTGTGTTTTCATGGTTTCACTCGAATGAGGATGGGTTTCTCTTTTGGACGTGGTTTCTCTCAAGATTTCTTCCTCAAGTCAACTGAGGGAGCTTTTGCTTGCCAATGCTGCCGTGTGCGATGCCCATTAGGGATATGCAGGGAACGTAGAAAATGTTTAAACTCTTTTATATTTTGTAAACTCCTACTTTTACTGTGTAAAGCTGCTTTACGTAATTTCAACTGTGAAAAACGCGATACAAATAAAACTGAATCGAAACGGAAGCTTAAGTTAATGCTCATGTTTAATTGGTCAGAGAGTCTGCCAACGATATGCAGGGATCCCTCAATTTCCACGGTAAATTGGGACCGAGATCCTCCTGCAACCACCAAATTCTGTGAAGTAAAATCACCCCCCCCCAACCCCCCAACTGACATATATGTACATGTATATGTGTATATAATATCAATAAATACATATTCAATGCTATAAATGCTTATAATAACAATTACACATTAAAAAATAATGCGTAAGATCTAAATAAAATATAAATACATACATATATACAGATGTGCACGCACTCAGATGCGCACCTCACAAAAATGTAAGTAGTTATGATGGGAGGTTTTGGGTTGTTTTTTTTGTTTTGTTTTTTCATTTGTTTGTTTGTTTGTTTTTATTTATTTATTTATTTTTTTGCATAATTGGCCTTGTTTTTGCGGCATTTTACTTAACTTTTTCACCTATTCTTTCTCAATTCCCTATTTTTAAATTCGATGAATATTCCAAAAAAAAAAAAAAAAAAAAAAAAACGCAACACATTGAAGCCGCATTAATTGAAGCATGAAGTCGTGAGAGACTCCTGTATCGCAACAACGCATTTATTTCTTAGCTGAGTTCAGCGAGGGTTGCGGGGAGACTGAAGTCTATTTCAGCTGACTGTAGTCGAAGGAGATGTATATCCTGAACGCCTTATTAATCCATCTCAGGGCCAATACATCCACAACCATTCACAGCTAGACTTATGGACAGTTTGAAAAAGCCGTTCGCCTATTGTGCATGTCTTTTTGGAATTTTGGAGGAAGCCAGAGTTCCCAGAGAAAGCTCATGCAAGCACAGAATGAACATTAAATCTTCACACAGAGTCATTCTTGCCAAGCTTGGGACTCGAACCCGGTACCACCTATTTATATTCTGGTAATTTATCTCCTAGTTGTATTTCCAAACAAAAAACACACAGTGGTTCTTCTGTCAACAGAGCTTAGTATGTACTTATAGTGGCACACATTTGCTACTTGCAAGGACGAGGATCAGTTTTGAGTATAGTGACTTCCAAAACAGAAATGGATGCCAATTTTACTGCTAGACTTTTACTGTCTCTCCGAACTGATGTGGACAGTAATGTATTTTGGGGATGGATATGCCTCATCTTTTAGTAGTCAAGCATAAATATCATGAATGGGTAGCATGCTGCTTTTACATGTTGGAAACATTTTTGGTGAGGTTTTTAATTTCACACTACATTAAATCTTATACAACACAGGCGTGTGTAAATAGTTTTTGCAATACCCCTGTTGGTCTCTTGGTTATCTAAATAAGGCCCATCATAAAAATTCCCCATCATAAATTTGTTTATGCATAGAAAAGTAAGAAAAGGACAACGGAAAAAGCTTCACTCCTGTTGATTTTCAAACATGCAGATGTGGTTCTCTAAAGAGAAAAAACCCATAAACCAAAAATAAAATAATTGAAATCACTACTAAACAACTTACTATTTTTTTCCTAGACATATATAATTGTTGTATGTATCTGACAAGAATACATTTGCTATAAACTAGAACTAGAAACAATTTGTCTCCTCCGGTTAAAAACTTCTACTGGTTAAAAGTGAGATGTCACCAAATGCCACTTATTATCAGTATCTGCATGTTTCCGGAAACATTGTTTATCAGAGGGCTTCCAGAGGTGGTGATGATATTGACACGCAACTCCAGAGATAAGGTACTTCACATCCTTATTGATCAATGCTTCTGACAATCACCTGGAGACAAACACTGACTGCTTTGCTCTGACAAAGGCTTGGTATGTTTAAACAAATTCAAGTACATATAGGAGTACACACATCCCTGATGTTCAAGGGCACCTGGTCCTGTTAAAAAAAAAAAAAAAAAAAAAAAAAATCCAGCTTAGCATTACTGGTAATACGGTTCCAAAACACTTGTTAAGCTCGTCAAACCCTATCATCATCTATATCAGCTTTTATATTATTCATTTACTTTTTGCATTTTCTCCTCTGTGTGTGTGTGTGTGTGTGTGTGTGTGTGTGTGTGTGTGTGTGTGTGTGTGTGTGTGTGGGTGTGTGTGTGTGTGTGTGTGTGGGTGTAAGAAAGGTTTTTTTTTTTTTTTTTTTAAATAACTCATCTATAATACAGAATGAGGGCAGTGGTGGCCTAGTGGTTAAGGTGCTGGATCACTGATCCTAAGGTTGGGGGTTCGAGTCCCACTCTCCCACAAGGTTGTCACCCCCCCCCCCCCCCCCAGTGTGCAGATAACTGGGTTATCAAAGGTCAGCCATGTGTCTCACTGTCTATGGTGAGAGGTTCATGTAAAAGAACCATTGCTGATTTTCATCAAGAGCAGCTGCAAAGCCGTCAGTATGTTTCTGCCCCTTGCTAAAGGATTGTGTCAGGAAGGGCATCTGACGTAAAAACCTATGCCAAATTGAATATGTGAATCATTAATATGACTTCCATGAAGATGGAGGCAGATGATTTGCTGTGGTGACCCCTGAAAGGGACCAGTCGAAAAGAAAAGAAGCAGATCTATGATACAGAATAGTCAGTATAAACAAGATCAAAATTCAGGAACCTTTCCTGTTTTACCAGCACTTACTATGTAGCAAATATTGCATCCTAGCATGAGTCAACATTGCTGGAGTATCAAATTCAGAAACCCTATTGCTTCACAGTTCTTTCAAAAGGCACTGGGATATCAAAGCCTTTTCTGTTGTTTTTCCTGTACACTGAAGACTTTTGGGTTTGAGATCATAAGACGGTTATGTGATGATACATCAGACTCCCATTTCCTAATCTTTACATTTATATTTTTTAAATAGGCAAGTGATTAGCCCTGCGATGGTCTGGCGAGCTGTTCAGGGTGTACCCTGCCCTCATCCAGAGTCAGCTGAAATGGGCACTAGCCTCCCCATAACCCTCATTAGATTTAAGCAACTTACAAAATAAATGATAGAATCTTCTTCTTTTCCTTTCGGCTTTTCCCTTCAGGGGTCGCCACAGCGAATCATCTGCCTCCATCTCACCCTATCCTTTGCATCTTCTTCTCTTACACCAATGACCTTCATGTCCTCCTTCGCTACATCCATGAATCGTCTCTTTGGTCTTCCTCTAGGCCTTTTGCCTGGTAGTTCCAGCCTGAGCATCCTATTACCAATATACTCACTATCCCTCCTCTGTACATGTCCAAACCATCTCAATCTAGCCTCTCTGACTTTGTCTCCAAAACGTCTTACATGTGCTGTTCCTTTGATGTGCTCATTCCTAATCCTTTCCATCCTCGTTACTCCCAAAGAGAACCTCAACATTTTCATCTCTGCTACCTCCAGCTCTGCCTCCTGTCCAAAATAAATGATAGAATAAATGTTTTAAACAACGTGATAGCTTTCATGTGACCAAAATGATTGGATAAGATAGACTGGAAGTAAATTAACACTATACAGGGATCCCTCACTACTTCACCTTTCAATTCATGCGGCTTCAATACATCACGTTTCTTTTTTTGTATGTTTTGTTTTTTTTTTTTTTTAATATTCATCAAATAAAAAAATAAGGAATTTAAGGAAGAATAAGGGAAAAAGTTAAGGAAAATGCCGCAAAACAAGGACAATTATGCAAAAACCAAATAAAAACAAAACAAACAAACAAAAAAACAACAACCCAAAACCCCTCCATCAAAACTACTTACATTTTTATGTGAGGTGCACATCTGTGTGCATGCATCTGTACGTGTGCGTGTATGTATTTATATTTTATTAACATCTTATGCATTATTTTTGAATGTTTAATTGTTATTATAAGCATTTATAGCATTAAATATGTATTTATCGATATTATATACACATATACATGTACATATACCTCAGAGTGTGGAAAAGAGGTGAAGAAGCGTGTGAGGCAGGTTGGAATGGTTGCAGAAAAGTGTCCAGTGTGATGTGCGATAGGAAAGTATCGGCCAGAATGAAAGGAAAAGTGTACAAGACGGTGTTGAGGCCAGCGATGTTGTATGGTTTAGAAACAGTGGCCCTGGGGAAAAGACAAGAGGCAGAGTTGGAGGTAGCAGAGATGAAAATGTTGAGGTTCTCTTTGGGAGTAACGAGGATGGATAGGATCAGGAATTAGTACATCAGAGGGACAGCACATGTTAGATGTTTTGGAGACAAAGTTAGAGAGGCTAGATTGAGATGGTTTGGACATGTACAGAGGAGGGATAGTGAGTATATTGGTAGTAGGATGCTGAGGTTGGAACTACCAGGCACAAGACCTAGAGGAAGACCAAAGAGACGATTCATGTGATGTGGTGAAGCAGGACATGAAGGAAGTTGATGTAAGAGAAGAAGATGCAGAGGATATGGTGAGATGGAGGCAGATGATTCGCTGTGACGACCCCTGAAGGGAACAGCCGAAATGAAAAGAATAAGAAGATACATTAGTCAGGGGTGGGGGGTGGTTTATCCTACTTCGCGGAATTCAGGATCCCTGTATTTGGTTGCATCAAGACAACGAGCACTATTATCTTTTTCTTCTGTGATGCTTTTCCGACTTGTACCAAATCATCTTTTAGTTTATTCTTTCAGTTACCTCCTCAGCAGGTGAAGTGTAACCTCAATTTGGTAATGATTGACTTGGCCAGTCTAAAACTATCCATTTTTCCCCTTGTTGATGATAATGGTTTGGGATGGATACTAGTTACCTGCGAGTTTAGCATGATGACTCACATTAGCATATAGCAATTATTTAGAATTTTGTCCTTAAGTCAATGAAAAATCAGTGTATATCAAGCAAATAATAATAAATTAAACAATAGTGTTTGAAAAGGTGAAAAGCTACATATTAAAAGACGGGAAAAAAACCAGAATAAAGCATTTAATAAACTTGTTATAGTACAGGCAGGCCGCAATGTGTATTTACCAAACGCTAAAGTTGCTGATAGCTAGCGTACTTTCTCAAACATCGGTTAAATAAATATGGGATATAAATGTGTAAACATTTTAACATCTTTACGATTTAAAATTACATGAAGTTGTTGTGCAAAGGTGAAAGGACTATAAACATAATCTTTGTAGAAAGGTGGTAAAAGTTAACTGAAGTCATTGTGAAAAGAACCAAATAACCAAACAAAGGAATGAAGTCACCAGGGACTGCCCGTGCCTCCAAGTAAGTCCCTGTCTTAAAAGTCAACTTTGTAGAGCGTATAGAGAGGGTTGATTGTGCATTTATTACAACCTGCATTCATGGATACCGTCTTGTTCACTTGAGGAACAGAAGTGCACCCATGTGAGTATGATTTTCTACTCACGGATATCATTCTGTCCCTGCAAACCAGAAAATGACTCTCACAAGTGTAGTTTTCCACTTGCAGATGCTCACGTATCATGCGCATGAGCTTGGTTTTTATGTGAGTGATTTTATGAGAGTAATTAAACGGCATAGCATAGCTTGATGCAGTTTGGATTTCAACTTACTTCTTCCATCAGCACCCGCATAAATAAACATCAAGTGATCATGTTCCACTGCAAGACACGTCAACCATGTTTGGCAAACGATGTGCTCGCTTCAGATCATGAGCCCTTTCTTTCCTCTGTAGTCTTCTCCTCCAATCATTCTGGTACAAGTTGAACTAGACTACATGTGTCCAAATAATCATATTCTTGAACCGGATAGGCATTCTTGCAGAGTCTAAGACAGCCTTTTATACTTTAGTATTGCCAGAGGTTTGCATCTTAAGGTAACATATACATTTCAGAAGTTGCATTTGTGTTGTAGACACTGACAATCATAAGCATACTTCCTAGAGATTTTGACTAGATGTTGGCAGCACTTTTTAGTTCAGTTGTCTTTTGGCCCTGCTCAGCTTACTGGTGAATTTCTTCTTTTTAATCTTGTACCATCTTGTTGATCAAGCCAGTTTTGATGTTTCTCTCTAAAACATCACTTTTAATTTTAATTGAAGAGTTGCCACATGCAAATGCAAAACTTGCAATTAATTCTAGACTTTCTATCTCCCACGTTGTCTTTAGATATTGAAGATGCAGCACATACTTGGCCATGGAACTGCCAATCTTCAGTTCAATCCTTGAACTGTCAGTCAACAGTTCAGTGTTCAATACTATCGAGAAAACCTGTCTTACCAGATCTTAAAATTCAAAACAGCTTCAGTTACTAGCATTAAATAATTATGTATCTAAAATTATTTTGGCCTGTGTCCTTAAAACCTAAAAATTTTAATAACTCATACTTTTGTTTTTTGTTTTTGTTTTTGTTTTTTTGTTTTTTTAATGTTCACAAATTTGGGAAAAATAAAAAATATCTTTTAAAGTTCTAACAGTATTTATTTTAATGTGATAGATTAAAATCAGAGTTCAAAACATCAGTCACAAAAGTTAGAGTAAACATCCAGAGTACCAAGGAGAAGCAATCCATTTTAAATAATTTGTGCATTGGGTACATCCTAAGACACTGCATCTCATCCATGTGTTTTAGTCCCTCCCATTAAGAAAATATGGGAAGCATCGCATGGAGCAATATACACAGATCACTCAGAACATCAAATATCATATTTATCATGTCTTTAGGCAAGAAAAAAAGAATTGATCATGAAAATTGCTTTACCTTTGGACATTTGACTGTAGGATAAAGAAAGGAAAATTCCAAATAAATATAGTGATAGAAAAAAACAGATATATAGATTGATAGCTAGCATAAAAAGAAAGGAAATAAAATGTAGCATAAAAGAAGGGCAGAGAATAAAAAAGAATAAATAAGTAGGAAAATAAATGAATAAATATTTACTAGAAATTAACTGGATAACTAAGCACTGATGATATACTGTATTTGACGTAATGAGCGCTCTGGTCCAATAAACCAAATGTTTTTTATCTTACGTTTAATAACCGCCCATGTTTACTGAGAGCAAAATCGTAGATCAAACTTACCAATTATATTAGATCAGTCTCTGCAATCATAAAATGAGGCGGCCTGTAAAAGTGAGTTTACATGGTATTTCAAGACCCCCTGCCACCGGGGAATGTCTATAATGTCCATCAGTAACAACACATTTGATTGTTCCACCGTGATTTAAAAAAACAGTCAAATATTTTGCTGTGTTCTCTTGGTAAATGTCCAACAACCGATGAATCATTAGAAACTTTTACAACAAAACTATCGAATGCTCTGAATGAATGGAGCGATGAGCCAGATATGGACCTATAAGAAAGTTCAGTTCAGTTCATTTTCTGTAACCGCTTAATCCTAATTAGGGTCGCGGGGAAGCTGGTGCCCATCCCAGCCGACTCCAGGCAAGGGCAGAGTACATCCTGGACAGCTCGCCAGGCCACTGCAGGGCAGAAACATGCTGATGGCTTTGACATAGAAAGTGAGAGACATGGCCAGCCTTTGATAACCTAGTAAACTGTACTGGGAGGGGGGGGGGGGTGACAACCTTGTGATGAGTGGGACTCAAACCCCCAACCTTAGGCTCAGTGATCCAGCACCTATACCACTAGGCCACCACTTCTCTCCTATCAGAAAGTGATGACAAGTAATTTTAACCTGATTCTCCTGCTCACTAACTTCATAAATTTAAAGACGTTCCTGGCCATGTGCTTCTGTTTATGTTTCTGTTGATTGGTTTAACGTGTTATGTGCTAAAGTTGACATTTGTGTTGACTGGCTCGATTTTACTTCCGGAAAATGTTTAATGGAACAGAACCGGAGGGAAAAGTAAGGGGTCTTTTATTTTTAAAAAAATATGCTGTTTTCTGTTTATTTTCAGCTTTCATATAAGTAGTTTGGTTGATATTGAAAAATGAATAACACAAATACCAGTAAAACTATTTAATTGTTCTGTTATTATTCATGTTTTCCACCTCGATGGGAATAAGCACTTACCCTTCCACGCCGCTCGTTACATTTTAATAAGCACCCACCCACTCCAATTTTTTAAGCGCCCTGGGCGCTTATCACATTGATACTGTAGTTTAGCACACTTACAATAGGTTAATGGCAAAAGGATATCAGTAGTTTACAAGTTATTTTTGCTGAGAATTCTCAGGAAATGAAGGTTGTTTTTTTTTCCTCATTATGTCAACGTCAGCTGAGATTAGGTTGTCTAACAACTTCTGGGCCTCATTCTTGAATGTAGTCTCAACTTACTAAGAAATTAGTCTCACTACAGTTACATCATCTGCATATTTTATGATGCCATTTCCCGAGTTCGCAGGAGGGTATTGTATCATGAGTGTAGTGAGTATAGAGAAATGGGTGCAGTGCACAATCCTGCGGAGGGCTGGTGATAATGCTGAGGGGAAAAAAGAGATGGAGCCAATTCTCATGCTCTGAGGGTGATCTGAGGGGAAGGTTTAATTGCTTCATTTGATCAATTGATGAATGGAATCAAACAGAAAACACCATACTGTTAAAAAAAAGTATTTCTGCATTTAGAAATATTGCACAAGCACTTTTGATTCTGCCCTTTAAGTTGGTTATATATATATAGCTATAAAATTTGGAACCATGACAGAAAAGGTCAGATCAATGGGGTAACTACTAAAAAAAATAATTTCCATCTTTGACTGAAAGAAACAGTACAACATCCACAAACAATTGCTGACACCTTTTCTGCTATATTTTTAAATCATAGGAGAGGAACCCGCCACAGTCACAACTTACAAGCAGCCATCAGCATATTAGTTTTGGAAACCATAATAATCTGTCAATTACAATACCTTTTCTTTCCCCTTCTAACCAGCTCAAAATTGAATAAAAAGGCAATCATCAAATTAAAGAACCCTGAAACAACCCTTCCTCTTCAGACTGTACCAAAGCTCTACATTTAAAAATGACTGTCTTTCAATAATAAACAAGAGAAATTAATTAGATTCTAGGGTGAAAGTACATTTATGCAATTTCATTATGCCCCTCCTGTGCGGACTCCTCTCTTCCTCCGATACAAAGAATGAGCCCAAAGTGAGCTCTCAGCAAGATTCACACCGAACAAATGAAATAGTTTAACACCATAACAAGGAGAATAAAAGGCCCAGAGCAATGTCATACACTGACTGTACTCCTGTAGCACAAGAACACCACTTATGCATGCCATACACTTTCAGATAGCTCATTTTTGTCCAGATAATGAAATTGTGCCCATGAACCAACACAGTACACTACTGTCATTTTGGACAGGTATTAATAATTGAATATCGTGTTTCACACTTGGTAGAGGTAAATCCTTGCATTTATTTATATAAGAGAGGTCTGATCTAGTTTGGCAAAATTATTAAACTTATTCAATGTTGAAATTGCCTTTGATATTTCTGTTGTACACTTTATGCTTCTGTAAATTAAGCTTATTAATCTTTAAAAGCAATTCATTCATCTTTAGTAACTGCATTATCCAGGTCAGGGTGCAGTAGAGCCAGCACAGTGACCACTGAGTCAGAGGCAACAATACACAGTGAATAGAATGCTAGCCTACCCCAGGGCGAGAGGCACACACAGATTTACAGCTACAGCCAGTGTAGAGTCTGAACTCCATTGACTAGCATAGGCATTGACTGTTTTTCCAAGGTGAGAGGAGAGCATAAAGCCCAAAAGACACCCAGCCAAATATAACAAAACATGACATTCTGCAATGAGTTCAAACTCAAATAAAACTACCCCTGCACTACAGCATTTTTAAAACACAAAAAGCCATATTTATTTTTGCAGCTCAGCACAAACCAAGTGAAAACTGCAACAGTGCAGAAATAAATAAATAAAAATTATTATAAATTCTTTTTAAACTCAGTTAGGTGTAAAGTGGCCGTCACTTTATAATGATTTGGTCCATGTTGTGCCAAAATATGGATTTTTTTTTTTTTTTCGCATCTGGTGCCATATGCTGAGGTTGATTTGAACATTGTTTTTAATTCATTATTATTTGTTTTTAGAAGTTCCTGTGTGACACTATTCCTAACATTCATAAAAAAAAAATAAAAAAAATAAAAAAAAAAACTTTCATGCATGCCTTGATAGGTCGCGACTGAATTTCGCCAGTTGAGTTTTGCCAACAAGTATCTTGAAGATTCTGTGACTAAATTGAAAAAGGTGTTATGGCCAAAAGAGACTAAAAAATAACTATGTATTTGAACTTAACACCAAACAGTATATAGAGTACAATACCTTTATTAAAATGTTGGGGTAGTACCATCATGTTGCGGGTGTGTTTTTTGCTTTTCTTTTTATACTCACTATAAATGCTTGTGTTGCTGGATATATCTGTACAGAATTCACAGCTAGAAAGCTGTGCTTCACCTGGCCACAACTCATTACATGGCCATGGAACCAACGTGGGTAGCTATCTATCTCGCACTTCATTATCAGGAGTACTTCAAAACACTACTGCGTGAATCAGTTATATGATTACCCATTAAATGAAGACAAATCTCTCTACTCATTTTACTGACTCTAGTAATTCAAATGGGTGGGTTTCATTGTTATAACTGGTTACAATAAAATGATGTACTCTCATGTTTAATTGTTTTCCAATTGGGTAATAGGTCAAAATACCAAAAGGCACAAAAAGCAATTGCTATTTTTGCAATGATAAAATGCAGGATAAAATTGAATATTATAGGGATGTACTTTTGGTGAGACACTGAATGGTTGGACATTCAATTTTAAACTCCATAAAATCATTTTCATGGACAATGTCAATTGTAAAAAGTGTGATATAAACAGAAGTGAATGGAAATTCAGTTGAATATATAGGACTGAATTAGAAATCACAATAATAATAAAAAGATATGTCACAAATGGATATGCTGTACTTGTAGATGTTTGGATTTTCAAATTATATATCACTGTACAGTAGTTATATCAATATTGATAATTGTTTGTTGTTCAGATGGAAAAAAAAAGAATAGATTAAAAACATTTACACATGAAGAGCTCAAACTTACAATGAGGCATTATAAGAGATTCTGGGAATATACATTATTAATTCCTTTCTTGATTTTATAAGTTGTGTAATCGCGTGGAGGCTGGCACCCATGTAAGTTGACTCTGGGTGAGGGAAAAGGCAGGGAATGTACATTATTTAGCTTAAAATTAGATCAATAAATAGTCATGTCCCTGGTCTCCAGGACTTGCTGAGCTTTTAAGCTTTTGAGGGCTGTGTACTGTAAAATACATCACGCCAAAAGTGACCCTTCTCTCTTAGCACAACTTATGCAATTCTGTCATCATTAATTCACAGAAAGTAATTTTCACATTAACTTTAATAACTTATTTCATACCAGAAAATTATATATACAAACCAGATTACAAAAAAGTTGGCCCACGATATAAATTGTGAATAAAAACTGAATGCAATGACTGTTGCAAGGACACCGAGGCATTCCCAGACAAGCCCAGAGAAATAGTCTCTCTAATGTGTTCTAGGTTGACCCTGGGGTCTCTTTACAGTTGGACATGTCCGAAACACCACACCAGGGAGGCGTTTGGAAGGCATTCTGACCAGATGCCTAAGCCACTTCAACCGGCCTCTTTCAATGTGGAGGGGCAATAGTTCTACTCCGAGCTCTCCCCGGATGGTAGAGCTTATCACCTTATCTCTAAGGAAGAGCCCCACCACCCAGCGAAGGAACCACATTTCAGCCGCTGCTCCATAAACTCCCCCACTTGGGGCAGGATCTCATTTCCGACTCGGAGTGTGCATTCCACCCTTGTCTGACTGAGAACCATGACCTTGGACCTGGAGGTGCTGATTTTCATCCTGACCGCTTTGCACTTGACTGCGAATCACTTCAATGAGAGCTGGAGGTCCCGGCTTGATGAACCCAAAAGAACAACGTCATCTGCACCAAACCAGAACCCCTTAACACCTTGGCTGTTCCTAGAAATTCTGTCCATAAAAATTATAAACAGAATCGGTGACAAAGGACAGCCTTGGGGAACTCCAACCCTCACCGGAAACAAATTCGACCTGTTGTTAACAATATGGACCAAACTCTGGCTCCAGTGATACAACAATCAAATGGCCCATAGCAACGGGTCCGGAATGCCATACTCCTGGAGCACACCCCGCAAGATAGCCCAAGGGAAACAGTCAAAAGCTTTCACCAAATCCACAAAACACATGTGGACAGATTGGGCAAACTCCTATGTCCCCTCCAAGATCGTGCGGAGTGTGTAGAGTTGGTCTAGAGTGCGACGGCCAGGACGAAAAATGCATTGTTCCTCCTGAATCCGAGGTTCAACTATTGATCGGATCCTCCTCTCCAGTACCCCTGCATAGATTTTCCCGGGTAGGCTGAGGAGTGTGATTCCCCGATAATTGGAACACACCCTTCGGTCCACCTTTTTAAAAAGGATGACTACCACCCTGGTTTGCCAATCCAGAGCTACCTTGATGACCACACGATGTTGCAGAGAAATGTCAACCAATACAGTCCTACAGCATCTAGAGCCCTGAAATATTCAGGGCAGATCTCATTAACCCCTGGGGCCCGACCACAGAGGAGCTTTTTGACTACCTCAGTGACCTCCACTCCAGTGATGGACAAACCCACGCCCAAACCCCCAGGGTCTTCCTCCTCCATGGAGGGCACGTTGGTGGGATTGAGGAGGTACTCAAAGTATTCCCTTCACCTCCCGACAACATCCCCAGTTGAGGTGAGCAGCCCCCCACCTCCACTGTAAACAGTGTTTGTGGAGAACTGCTTTCCCCTCCTGTCACATGGTGGTCCAGAACCTTTTTGAGGCCAACGGATAGGATAGTCACTTTCCAAGCCCTCACCGAACTCCTCCTATGCCTGAGATTTTGCATCTGTGACAGTTTTAGCTATAGCACGTTTGGCCTGTCGGTAAATGTCTGCTGCCTCGGGAGTCCCACAGGCCAATAACACCTGATAGGCCTCCTTCCAGACGGCCCCCATTACCACCAGTGTCCACTACCAGGTTCGGGGGTTACAGCCACGACAGGCACCGACAACCTTCCGGTCACAGCTATGGGCTGCTGCTTCAGCAATGGAGGCACGATACATGGCCCATTCAGATTCCATGTCACCCGCCTCCTCTGGGAAGTGGTTGTAGCTCTGCCAGAGGTGGGAGATAAAGGCCTCTCGGACAGGAGACTCCGCCAAACATTCCCAGCAGACCCTAATTGCACATTAAACTTCTATATCATTGTAAATATGTGGCAGTGATTGCTCGGTAATTAAGGCTCTGGGTTACTTATCCAAGATTCAAACTGCAGCCTCACCAGTCTACAACTGTTGGGCCCTTGACACTCATCTGTTCAGTTCAGTTCAGTTGTACAAGTTGGAATAAAAAAGTAAGTCGCTCTGGCTAAGGGAATCTGTCAAATGCTGTATGGTACTTAAATAATCATAACAACTGGTCAGTTATTGTTATTGTCACATTTTTGTCACATTGTCTTGTTTTTCTTGTTCTCCTCTTCTTTTTACATTTTCAGATGAGCACACATTTCATATTTTCTGTTAATTTGCCATCAACTATGCTGCTCCACCACACACGCTACCACTTATGCAAGTTGGAAAACAGTAACCTACAAAAACAGGTGCTCTTTGAAAATACCCAGGGCAAGCTATGGATGGTCTTGCTTAAGTCTATCAGCTGCCCATTTGGGTCCCTTTCCTAACTATGGGCTCGAGGCAATTTCTCTTGTTTGACTACCCCAGTGCAATGATTCAAATAAATAATATCCAATTAGCCTAATGTGCATGGAAAATTGGAGGAAACCCAAGCATGGGGAGGACATCCAAACTCCACATAAAATTCCCTTACCAGTTTTGGAGCTCGAAGCATGGATCTTCTTGCTGTGTGATGGAAGTGTTTAACATTATGCTTCTAGGCCTCCGATAATGAAATTGTAGAAACTAAAAGTCTCTTGAGGAAGTTGACACTGAATATCATAACCCTTTAACATAACCCATTAACAGCGAGGTATAATTTAAAATAACCAAACCACATCATGGTTCGGTCGCTGTATCACCGGAGCCAGAGTTTGGTCCGTATTGGTAACAGCAGGTCGGATTCGTTTCCAGTGGGAGTTGGAGTCCGCCAAGGCTGTCCTTTGTCACCGATTCTGTTCATAATTTTCATGGACAGAATTTCTAGGCGCAGTCGAGGCGATGAGGGGTTCTGGTTTGGTGGCCATCGGATATCGTCTCTGCTTTTTGCGGATGATGTTGTCCTTTTGGCTTCATCAAGTCGGGCCCTCCAGCTCTCATTGGAGCGATTCGCAGCTGAGTGCGAAGCAGCCGGGATGAAGATCAGTACCTCCAAGTCCGAGGCCATGGTTCTCAGTCGGACAATGGTGGAATGCACCCTCCGGGTCGGGAATGAGGTCCTGCCCCAAGTGGAGGAGTTTAAGTATCTTGGGGTCTTGTTTACGAGTGAGGGAAGGATGGAGCGAGAGATCGACAGACGGATCGCTGCAGCCTCTGCTGTTAAGCGGTGCCTGTACCGGTCCGTCGTGGTGAAAAAGGAACTGAGCCGCAAGGCGAAGCTCTCAATTTACCAGTCGATCTACGTTCCAACCCTCACCTATGGTCACGAGCTTTGGGTAATGACCGAAAGAACAAGATCACGGATACAAGCGGCTGAAATGAGCTTTCTTCGCCGGGTGGCGGGGTTCTCCCTTAGAGATAGGGTGAGAAGCTCCGCCATCCGGGGAGAGCTCGGAGTAGATCCGCTGCTCCTCCGCATTGAGAGGGGCCAGTTGAGGTGGCTCGGGCATCTGGTCAGAATGCCCCCCGGACGCCTCCCTGGTGTGGTGTTTCGGGCATGTCCAACCGGGAAGAGACCCCGGGGTCGACCTAGAACACGCTGGAGGGACTATGTCTCTCGGCTTGTCTGGGACCGCCTCGGTGTCCCCCCGGGAGAGTTGGAGGAAGTAGCTCAGGAGAGGGATGTCTGGACCTCTTTGCTAAGGTTGCTGCCCCCGCGACCCGACCCTGGACTAAGCGGAAGAAGAAGAAGAAGAAGAAGAACCACATCATGGTATGTTTTTATACAGTTGACAGAAACCAGAGAGCCCAGAGAAAAGAATAAAAAAGATCACAGATCGTAGCTGGAACTCAGAATTCGATTATGTAATATTAAAAATGTACTTATAATAAGGAGGGTTGTCTTTGATATTTATTCAATATTGTTATCAATATAAACATTCTTATCTGATCAACATTTCAATAAAAATAGTATGCTTTAGTACTCAGAAGATTTAGCAGTGGTTGAGCTCTAATTCAGGTATCGAGGCTGGTCACAGCAGTATGAAAAGCAGAAGAGTAGCCAGGGGCTAAAAGAAGGCCTTCTGTAAAGCACAGACCACCAGGTGGGGAATTCAAATCCATTCGCCTCACAATTCAATTCATTCAGAGTATGTCCTTTATCTGCAGTCATTTCCAAAGGCTCAAGCCCCCTCCTCTCTGATGAATGAAATGTTTCCGAGAGGTGTCATCGGCACTGCACCAAGGAGAATGCATCCCATTTTGTTCTCTGCTTTTTTCATCACTTTTCTTATCTTTCTGTTTTTCCCTCTGCCTTGTCAACCATAGGATAAGTAAATATTATACACCAGGATCAACAGATACAAAAGGAACATGTAACCTGGGGCACACCAAGTCAAGGTTAGGGGTTATACCGATTTACAGAAAAGACATTGGTTAGCCAAAGCAGTGTGCAAAACATGATGAAAAAATTATTATGAACAAAATGGATATTAATATATGTTTAATGTAATATTTAATAATTATGCAGCACAGATGAGATGGATGCTGCAGAATACTCCTTAAAATGGAGCATTAAGGATAATGTAAATTTTTCCAGCATCCCCTGAGCTTGCGGTGCTTAATTAGTGTATTAGTGTATGGACTACTTCCTCAGCAAAAAAGCACATTAGAATGAGATTTTTATGGTTTATTTATTTATGCATATTTTTAATCATGATGGACGCAGATGAGCTCCCAGTTCAGACAGGTGCAAAGCAGAGCCTAAGAGCTATGGAACAGTGGGTCTTTAAAGCCTTTACAGAGCTGAGGTGGTACAATGCAGAAACATAATAAAGTAAATTAAAATGAGATTTTTATAGTTTATCTTTATATATTTTACCCACAACACTGAGGCAGATCAGCTAATCCTTGCTTTTGCTCAGCTAACAGCTTAGAGACTCTGTTCAGCTAATGGTGCCTGGACCTGTTCGCTCAGTGTATTAATTTAAACACGAGCCTGAGCAGTGGTGACTAATTGGTTACTAATCAGACGGTTGCGGTTTCAAGCCGCAGTGATGTCCAGCTGTAGAGTTATTGAGCGAAGCCCTCAGCTCTCATCTACTTAGGTGTATAAATGAAATATAAGTGCAAGTTGTCCTGGATAAGTGTGTCGACCAAAATGTAATGTATAAATGTAATGCTGTAAATTTAAAATGCAAACTACTTCATTATGTTGTTTATGGAAAACACAATAAATATTACTAAAAAAAAAGATTTTTAAGTTTATATTTACATATTTTAATCATGACCCAAAGGAATGAAATGTGCAGTAGACAGTACACATTGCCCACAATATGTTTCCATATCTCAACAAACTCACTTAATGTCCAAATCATCGGTTGAATGTGGTCTCCCATTTTCTAGGCTTTTGTTCTTTCAACAAAGTGCTGCTTCAGAACATCGGGGATTCGGGTCATGATACAGGTCATGTGTTTGGATACAGATTATTAATTTTATACACTCATTCATTCACTCACTTATTGAACTGATAAATATTGCTCATTCATTCATTTCTGTACTGTTTAATCCTAATTAGGGTCAGGGGGAGGCTGGTGCCAGCCAATCATATTACATACAATCTGGACAGTTCGCCAGGCAATTGCAGGAACAAGACTCACACAACCATTCACTCTCACACCTCACACCTATAAACTGTCACAAGCATGGGGAGAATGCGCAAACTCCACACAGAAACATCCACGCTGGGAATTGAACCCAGGACCTTCTTGCTGTGAGGTGGACGTGCTAACCACGACGCCAGCGTGCCGCTCCTAAATCCTGTTATGAGGGTAAATATATTAGACTGTGGGAGGAAACCAACGTATCCATAGAAAACCCATGCAGGCACAAGGAGAACATGCAAACACCACACAGAAGCACCCAGGCTGGGACTCGAAACCAGAACCTTCTTGTTATTAAGTGGATGTGCTAACCACTGCACCACAGTGCTGCCCTAATTTTATACAGTATATATATTTAATACAAGCAGAGATGAAAATGAGGTTCTCTTTGGGAGTAACGAGGATGGATAGGATCAGGAATGAGCACATCAGAGGGACAGCACATGTAAGACGTTTTGGAGACAAAGTCAGAGAGGCTAGATTGAGATGGTTTGGACATGTACAGACAGAGGAGGGATAGTGAGTATATTGGTAATAGGATGCTGAGGCTGGAACTACCAGGCAAAAGGCTTAGAGGAAGACCAAAGCGACGATTCATGGATGTGGTGAAGGAGGACATGAAGGTCGTTGGTGTAAGAGAAGAAGATGCAAAGGATAGGGTGAGATGGAGGCAGATGATTCGCTGTGGCGACCCCTGAAGGGAAAAGCCGAAAGGAAAAGAAGAAGATATATATTTAATACAATACTGTATATAAAACATTACAGCTAATGATAAACTGTTTTACACACCAGGCTGTGTTTCATGATTTTTTTCATTCATTCATCCATTCATTCTCTAAGGTATTTATTCGAATTAAGGTCGTGGGGAGGCTGGTGTCCACCTCATTTGACTTTGGGCAACAGCGGAGTACATCCAGAACAACTCTCCAGGCCATCGCAAAGTCAATACTCACACAATCATTCGTACTCACACCTAGGTGTGATTTGAAACAGTCAACTAGCCTACCGTGCAGGTCTTTGGACTGTGGGAGGAAACTGGAGTACCCCGAGGAAACCCTCACAAGCATGGGGAGAACATCTTAATTCCACACAGAAACGCCCAGGCTCAGGACTCAAATCCAGGTCTTCTTCCTTGATTTTGTTTTCATCCCAAACCATTTTTTATCCACAATTCACAATAGTGAAAAAATATCCCAACTGGAATTTATGCTCTACAGCATCACTTCCACTTGACAGGAAGTACTGTAATTTTTTTTCTTCTACTAGATTCCAATACTTCAATGAATTTACAACTTTATGATTGTTTCCATCTTTATGAATATTTATTTGATTTTTATGTGGATATAGGGGGCGCTCACCTATACTAATTAGAACAACTTGCATGCGTTTTCAAAATATAAAAACTATGAGACTCACTGAACTAAGAGCATGGCTATGAACAAATCCAAGGTTTAGGAATGGGTCGTGAATCTGACAGATTTTCTTACAATTTTTAAAGAGAACATATATAACAGAACGGATGAGGCCCATTGTTCTAACATCCTTCAAAAAAAACAAAAAAACATACAAACAAAAAAACAAGAAAATAACCTTCAAATATATAAACTCGTAAAAGTCAATCAGGTGAATAGTCTTTACTACATAGCATGTGCAGATGACTTCATATTAGCACCATACACCCAAGTGATGAGAGAAATTAGGTGCCATGCCTCAGAGAGAGAGAGAGAGAGAGAGAGAGAGAGAGAGAGAGAGAGAGAAGGGAGAGGAGAAAAAGAAAGAGAATGAGGGAGGGAGAGAGGGAGAGGGGAGTTCATCTCCAACCATCCACTTAGAATCCTCTCTTTACACCTGCTATCTTGTGAGGCCAGGTGGGAGACGAAGAGTGAGTCATGTCCTGACAAGATGACATGCACCGGAGAAAGTAGGGTCCACCTCCCTCCTCCACAACAGTCAAGTGTGAATAACACGCCAGGCTAATGAAGTTCTCAATTCAGTATAACAAGGTCCCACACTGAGTTTTTCTTTCTTTAACATAAGTCAGGAGGCCACTGCATTTGTCAACAGAACGTTCAATTATCTTCCTTTCGGCTTTTTCCCTTTTACTTGGGAGTCGCCACATCGGATCATCTGATTCGCGCGTTTGATTTGGCAGAGGTTTTTACGTCGGATGCCCTTCCTGTCACAACCCTTTTTTTAGCAAGGGACAGAAACACGCTGACGACTTTGCAGCTACTCTTTACGAAAGTCAGCAATGGTTCTTTTACATGCCTCTCACCATAGACAGTGAGAGACATGGCAAGCCTTTAATAACCCAGTTAGCTGCACTGGGGGGGGGGGGGCAGTGACAACCTTGTGGAGAGTGGGACTCGAACCCCCAACCTTTGGATCAGCGATCCAGCGCCATAAACCACTAGACCACCACACCACCACTGCCCCAACAGTATGTTCAATTATTCCAGCTTAAAGATGCAGATGTATATGTATATGCAAATATAGCTCTAAACATTGTTTTAATCACAAGCGTCTTATCAGATCAAAACAGATGCTTACTGTAAGTGATTAAAAATAAAAAGTAAATAAAATTAAGTATCGCAAAGAAATATGACTGAAGATCCTTTTATTTGTCAAGAGGATTTTAAGTTGATCTGCTCAGCTAAGATTTTACATTTTCAAATGACAACTCACAGCCCGGTCAACAGTAAATCTCCTACTTATTGCTGCCATTAGTCTACAGAAGATTATGAGATGATTATGGCGATTTGTTCCTTTATTACATGATAACAATAGCAAATCAATGCTGAGAATATTAGTCATTTATTCAAGTCAAAAGTATGAATATTAGCGAGGGTTATAAAATTGCGTTAATTTGTCAGCAGCCAGGAGAATATTATCATCTAAAATAATCCTAAATGTTTCAGTTTCTTTCTATACGTTGCATAGTTTCAGTTCTTCTCAAGCTCTTAATTTAACATACCTGATTCATGTAATAAAGCTTGGGCAGTGGTGGCCTGGTGGTAGAAGGTGCTGGATCGCTGATCCTAAGGTTGGGGATTCGAGTCCCACTCTCCACAAGGTTGTCACTGTCCCCCCAGTGCAGCTAACCGGGTTAAAGGTGGGCCATGTCTCTCACTGTCTATGGTGAGAGCTTCATGTAAAAGAACCATTGCTGATTTTCGTAAAGAGGAGCTGCAAAGCCGTCAGCGTGTTTCTGTCCCTTGCTAAAGGGTTGTGTCCGGAAGAGCATCCAACATAAAGTCCCATGCCAAATCGAATATACAAATCATTAACATGACTTCCATGAAGATGGAAGCAGATGATTCGCTGTGGTGACCCCTGTAAGGAACCAGCCGAAAGCAAAAAAAGGTGATTTTCTTTAAAAAAAAAAAGAAAAAAAAAACTTCCAGGCTTTGGAACCCTGGTACAGCTCAGCAGAGAGACACACAATTCCAAAGTTTTTCACAGTTCCAAAAAGTTGGGACATTGGGTCAAATTTAAATAAAATCAAAATGCAATGATATCCAGATCTCATAAACCATATTTTATCAAAAATGGAATACAAACATAAATGTTGAAATTAAAGCATTTCTTGAAAAGGTTGGGACAGGCCAAAAAAAAAAATAAAAATAAAAAAAGGAAAAATAATGGGTAATAAAAGAAACAACTGCAACATTCATTCATTTTCTTTATCCTGATTAAAGTCGCATGCAGGCTGGAAAACATCTCCGCCAACACTCACACAACCCTCGCACTTACACCTACGGGCAATTTGGAACAGCAAATTAACATACAGGGCATGTTTTTTGGACTGTGGAAGGAAACCAGAGTACCCAGAGGAAACTTGCACAAGCACAAGGACAACATGAAAACTCCACACAGAAATGCCCACGCCTGAGGATTGAACCCAGGACCTTTTTGCTCTGGGGCGGGTGAGTTAACCACTGCGTCACTGACATGTTCCATCAAATTTGGTTAATGGGAGTCAGATCAGTAACATGACTGGGTATGAAAAGAGCATCTCGGGGAGGCAATGTCCGGAGTAAAGGAGGGCAGAGGTTCACCAAACTGCAAAAAATGCATTCTCTACAAATTGTGGAATAATTTCGCAATAACGTTCATCATTATTACCCATGAAATTGAGAACACTCTGATCATCTCATTATCTTAAGTGCATGATATCTAAAAATGCTGAGAATCTGGAGAAATCTCTATGTGCTGTACATCGTTCAAAATCAATACTGGATGACTAAAATATTCGGGCCCTCAGGAGGCAGCACTGCATTAAAAACAATCTTGATTTTGTCACTGCATAGGCTGAAGAACACTTTGTGAAATCACTGTTTGTGAACATAATTCGTCATGCCATTTACAAATGAAGGTTAAAGCTCACACATGCAACAAAGAAAACGTATGTGCACATGATGTTTCCTGGGCTAAAGTTCTTATAAAAAAAAAAAAAAAAAAAAAAAAAAGGAGAGAAACTGGAAAAACTATTCTATGGTCAGACAAATTTAAGTGTGAAATTCTCCTTAAAAAACACTGACGCCGCATATTCTGGACTAAAGAGCAAATGGACATTTGCTTGAAACGTTATCAGCACTCTGTTCAAAAGCCTGTATTTCTTTTTGTATGGGAGTGCATTACTACCTATAGAACGGGTAGTGCAGAAAAACATATACAGGTTTCAGAGCAACATGTGCTGCCTTCCATGGAGCATCTTTTTCACAGAAGGCCTTGCATAGTATAGTAGGAACTGCGTGTTAAACTGCATACCACCTCTACCACAGCATGGCTTTGCAGTTGATAACTCTGGGTGCTGAACGAGGTGTTGCCTGCACGAGAAACCTTTTACCTTTTTGGTGCATTAGGAAATAAAAATAGAGACACGGGACCACTGAGCAGTTCGAATACTTATCAGGAAAAAAAATGTGACAACATTCCTCTTCCAAAAGTCTAACAACTGGTCTTCTCAGTTCCCAAATGTTTACAGACTGTTAAAATAAGACCCTCTGCAATCGTCCAGAGTTGACTGTGATGGGCGCCAGATTCCCCATGATACTAATTAAGATTAAGTGGTTCAGAAAATGAATGGGCAAATAAAATACGACATGTTCCTACACTGTGGTAAACTTTTCCCTATGAAAACTCTTTGTGAGATGTTTTTCTGTTATCATCTTCTTTTCCTTTTGGCTTTTTCCCTTTTTCAGGGGTCACCACAGCAAATCACCTGATTCGCATGTTTGATTTGGCATAGGTTTTTACGTCGGAGGCCCTTCCTCACACAACCCTATAGCAAGAGGCAGAAACACGCTGACAGCTTTGCAGCTACTCTTTACAAAAGTCAGCAATGAACAGTGAGTGACATGGCCCGCCTTTGATAACCCAGTTGGTTGCACTGGGGGACAGTGACAACCTTGTGGAGAGTGGGACTCGAACCCCCAACCTTAAGATCAGTGATCCAGCGCCCTTTACTACCAGGCCACCACTGCCACAGATGTTTTTCTGTCATGAAATACAAAATACTGTATTTGACGTCATAAGCACCCTGGGCGCTTAAAAAATTGGAATTGGTGGGCGCTGTGCTTATTACAATCGAGGTGGAAAACATGAATAATAACAGAACAATAAAAGAGTTTTACTGGTATTTGTATTATTCATTTTGTAGTATCAACCAAATTACTTACATGAAAGCTGAAAATAAACAGAAAAACAGCATGTTTTTTAAAGACCCCTTACTTTTCTCTCCCGGTGCTGTTCCTTTAAACATTTTCCCGGAAGTAAAATGAGCCATGAATGTCAACTTTCACACATGGCGCATTGAACCAATCAACACAAAAAATAAACAAAAGCACATGGCCAGGAATGTCTTTAAATTTATAAAGTTAGTATTTAATGAAAAATACTCGTCATCACTTTCTGATTGGTCCATATCTGGCTCATCGCTCCATTCATTCAGAGCATCTGATAGTTTTGCTGTAGCAGTTTCTAATGGTTCATCAGTTGTTGGACATTTACCAAGAGAACACAGCAAAATATTTTACTGTTTTTTAAAGCACGGCGGAACAATCAAATGGGTTGTTACTGAGGAACATTATAGACATTCCCCAGTGGCAGGGGGTCTTGAAATACCATGTAAACTCACTTTTACAGGCAGTGAACGCCTCATTGTACCATTACAGAGACTGATCGAATAAAATTGGTAAGTTTGATCTACGATTTTACTCTCAGTACACATGGATGGTAATTAGATGTAAGATAAAAAAACACGGGGGTGCTTATTGGAGCAGGTCACTTATTACGTCGAATACAGTAACCCTTTTTTCTTAAAATAATTTTACTTTGGTATGTTTTCTGTATTATTTTGCAAATAATTTTTTAGACTTACAAATCATTTCATTGTATTTTTAATTACATTTTATACTGACTTTTTTGCAACTGGGGTTTTATTATAAATGTACATTACAAGGTGAAAGAGTGTGAAAGTAAGAGTTTTACATAGAGAACCTAATACTAATTAAAATTATTCGATTCAAGGACTCTTTTGATTGACCGTAATGGTTTAGTAATCTTGTCCCTGTGCCTTGACCTACTCTGTCGTTGCTGGCAATTTATGGCACCCGGTTACAATTAGTGTTAGCTTGCCTGGAGAATAGGCTCCAGTGAAAGAACAGAAGGCCCTTTGTGACCTGATAATGTGTACCTTCACCATATATTTACTGAGTTCTACTTGTCAATTCTGTATTCAAATATTCTAACTGCTATCTGTCTGTCTTCCTTTCGGCTTTTTCCCTTTTACTTGGGAGTCGCCACAGTAAATCATCTGATTCGCACATTTGATTTGGCATAGGTTTTTACGTCGGATGCCCTTCCTGTCACAACCCTTTTTAGCAAGGGACAGAAACACGCTGACAGCTTTGCAGCTACTCTTTGCGAAAGTCAGCAATGGTTCTTTTACATGAACCTCTCACCATAGACAGTGAGAGACATGGCCCGCCTTTGATAACCCAGTTAGCTGCACTGGGGGGGACAGTGACAACCTTGTGGAGAGTGGGACTCAAACCCCCAACCTTTAGATCAGCGATCCAGCGCCCTATACCACTAGACCACCACTGCCTCATTCTAACTGCTATCTATAAAGGAGTAAATCTGATATACTTCTGGGATCCTTTGAGTAATGGCTGCATTGTTGTGTTCCTCTGGAGGACATTTTAATCAAAATGAGTAAATCAGTATATGGTGTCAAGCTTTACAGAGAAATGCAAAAACATTGCACAGATAATTTGATACCGAAAAGTGTACAAGCTTCTCTGTGCTGTATAAGGGTCCTCTGATGTACTATTTTGAGTATTATCCAAATTCAATCATCTCACTTATTTGCCAAAAAATTTAATCCTATTAGGGTTGAGGGGAGGCTGGAGTCTACCTCAGCCAACAAGGAGCAAAGATAGGAATGAACAAATCTCCAGTCTAGACTATTGCAGGGCCAGTACACACACACACACACACACACACACACACACACACACACACACACACACACACACAAAAAAACATTTTCACTCACACTCACACCTCCACAGCTAATTAGCCTAATGTGGATGTCATGACAATGGGAAAAACTAGAATGCCCGGAGGAATACCCCTAATGTAAGCACAATGAAAACATGCAAACTTCACACAGAGAGCGCCAGAGCCTGGGACTCAAACACAAGACCTTTTGCTGGGAGGTGGATGTGCTAATCACTAAGCCACTGTGCCGTATATTATGCAAATTGTCCAGAATTAAACCTAGTAGATTCAAGCAATGATGTAAACGACAGCTACAGCAGCATCTCAATTTAGGAAAAAGTCAACATTTCAGCCTATTGTGCAGTTTACACCAAAGATCACTATGTCAATCTTGATCAGCATAACTGCCAAAATCAGTACGCTGAAAATAAAGGTGAGTCTTGAGTCTGTTTCTGATACAAATCTTTAGTTCAATCTTTGTGCTTCCTCAACTTTTTTGTTTCTGTCATCCCTGATGATTACTGAACACGAAATACACTGCCTGTCAAAAATTTTAGAAAACCCCCATTTTTATTAGTGTTGTTGAAATTCAAGCCCAATGAATGATCTGAAAAAGAAACATGTAAGCAGTATGTCAGAACGACCTTGAAAGAAAAGAGGAGAATGTTAAACTCACTGAAGAATCTCCAGATCAAACGTGGTATGAATGGACAGAAGGGTGAAGGCAAAGCAAAACATTCACGATAACTTCTACAACAGTGTGGAGAAGAACTTCCAGAACAATAATTGATTTCTATTGTTGAATGAATGCCACAAATTGTTGAGAAAATGAAATGGTCAGCTGTAATATCTGCAAAAGATGCCGACTGTATCAACTCAGTTTATATTCAATGAAAACTTTTTTTGTTTTGTTTTTCATTGAATATAAACTGATTTGACACAGTTGGCATCTTTTGCAGATATTACAGCTGACCACTTCAAAAAAAAAAAAAAAGGAATGAAAAAAAGAAAAGAAAGAAAGAAGGAAAGAATTGTGGAATTATTCTGTTTAAGACAAGTTTCTTGTTGGGGTTGCTCAACAAGAGACTAGCTGAAGACTTAGAGACCAACCCGCCACAGGGGAACAGTGAGCAGAGGTGGGAACAGCTGCACAACACCATCCATGGCACTGCCTTCTCAGTCTTCAGCAAGAAGCAGAGGAAGACCCATGACTGGTTTGATGCCAATGTAGCCGAGCTGACCCCCTTGCTGGAAGCTAAGCGCATGGCTCTTCTGAACCACTAAAAGCAATCGACGTGCTCCACACTGCAAGGCCTTAATGCAGCCCTGCTGACAGGGTGTATCCAGAGTCACAGTTTGGGTTCAGGGCCACATGATCAACGGTCGACATGATCTTCTCTCTTCGACAGCTCCAGGAGAAGTGCAGGGAACAGCAGCAGCCCATAGTACATGTTGCTTTCATCGATCTTACCAAGGCCTTTCACTTTGTGAGCAGAGATGGGCTGTTTAAGGTCCTGGACAGGATCGGGTGTCCAGGCAAGCTCCTGAGCATCATCCAGTCGTTCCACGTCGATATGAAGGGTGTCATCCAGTTAGACGGAGCAGGCGTGAAGCAGGGCTGTGTGCTCACCCTAATCCTGTTGGGCATCTTTTTCACTGCCATGCTCAAGCAGGCCTTTGAGAGTTCCACTGAAAGAATCTACCTTCACACGCGTTCAGACAACGCTCTACAACATTGCCAGACTGAGGGCCAAGACCAAGACCTGTGTCCTCATACGTGATATGTTGTTTACAGATGATGCTGCCCTGGCCGCCCACCAGAACGATTACCTTCAGCTCCTCATGGATCGCTTCTCTAGGGCGTGTGAGGATTTCAAACTTACGATAAGCTTGAAGACCAATATCATGAACCAGGACATTGAGCTCCCTTCTTCAATCACCATCAACAACTACCAGCTCGATGTCATGAAAGAGTTTACATATCTTGGGTCCACAGTAACAGTCACCATGGACATGGGACCTGAGCTCGACAGGCGCATCAGCCGCATGACCTCTACACTCGCCAAGCTCACCACCAGGGTCTTAGGAAAACAGCAAGCCGACCACCAAGACCAAGTTGGCAGTCTATAGAGCTTGTGTCCTCAGCACTCTGCTGTACGGCAGTGTGGCTTGGACGCTGTACGTGAGGCAAGAGAAACATCTCCACACATACGAAACCTGAGTAGGATCCTGGGCATCAAGTGGTCGGACCGCATCACTGACAGGTCCTGGAGCGTGTGGACATGCCGAGCATCTACATCCTCCTGTGCCAACGTCGCTTCCGCTGGCTTGGACATGTCTGCTGGATGGAGTATGGCAGGCTCCCAAGGATCTTCTCTACGGGAACTCGCAGCTGGCAAGAAAGCTAGGGGCTGCCCCCAGCTCCACTTCAAAGATGTCTGCAAAAAGGACATGAAGGCAATTGGCATGAACATCAGCAAGTGGGAGGATCTGGACCGCGACCAGTGGAGACTTGTAATGACCAGCAGCCTCAAGCAAGACGAAGAAGAATAACTTATTAATACATACATAATCTGTACATGACCCTTACCACTTTAATGCTGCCCTTATCTTCTATATATATATAACTGTTCCTATATGTACATACTGCACATACTCATATATATATATATATATATATATATATATATATATATATATATATATATATATATATATATATATATATATATACTTTTACTTATATTTGCTGTGAAAAAGTATTGAGCACTTTCTTACGGAAGGATCTACTCAGAAAATTATATATATATATATATATATATATATATATATATATATATATATATATATATATACACACACACACACACACACACACACACACACACATGGATCCCTCAGTTTCCGTGGTTAAATGGGACTGAGATCCCCTCACGACCGCTGAATTCCACAAAATAAGATCCCCCACTGACATATACATACACTTTCCGGTTAATTGCGACCACCAAATTCTGTGAAGTAGGATCAGCCCCCCCGACTGACGTATACGTACATGTATATGTGTATATAATATCAATAAATACATATTCAATGCTATAGATGCTTATACTAGCAGTGAAACATTCAAAAATAAGGCAAAAGATCTAAATAAAATATAAATACACACACATAAAGCTGCACGGGCACACAGATGCGCACCTCCCATAAAAATATAAGTAGTTTTGATGGGGGTTTTGGGTTGTTTTTTTTTTTTCATTTTTTGTTTGTTTGTTTTTTGGGGGTTTTTTTGTTTGTTTGTTTTGTCTTTTTTGCATAATTGGCCTTGTTTTTGTGTCATTTTCCTTAACTTTTTCTCCCTATTCTTCCTTAATTTTCTTATTTTTTTAATTCGAGGAATATTAAAAAAAATAATAAATAAATAAACTGATGCTCTGAAGCCACATGAATTGAAATGCGAAGTAGAGCGGGATCCCTGTACATATTGCACTTGCTGCTCTCTGCACTTCTGATCGGATGCTAAACAGTTTACAGCTTGTTTTGCATTAATTTGTTGTTTCAAGACAAAAAAAAAAAAGAAAAAAAAAAGAAACAAAACAAACTATAAGACCTTTAGCATCCATGAATCTATCATTCAAATAGATCTGAAAACAGGGTAGTGATGGACCGGTGGTAAGGTGCTGCATTACTGATCCCAAGGTTGGGGGTTTAAGCCCCACTATCCACAGGTTGACACTGCTGCCCCTCCCCCCCGCCAGGAATTGAACCCAGGACCTTGGACCTTGATGTGCTAACCATCATGCCACCCAAAATGAAAATAAATTCTAATTATACCCCCAAGTAAATGCTCCCCTTGTCCATATTGTTTTTGTTCAGGTTCAATCAGTTCTTTATTTCCCAAAAACATACAAGAAGGTGTTTGTGCGTGTGTGTGTGTGTGTGTGTGTGTGTGTGTGTGTGTGTGTATGTATGTTAATATGTGTGCTCTGCCATGCGATTAACTGCCATTTCACTCAGGGTCTATTCACTCCTCATGTTCTGTGTTCTCAGAATATGCTCTCCCCATGACCCTGATGAATAAGCACTATGGATAATGGATGGAATGAATGATGGATAGAGCAACTTATCAAAGAGAAAATAATGCATTAATAATGTGGATGGATAAAAATATTTGTTCAGTTTCAATAATACTCTGGGTTTATACTGAGTTATCCTGTTTGGTTAACATAGTACTCTTTATATCCAAATGGCAGTTGGTTTACCCAATCATACATGATTCATTCATTTATTTTCTGAGCTGCTGAGACCTAATTAGGGTGGCAGGGAGGCTGGTGCCCACCCTAGCGAACTATGGCCGAGGGCGGGGTACACCCTGGACAGCTCGCTTGGCCATCACAGATTTTATATATGACTAAAATAAAATAGGGGCAGTGGTGGTCTAGTGGTATAAGGCACCGAATCGCTGATCCAAAAGTTGGGGGTTCGAGTCCCACTCTCCACAAGGTTGTCACTAACACCCCCCCCCCCCCCCAGTGCAGCTAACTGGGTTATCAAAGGCCGGCCATGTCTCTCACTGTCTATGGTGTGAGGCATGTAAAAGAACCATTGCTGACTTTCGACAAGAGTAGGCTGCAAAGCCGTCAGCGTGTTTCCGCCCTGCGGTGGCCTGGCGAGCTGTCCAGGGTGTACTCTGCCCTTGCCTGAAGTTGGCTGGGATGGGCGCCAGCCTCCCCGCGATCCAAGTTAGGATTAAGCGGGTACAGAAAATGATGATGATGAACTGAACTAAAATAAATAAAATGCATAAGAAGCTGCACATTGTCATTATCATTAAGGATACCAATGCTCATTATTTTGTTAACCAAACAATGCTTTCAAGATGGAGTAAAATTAATTTTATTAAATAACCGGACAATATTATTTAAAAAAATCTAATAATCTAAATTTTCTAAGAATAAATTCGATGTTGGCCTTGCAGTAGAGTTTTGAATTGTTCAGGGTGTACTATGCCTTTGCCCAGTTAGTTCCTATTGGTAACTCTAATAAAATAAAGCGGTCTGGTAATTCAATTAACTCATTACAATTAATAATTTCAACACATTTCAAGTGAATTCTATCAAAAACAAGTAAAGCTTGTACATTTTCCAGTCATAGGAATGTTTTACAATCCTATGACTCTTGTTGTTGATGTCTTAAGAATTCCATAAGATAAACCAGTAACAGTTATTGTGAGAGAGATGTTCGATAATTTTAAATGGTGTGATTTTTTTTTTTTTCTGCCATATTAGAATCAATCAGAATCAGCATAGTTTATTGATTCCAGAGAAAACTGTGCAATGGAAATAATTGGTTTGAAAATACAGGGATCCCTCACTTTCCGCGGTAAATTGGGACCGAGATCCCCCCCCCTCAACTGTTGTATACGTACATGTATGTGTGTATATAATATCAACAAATGCATATTCAATGCTATAAATGTTTCTAATAACAATTAAACATTATAAAATAATGCATAAGATGTAAATTAAATAAATACACAGATGCGCTTGCACACACTCAAATGTGCACCTCACAACAATGTAACTAGTTTTGATGGGAGGTTTTGGGTTGTTTTTTGTTTTGTGTTTGTTTAGGGTTTTTTGCATAAATGGTCTTATTTTTGTGGCATTTTCCTTAACTTTTCCCCCTCTTCTTTCTTAATTTCCTTATTTTTTAATTAACTGAAGCCGCATGAAATGAAACGCGAAGTCGTGAGGGATCCCTGTAGTGTAAAATACACCATGGTGAGCTAATGAATAAAATATTATACAGCAGGCATATACCAGACAGAGAAAGTAGCATACATATGTCATGACAATGTTTCATTCTAATAGAGCAGTTTTGAGCAGGGCAGGTCAAGAGGCATTCAGAAATCCATTAGCAGAAATTAAATTACAATACATAAGATTCCTCGGTCTGGAGTTCAGAATACTTTTAATTGTTCTATCAAAATGCCTTATTATTGTTTTCAGTCAGTATAAGTGTAACCATACAATTAGAAGTTATGTTTATTCATTGTTGACATAAAAATATACCACCTTTTTTTTTAACCACAGAGCTCACGTCTGCAGTTAATATATAATCGCAGTTTATACACTGCCCCAAGCTAATGCTAAGTTAGCAATGAAGCTACTACAACACTCCATTATCAAACAGCAAGCAGCTCAACCGGACTGTGTTATAATCATGCCAGGAGACTTTAACCATGCAAACCTGAAGTCTATACTGCCCGGATTCTACAAAAATGTGAGTTTTCTGACAAGAGAAAAAACAACAACAACGAAACACTGGACCAGGCGTTCACCAACATCCCAGATGAATATAAAGCACTCTGCCACATCTCGGAATCTCAGACTACCTCTCTCTGTCTCTGATTCCTGCTTACAAACCAAAATATGTAGCCAAAGACCTGTAATTAAATCAGTCCAAGTGCTGAGTGAGGTATCCACTGCAGCTCTCCAGGATTGTTTTAACTCTACAGACTAGTAGATGGTTACAGAGGAGACAGACCAGGAGGGTCACACCTCAGCTATACTCTCCTACATTAACCACTACACAGAGAATGTGACCACAACAAGGACTGTTATAGTGTTCCCAAAGCAGAACCCATGGTTTAACGTTGAAGTGCACACCCTGCTTAGAGCATGATGCCTTCAAGTCAGGAGACCAGCAGGTTTATAAAGAGGCACATAGGCTCCTATGAAAAAGTATCAAAACAGCTAAGCACAACTATAAACAACTCATCAAGGAGCACTTTCATGAAAACATAACCAGAAATATGTGGAAGGCAATCAAGACATTCACTGGCTACAAGGACATGCACACCTCTGCAGAGTCCTCGGACAGTACCCAACCAGACACCCTCAACCAGTTCTTTGCTTGCTTCGACCAACATAACAGAGAGGCGTGCACCTGTCCTAGCACCAGATCAGAGCCACCCTGCGCAGATTCAAGACGAGGAAAGCTACTGGTCCAGACAGAGTAACAGGAAGTGTACTTAAGGCACATGCAGATCAACTAGCACGTGTTTTCGCCACCATCTTTAACCTCTTGCTACTGCAACGTGTGGTCCTGACCTGCCTCAAAGCAGCTACCTTATCGACTACTGCCTAGTTGCCCTAACCTCCATCATCACCAAATGTTTCGAAGGACTTGTCTTGTCTCACATCAAGGCTGTCATCCCTGCTGATCTTGATCCACATCAGTTTGCACACAGAGCAAACAGTTCAACAGAGGATGCCATCAATACAGCCCTCCACAGAAACCTCACACACCTGGGCAGTGAGAATGCTGTTCATAGATTTCAGCTCCGCTTTTAACACAGTCCAACCACATAGACTGGTTCAGAAGTTGGGCCCCTAGGCAGCTCACTATGCAACTGTATATTGGACATCCTCAGCAACAGACCTCAGAACGTCAGGACAGAACATATTTCCTACACTCTCATCCTGAACACTGAAACACCACAGGGGTGTATTTTTAGCCCCGTTATCTTCTCCCTCTTCACACATGACTATTCCTCCACTCCTAACAGCAACACCATTATCAAATTTGCTGATGACACCACCGTGATAGGTTTGATAACAGATAATAACGAGTCAGGATACAGGAAGGAGGTCCTGTCTGCAACAGTGGTGTGACAGCCATAACTTGGAATTAAACACATCCAAATCCAAGGAGATGGTAATGGAGTTCAGGAGATCAAAACAAATTGAGTGCTCTGCCCTCTACATTGCTGGAGAGGAGGTAGAGAGGGTGGAATGTTTCAAGTTTCTTAGAATTTACAACTCTGCTGACTTCACCTGGATCACAAGTATCTCCCACCAAGTGGGGAAAGCACAACAACGGATGTACTTCCTCAGAAGGCTCCGACAAGCCCTCCTTCCCAAGCTCTATGGATGAACTTTTACTGACCACCATGGAGAACCTCATAACCTAGTGCTGTACAGTGTGGTTTAGCAGTTGTAATGCACAGGAAAGGAAAGCCTTGCGGCTGGGGGGTGGGGGTGGGGTGTGTGGGGGGGGGTTGGGCAGAGTGGGTAACTGGAACTACACTACCCTCCATCAGTGACAAAAACACTGTAAAACTTCAGAAAAGAGCCAGTGGAATTATCAGGGATCCCATATACCTGAACACACCCTTTTCTCCCCTTTCCCCTATAGAAAAAGCTACAGGACACTAAGAACAAAAACTAACAGACTCAAGAGCAGCTTTTACCCACAAGCTGTTAAACATGTAACCCCACCATCACTACCATCACACACAGTCACTGAATAAACATCATTCAGACCATCTTATTGGACAGTGTAATGCTTATTTTTCAGTGCAATACTCATGTTTAAGTTTCAAGTGCAATAGTCATGTTTAGAGCAGGTCCCGAACATTTTAGCACTGTGCATCTTTTAATTAAAAGCTCTACCTCTTACCTGGTGTATATCCTGCACCTTTGACTTGTCATTCACCCTCTGGTGTATGTGTGAATAGGTGTGAATATGTGAATATATGTATAGGTCTGTAAATTTGTGACTACTTGGATAGATATATAGGTGTATATAGGATATATGTATGTATGTGTCCATATGTATAGATATAGTTATATGTACCGGGATCCCTCGCTACTTCGCGCTTCAATTCATGCGGCTTCAATGCATCATGTTTTTTTTTTTTTTTTTTTTTTTTCAATAATATTCAGCGGATTGAAAAATAAAGAAAAACTGAGGAAGAATAGGGTGGAAGTTAAGCAATATGCCACAAAAACAAAGCGAATTATACAAAAAAAAAAAAAAAAAAAAAAAACACAAAAAAAAATCCATAAATAAACAAAAAAACAACCCAAAACCTCCCATCAAAACTAATTACATTGTTGTGAGGTGAGCATCTGTATGTGTGTGTTTATATTTTATTTGCATCTTATGCATATTTTTTGAATGTTTAATTGTTATTATAAGCATTTATAGCATTGAATAGATATGTATTGATATTATATACACATACATGCGCGTCAGTCGGGAGGGGGTGGGGTGATCCTACTTTGCCGGATTTCGTTGATCGCGTGGAGATCTTGGTCCCAATTTACCGCGGAAAGTGAGGGATCCCTGTATATATGTGTATGTAGATACAGTTCCTTAGTTGTCTTTTGTGCACTTTCTTTTTAGAATGGCTGCTAAACAAAGAGCTACTAAACTGATTTTCATTGTTCATGCAACAGCTGACAATAAATATCCCTTTATCTTTATTATAAACAATTTGTAAATTGTAAGTGAATACTAATTTCACCTGAAACACTTTCAAAACACCTGAAATACACCTGACGTACTGTTTAGAGTATTATCCAATTGCACTCAAGAAGGGTGGAGCCTATATCTTCCTTCAGTGGGTGAAGGTAGGGTATACCCTGAACAGCTCATCACACTATCACAGGGCCAAGACACACACTAGTCTCACTCAGACTCAGACCTGGGGGTAATTTGGAACTGTCTTTGAACTGTGGGATTAAAGCAGAGTACCCTGAGGAAATCCATGCAAGCACAAGGAGATATGCAAACTCCACACAGAAACATCCTCGATCAGCACAAGACTCAAACCCAGGACTCGAACCCAGGACCTCCTTGCTGTGTGTGTGTGTGTGTGTGGGGGGGGGGGGGGGTGGTAACCACTAAGGTGATATGTCCCCTTCAATAATGATCTAATCTTAAATATTTGCATGTTTAATTAAAAAAAAATGCCAACTTATTTTGTTGCCATGAAATGTACATATTGCATGTGTAGTAGTCCTAACCTCAGTATATGCTCTGAGATTCTTGAAAAAATTCAATTAAATTATTCCCCTAGAAAGTCTCACGCACAATTAAAATCTGAATTATGATGAATCGTTTTTAATCACCTCTGAGTCTGGATGTGTATAGTCTTTTGTCTTCAGTACAGAGGGTTAGACATCTATGACTAGTTTGGAGACTGCAGGGAGAACAAGTACTTTTTAGTCTGTCTGAGGCTGAAGATAAAGAAGTCTTATTTCCCCCCCTATATGTTCTTTTTTTTATCACATTGCTATTTTTAGGTTAAAAGTATGTGCAGACTTCTTCAAACAAACATACCTTCTCATAATCTATAATTTTAACTTGGGAGTAGTTTTATAACACTGATAGCTTGTCAGTGGAATAACCAGAGGGCATCTGCTGGGAAATTGAATTTTATTAGTTTACTTTACACTCTATTTCAATAATGTTTCCTAAGCCACACTTTCTCTGCACTTCACTGATTTTATGACTTCTTTTTTTTTTTTGGAATATGTTGAGCTCCTGCACTGGTACAACTGGTACTGCAGCGAACCTTCTTCATCACCAGGCTGGCCTTTTTTAACTATTATACTGATATGCTGAATATGATAAATAGTGGCTCTTTATTCAGTGTAATCTTGGCATACATGCTGCAAGTGCATTGCACTGTTTGTAAAACAAATCACGTGTATGTGTGTTTACACTTGAAAAAAGGTGCATGGCCGTGTATTATTATAACACATACACCAGACCTCAGTAATCAGGTCTCAGTTGTTGGGTTGGTTGTGAAAATAGATGAACTGCTTGGTGACCTGACCTCGATTAGAACACTCATTTACAGTTGAGAGGCCGTGATAACATGAGCGATTGATTAGGGGACAGGGGGTGACAAAAAGAGAGAGAGAGAGAGAGAGAGAGAGAGAGAGAGAGAGAGAGAGAGAGAGAGAGAAAAGAGGAAAACAAGGTGAGTTGCTGTCTAAGCAGCTCAGAGAATTGATCAGGTCTGTGACTCTGGCCCTTGATCTCAGCTCAAGACCAATTCACTCAGCTTTTCAAAACATGCCATGCTTACCTCCATCCCAACCCAAAAGAACTTTAAATCTAAATGCAAATCAACTTTAAAGAAATTAAATGACTTGCTGAAAATTATCTTAGCACATACAGAGATTAAAGAAATCCTTTATTCATAATGCTATCCTCAAACAGCAAAACTGATGACCAATAATTTAAAAAATTTCAAGTTACATTTGAAAAGACTTTTTTTTTTTCAAAAAGATGACTGTTTCTTAATCTGCTAGTAAAATGTTTTGTGAGCATTGCATAAACCTGTTTTATTTTATATTAAATGCCACACATTAACATTAATTCTGAAAGGCATTTGTTGCCACGTAACTTTGAAATTGCCTCCTCTAGCAGGATTCCATGAGTCCGGGCTCCCATTGATCGCATCTTTGGATCTAGGCTGACTTTTTTCCTGATCGATGCTCTGGGTAAAGATTGAAGCTGGGGTGGAGGGGCTGTCAATGCCTAACATCAATGATGTAGAACAGTGGTGAGCCCAACTGCACTTGGTTGTCCTGACCTGAAGTGAGGCATGCAGCCATGGCTGGCCAAGGACAAAAGGAGGACTTGGCGGCACTAAGAGCTGTAGCAGGTGCGGGCTCTCCTCTTACACTGCTGGGACTATAGAGCAGGAACAATGGGGTGCTTCCTGTTCCCTACATGACCAGCTACAATCCAGGACAATGGGGTGCTTCCTGTTCTTTAGCTAGACCTCACAAGCTCACAAGACAAAGACAGAGATGGAGTGCAAACATTTAGTTGTCCTAAAACCCTGGAAAGACTAAACTATTGCTATTTTTCCCAACGCCAACCATTCCAGACTACATACTGTATACTCTGAAGGTCTATTTGAACATTCGTGCCTGAAACGTTTTTTTTTTTTTTGCACTATGAGCCTGAACAGGAAGAGTGGGGATTTTTCCGTGGATTAGGCTCTTTTTCTGTGACACACTGCTGAAAGCATGTGTAGTTGAGCACTTGAAAACATGGTAATCTTCCATATACAGGATCTGACACTGACCACCCCAAGCAAATCTTGTACACAGGTCAGACACAAACTGACAATTTGAATTGCCCAAACATCTATACTTTCAACCTTTATGAGTCCCTAAAAGACTTTTAGTTTGGGACCCATTCTAATGAGGACACATGTTTTTAAAGTACAGTACTTCACAGTGATATTTTATTTATTTTAAAAAAGAAGATTGACAGGATTTACTTTTCCTCTTATACTACAAAAATTACCAATGTTTATATGATGACGATTACTATTACTATTATTATTATTATTATTATTGGTGGCACGGAGGCGTAGTGGTTAGCACGTCCGCCTCACAGCAAGAAGGCCTGGGTTCGATTCTCGGCCTGGGCGTTTCTGTGTGGAACTTGCATGTTCACCCCGTGCTTGCGTGGGTTTCCTCCAGGTGCTCCGGTTTCCTCCCATAATCCAAAGACATGCACAGTAGGTTAATTGGCCATTCTAAATCGCCCATAGGTTTGCATCGTGCAGAAGGCAATGGCAAACCACTGCACTAATCCTACCAAGAAAACCTCATTGAAGATGATAACCAGGGTGGTATCCTTCATGGTGGGTTGCCAATGGTCGTCTACAACTCAGGCACTAGATAGATAGATTATTATTGGTAGTACAGGGATCCCTCACTACTTCACGCTTCAATTCATGCGGCTTTAGTGCATTGCATTTTTTAAAAAAATATTAATCGAATTAAAAAATAAGGAAATTAAGGAAGAATAGGAGGGGGAATTAAGGAAAATGCCACAAAAACAAGGCCAATTATGAAAAAAACCCCACACAAACAAACAAAAACAAAAAACAACCCAGAACCTCCTATCAAAGCTACTTACATTTTTGTGAGGTGCGCATCTGAGTGTCTATTTATAGTTTATTTGCATCTTGTGTATAATTTTTTAATGTTTAATTGTTATTATAAGCATTTATAGCATTGAATATGTATTTGTTAATATTATATACACATATACATGTAGGTATATATATATATATATATATATATATATATATATATATATATATATACATATATATACATATATATATATATATATATATACATACATATATACACATATATATATATATACATACATATATACACACATATATATATATATATATATATATATATATATATATATATATATATATATATATATATATATATATATATATATATATATATATATATATATATATATATATATATACCAGTCATGGGGGGGGTTGGAAGGGTTGATCCTACTTCACAGAATTTGGTGGTCGCGGGGGGATCTCGATCCCAGTTAACTGTGGAAAGTGAGGGATCCCTATAGTTGTAGTGGTAGTAGTAGTAGTATATGCTGAAGCAGGACATGTCTTCTTTGTTTTGTTGGTTATAGTACATTTAATGTTGAATTATCACAAAATTGGCTCCTTTGACTATACAGTACTTGCATTATAATGGCTATAAACAGGCATTCCCTTTCCAGTCTTTTTACTGTTTAGTGAAGCAGTATAACCCACACTTTCTGCACAATACAACATATACTTTCCATATGCTAACACTAAAATAATACTATAGCTTAGATTGAAATATCCAGGTCCTTTGTAAGAAATCAAACAAGATTTGTAAGAAAACAGATAACCTGAATAATGTATGGTTTTGTAAGCAAAATGCTGCTGTTTTGTTTTTTATTTTTTCCTTGTTTGTTAGATTGTTTTATTTTATTTTATTATTTCTTTCAGAAGAAGAGAAACTTTAAAAAATAATATATTCCCTGTAGGGGAGAGATTCACCTGAGAATATAAGACATTATACATTCAGACCACAAGACCGCATGCACCAGCTTTATGTACCATGACCACTGGACCTTTTGTCAAGAACAGCTTGATGTACTCATGAAGCTAAGCTGCTTAATCAACATTTATATTTGTATGGCAACATCTAAAAGTTGAAGACGACTGAAACATGACAAAGAGGCAGAGGAACCTCTGTTTTTCTCCCGCTGTCTGTGTAGGGTGTTTTTGATGATTAGCCAGCATGCTAGCTGACACAGTGGAGGTGGCTGGCCTCTAGTGGGAGACACTTAAAGCAGAGCTTTCCAAGCAAGCCAACCTCAGAGCTGCACTCCTACATGTTTTCTGTTTATATCTCACAGGGATAAAACTCTAAAACTAGTGCTGCTAAAAAAAAAAAAAATGTTTCGAAGGTTTCACACACACACACACACACACACACACACACACACACACACACACACACACACACACACGTTTTTTCCAAATCTATTTTCTCTATTGAGTAAAAATATTTCATGGCTATTATTTTTGCAAAGTAGACATGCTGATAACAGATTGATTTGGATTTCTAAATAAACAACATTAATATCCTGAGTATAAAAATTATGTACCAACACCCACTTTCAGTCTTCAAATAGTAAATTTTCTCGAATCAAGCAAATTTGTAACAGCATATCTTTATTAAGGACACAAATAATTCCACGTAAGAAAATGTCATCTATGATGTAAGGAGCAGCCGGAACCACTTCTTGACAACTTTTAAAAAATCATGATGAGAAGTCTTCTTCTAAAAACTACAAAAAAAAGGAAAAGTTAATTAAATTTAGAAAGCGTTCATCCTCGAACTCTAGCTTTATAAATGTGGAGCCAATACCAGTGTCGTGGATGAACGTGTTCAATGAACAAAGAAGATCATGAAGCTCAATAAGGGTCAAAGGCAACAAAGTTCATCCACCCAAGTGAAGCTCGCAGCATTTTTGTAGGACTTGCTGCCTTCATGACCCAACAACAAGTGGACAAACATATACTGCAGTCCATTGTGGATGATCTGTAACCCATGAGTAAGGTCAAAGAGCCAATGTCCATGGTGACTGGTTTGCAGCCATCTAGTTATATACATTCAAAACCAATGCTATAGACTATATAATTAATTCACTAGGAATATTATTCCTTCAAGGCTGAGCTGTCTGAGCTAGATTAATGTTTGAAAAGCAGAAATTTGCTATTCAGTTGTAAAGAAGGTGTTTATAGGCATCACAGTTCAATGATTTGGGGATATAAATGCATGAGAACAAGGAGGGACACTTGAAATAGGACAGTGGTGGCTTAGTAGATAAGGCAAAGGGTTGCTAATCCGAAGGTCAGAGGTTCAGTCCCCACTATCACTACTGTTGGGTCCTTGTGCAAGGCCCTTAACCCTCAATTGCTCAGTTGTATGAAAAAAAAAAAAAAAAAGATAATTGTAAGTCGCTCTGGACAAGAGCATCTGACAAGTGCTGTAAATGTAAATAGAATCAAGGCTGATTTATTCACAAAAACAAAACAAATGAACTTAGTTCAAAATATTGAACATTTTTATGCTGTATGAGCAGAACACTGCATTAGTTCATTGTAAGTGTGAACTGGCACAACAGTGGCCAAGACAATTTGTTACAAAATAAAAGTACCTTATGACTAAATACAACCTGTGGACTGATCATATTAGATCTAAAGACAACAAAATGCACTACTGTACTTTTATTTCAAGGGTTTTACGCTTCTGTCTTTTCTTTTTTTTTTTTTTTTTGGAAATGATACTCATGCACAGAAAACGACTGTTTGAGAAATGGTTACATTGGCCAGAAAACTGTTGGGATTTTGATAATAAATCTGGAATGAATCTACAGAGACAGAGTGTTGGATAAGGAAAACAGCATTGCAGGTGACAAGAGCCCCTTTTTCTCTTCATTTGAATATTTACCAGAATTATATTGTCTCTATTCTAGCCACTAAAACATAATTAAATTGTAATTTCTTCGGTAAGCTTCTAAACACATAATATGTACAGTTTATAAAAAGGCGAAAAGTATATATAGTTAGAGTACCTTAATTAGTGGCTATGATATGATATGCTGTGATTTAATACCTTGTGATTTTACTGTGGACAAATAAAGTATTTGTCATTTACCAATCCCAAACAGCGTGTCCCGATGCAGTTGCTCCTATCACAAAATAAACTTGTATTCATTGAATGGACAAAATCTGTGGAAGCTTGGAAGCCAGTTGAGCGAGTTGCAATACAATGCAAAGATGAGATTGGTTCAAACTTGATTCTGATGCTGTGTGGATAGGACCTTTGAGTTACATCTCGGAAGGTTGTCTGTTCAGATCCTAGTACTGCCATGGTTGGGTCCTTGAACAAGACCCATCATCTTGATTTACATTTACATTTATGGCATTTTCTCGAATGTTCTTATTCAGAACAAATTAGAGGAGTTCTCTGAAATTTCTATCAAAAAATACATCCTCAAACTGTTTCACAAGATCAGGTCTGAAAATATTATGTATTAGTGTACATCAGAAGAAGAAGAAGAGCAAGAAGCAGAAGAAAATTAAACGCTTAATTAAGAGTTGCATGTAGGTTTATAGGAATTTTTGAAGACAGCCAGTGACACAGCTGTTCATCTAATGGAAGCTTATTTCACCGCTTAGGTGTCAGAAAAGACCCTTGATGCATAACATTCTTGTACTCTGAGAGATGCTGAGTCCAGACAGGCAGTGCTACAATATTGGAGGTAATGTCGTGCAGTGCACAGTGTGATAAGTACTTTCAGTTAGTTATGGTGTTGATTCTTTATTTTAGTTTGTAGGCGAGGGTTTTAAATCAGAAGCAGGCAGTTCCAGGAGCCCAGTTGTGGGAGTAAAGCAACGGGGTGGTATAGTATAATCCGCATTCTGGTTCAGTTGCATGGGTACACTGATATGTAGAGGCAGACCTGGCAAGAGTGAGTTGCAGTAGTCCAGTTTTGAAATGACGAGGGACTTTACAAACATCCAAGTGGCCTGTATGGACAGAAATGGACAAATCTGTTTGATGCTGTAAAAAACCTGAATGTGCATGTTGGTTTAGCAATATGAAAGGAGATGAACAGAGGAAAGAGTACTTTGAAGAGCTGATGAATAAGGAAAATGAGAGAGAAAAAAGAGTAGAAGGGGTGACCGTTGAGGAGCAGGAAGTAGCAAAGATTAGTAAGGGAGAAGTGAGGAGGGCATTGAAGAGGATGAAGAGTGGAAAGGCAGTTGGCCCTGATGACATACCAGTTGAGGTATGGAAGTGTCTAGGGAGGTAGCAGTAGATTTTCTGACAAGAATATTCAACAAGGTCTTAGAAAGTGAGCAGATGCCAGAGGAATGGAGGAGAAGTGTGCTTGTGCCCATTTTTAAGAACAAGGGCGATGTACAGAGTTGTGGCAACTACAGAGGGATAAAGTTGATGAGCCATACAATGAAGCTATGGGAAAGAATAGTGGAAGCAAGACTAAGGGCAGAGGTCAGCATTTGTGAACAACAGTTTGGTTTCATGCCAAGAAAGAGCACCACAGATGCAGTGTTTGCTTTGAGGATGTTAATAGAGAAGTACAGAGAAAGTCAGAAGGAGCTGCATTGTGCCTTTGTGGATCTGGAGAAAGCATATGACAGGGTGCCGAGAGAAGAACTGTGGTATTGTATGAGGAAGTCTGGAGTGACAGAGAAGTATGTTAGAGTGGTGCAGGACATGTATGATAGATGTAAGACAGTGGTGAGGTGTGCTGTCGGTGTGACAGAAGAGTTCAAGGTGGAGGTGGGACTACATCAAGGGTCAGCTCTCAGCCCCTTCTTGTTTGCTATGGTGATGGACAGGCTAACAGATGAGGTTAGACAAGAATCTCCATGGACTATGATGTTTGCAGATGACATTGTGATCTGTAGTGAGAGCAGAGACCAAGTGGAGGAAAATCTAGAGAGGTGGAGGTATGCCCTGGAAAGGAGGGGATTGAAGGTTAGTCTTAGTAAGACAGAATACATGTGTGTGAACGACAAGGACCCAAGAGGAACTTTGAGGTTACAGGGGGCAGAGATAAAGAAGGTGGAGGATTTTAAGTACTTAGGCTCAACAATCCAGAGCAATGGAGAGTGTGGAAAAGAGGTGAAGAAGCGCGTGCAGGCAGGTTGGAATGGATGGAGAAAAGTGTCCGCTGTGATGTGTGATAGGAGAGTATCGGCAAAAATGAAGAGAAAAGTGTACAAGACGGTGATGAGGCCAGCAATGTTGTATGGTTTAGAGACAGTGGCCCTGGGGAAAAGACAGGAGTCAGAGTTGGAGGTAGCAGAGATGAAAATGTTGAGGTTCTCTTTGGGAGTAACGAGGATGGATAGGATCAGAAATGAGTACATCAGAGGGACAGCACATGTTAGATGTTTTGGAGACAAAGTCAGAGAGGCTAGATTGAGATGGTTTGGACATGTACAGAGGAGGGATAGTGAGTATATTGGTCGTAGGATGCTGAGGTTGGAACTACCAGGCAAAAGGCCCAGAGGAAGACCAAAGAGAAGATTTATGGATGCAGTGAAGGCGGACATGAAGGTCGTTGGAGTAAGAGTAGAAGATGCAGAGGATAGGGAGAGATGGAGGCAGATCATTTGCTGTGGCGACCCCTGAAGGGAACAGCCGAAAGGAAAAGAAGAAGATGAACAAAGGATTGCCATGATTATACCAAGGTTGCAGAAAGTAAGAGATAATTGTATCCCTTAGTTGTCCAATTAGATCTAAACTTTCTAAAAATGATGATGCACCTTTCGGGATGAACATGGGTTTGGTTTTGCTGTGATTCATTTGCTGGTTTTAGATGGCTGCCTGATATGCTGATATCAGTGACAAATAATTACTATCTGAGGGAGGAAGATAGAAAATAAATTGAGTTTTATCCATACAACAGTGGTATATAAATAATCTGAGTATATGACCTCACTAAGAGTGCATGAATAATGGGGACCAACAAAACAGGACCAAGCACTGAGCCTTGTGGGACACTAATGGAAAGTCCCCATAAAACAATATATGTACAGTTTAGTTAAATACTGTATCAGAAATTTGTTTTTTTTTTTTTTTTCCTTTTGTATCATGCAAGATATCACAGTACTATCAACCTATCACAACATTGTTAAACACAGAGATTTATTGGGATACCCTTTACAATGTATGGCTTAATACTGAAGTCAACTAATTGATTTAAATCTGGGACCATACATTGTAGTTACACTAGAGACGATCGCTAGCTAAACTACTGAATAAATGAGACTTGCTTTACTATGGAAAGGTGTGAAATACAACTACAGATGTATTGGGACCTATTTACACAGATAAAACTTAATTCAGAATTGAGATAGAAAAGTGGTCATGTCCAAGCCAACCTCGGAAAGACTTAATGTTGAGTAGCTATCATCCTTACTCAGTTATTCATTTGGTGCCTCACTTTGGGGAAAGACACAGTGGCCAGTTTGACTGGAGCCGACAGTTTTCTCTGCTATAACAAGTATGCCCATCACAGAAAACTTGGCAGAGAAGATGGATGGAAGAATGCTGAGGGCTTATAGGAAATGACAGCTTCTGCTTAAAAAAAAAAAAAAAAAAAAAAAACCAGCAGACATGCACGCAAACAGTGGACAGGGTAGAGGACATGAGGTTCCTATTCTGCTCAAGTTAATTCACATGGTGTTGTAATGGTTAGCATGTTGGGAGTCTGGGTCTTAGCGAGGACATTCCTGCACGTTTCTGTGTTCTTCTAGTAGTTACATGGGCTTCCTTTTGGTGATCCAATAGTTTGAATTCATTTCCATTGAGATTTGGAGCCCACCAAGACTGGCCTTTGCCACTGGTTCCGTTCATAATTTTTAAAGATAGAATTTCTAGGCGCAGCTGAGTTCTGGATTTGCGACCATAGTATCTCTCCTCCCCATTTTGCAGATGGTGTTTCCTTTTGGCTTCATCAAGTTGGGACAATCAGATCTCATTGGTGCAATTCGATAACTGAGAAGCAGAACCTCAATTCTGAGGCCAGAAAAGAGTGGAATGCATCCTCCAGGCCGGAAATGAGGTACTGCCCCAAGTGGAAGAGTTCAAGTATCTTGGAGTCTTATTCATGAGTCAGAGAAGGATGGAGCAAGAGATTGACAGGCGGTTCCTGACAGACATAACCTCTTCTGTAAAGTGGAGCTTGTCTGTGGTGGGGAAGAGGGAGCTGAGCCTAAAGGCAAAGCTCTCAATTTACCAGTTGATCTACGTTCCAACCCACACCGATGGTCACAAGCTTTGGATACTGACTGAAGGAACAAGACTACAGATACAAGTAGTTGAGATGAGCTTTTTTCACAGGGTGGCAGCATTCTCTCACAAAGATTGGGTGGGAAACTCAGCTATCCGGGAAGTGCCAAAGTTGAACTGCTGTTCCTCCACAATGTCAGGAGCCACTTGAGGTGGCTCAGGCATCTGGTTAGAAGGCCTCCCGAACACCTTCCTGATGTGGTGTTTTGGGCATGTCCAACCAGGAAGCGACCCCAGGGCCAACCCAGAACACTCTGCAGGGAATCTGCCTTTTGACTGGTCTGGGAACACCCAGTTTTCCCAAGGAAGAGCTGAAGGAAGTGACTTGGGAAAGAGTCTGAATCTCAGTGCTTCAGCTGCTATCCCTGTGATCTGACCCCGGACCAAGCGGGTGAGGATGACTAATACATGACTGAATAATAATTAATAATAAGTAAATATGTAAATAAGTAAATTCACAGAGATATGAATGAAAACATAAATAGTTTAAAAAATGAAAAGTGACGTTCACATACCGGTAAGTATTCTTTGTTGAATAAGATCTGGTGCTACCATCAGCCTTTCAAAGTCACATAATTAGTTAAATAAGGTGTACAATCCATGTCACACACACACACACACACACACACACACACACACACACACACACACACACACACACACACACACACACAAACACAAACGTGTGTGTGTGTGTGTGTGTGTGTGTGTGTGTGTGTGTGTGTGTGTGTGTGTGTGTGTGTGTGTGTGTACATATACATGGACACACAGAAATAAACCAAATGGTGTGCACAATATATTTTCATGGAGTGCATTTAGCATTGATCACAGCATGTAATCCCCATGGCATTGTTGCTCTATTTGGTTCGGTTGAGGCTCAGCAACCTTAATGTGACAATAAAAGGAAGTCAGTAGATGACCTGAATGTGCTGAATGAGCAGGTTATCACACCAACATAGACATTTTCTTCCCTGATGCCATGGACTTAAAATGGGGACTCAAACATTGGAAGAGTGGTTCAGGGAGCATGAGGAATCTATTTCACATATGTATTAGCACCCCAGAGACCTGACCTTAATCTTGTCCTGACTGGACAGTGTATACACACACACACACACACACACACACACACACACACACACATACACATTCTATATATATATATATATATATATATATATATATATATATATATATATATATATATATATATATATATATATATATATATATATATATATATATATATATTTATTATACACACACACACACACACACACACACGTTTGTGTGTGTGTGTGTGTGTGTGTGTGTGTGTGTGTGTGTGTTTCATATTCAGACTTGTGTGTGATCAGTAACTATGGTTACAACATAAAATTACACTAGCATCTAGTTGTTGCTATTAATAGCAAAAGAAAAAAATACTGATGTGAATTTGTAGGAAGACCTGGTGGTGCAAGTGTACAGGGAGAAGATTCTCAATCCCCGCTGAACATGACAGTTTGTTCACCAGTTAATACAAGTTCACCCATTTTCTCCTCTGCTCCCGCTAGACTTTTTTTTTTTCATTCAATCTCCCTATCTTCCCGCAGCAGCCCTCTGAAATACCCACCATGGCCGCACGACAGATCAGCCTGGCGTGAAAGCCATAGCCCCCTTCCTTATTACAGAGACTTGCACTGCGCTCTAATCACCATCACCAGACCGAGCAGAGAGAGGGGGATACAGTGAGAGAGAGAGAGAGAAGAAGAAGAGAAAGAATGTGATAGATTGTTAAGGGCTAGGGTCTGTACCTCAGAAGTGGTTGCGGTATTAACCAGCTTTTCTACTCTTTTTCTGTGGATTGAGGCAACACAAGAAAGAACCGGCAAGGGACTAGAATCACTCTGCACCCCCTGCTGACACACACTGATAGTCAGTGCTCTCCCAGGACGGGTAGTACCCCAAACACATACCCACATGGACAGACACACACATACACACACAAAATCCAACATCAAACAGACTGTGGATAAAGCCAGCTTTTCCCCAGTCAGTGTGCTTTTTATTTCAGCCTCTGAAAGAAGAAGGGAGGAAATTGTTGGCTAAGCTGCCTTTTGTCAATCTGCTGTATAGGGACCAGTCTCTCATCTTTTTTTTTTTCTCTGCTCCACCTTAAAGCTTGTTTTTATACAGATGTCGGCGTGTCGAACCACAGCATGGTGACCCTACACATACATATGCGTTTATGTTTTATTTTTTGGTTATAACACATCACTAGTCAATAACACAATACAAGTCAGTACAAAACCATTTTAGATCTCTCAGAATTTGTTTTCCAGCACAAAAATAAATGTTAGAGTATGTCAATCACACATATATATTTAAGTGTAACAATGATTCTTTTCCTATATAAAAAAAAATATATATATATATATATATATATATATATATATATATATATATATATATATATATATATATATATATATATATATATATATAAACTTAACGTGTTTGGAACCAAAACTCTCTCAATATGTTGGACGGACTATCAAAGCTGTCGCTGGAAGGCTCAGATTGAAATGCTCCAGGCTTGGCACTTGCATATGTCTCACAGTGCTTTACATGACAGATGTAAATGCCTGGAGCATTTTTGGCTTAATTAATGCCCACATCGCTTTATTGTTATTTTTTTACAATGAAAAAAAGTGAAAAGAGAGAGAAAACAAGAACGGGAGGACTTACAGGAGTCAGTTTTCCTGACAATACGATTGAATTTGGTAACAAGGTGCTGCATTAGGTAATACTGAAGCCTCATAGTTCCAGAAATCCGGATGTGATCAGGATTTCTGGAACTATGAGGCTCAAGTTACACTTTATGGGGAGTTATGCACGCTCACACTGTGTCTGCATGGGTTTCCTCCAATTTTCGGCAATCGGGTGTTAATGAGTGTACATAGTCCAGAACAGGGTGAAGTTCTGCTCTGCACCTATGGAGTATTGCTGGAATTCATGGCAACCCAGGATAAGGTCTTTAATATTGATAAATAATTGAATGATTCTGAAGAACTATTGATTTGCATAAAATACATACATTAGCCTGACCGACCGACAGAGACAGACAGACAGAGACAGACAGAGACAGACAGACAGACAGACAGACAGACAGACAGACAGACAGACAGACAGGTAGGTAGGTAGGTAGGTAGGTAAGTAAAAGATTCAGTACTAAAATATTTTCTCAGCCAGAAACATATAAAAGCTCTTGTTCAATCTTGAAATACAACTCTGGAAGTCAGTCTGTAGTGGATGCTGCTGCAGTTATGTCATTCTATAACGGTGAGTGATTAAGAGTCTGGTCGTAGTGCTGCTCCATTCCACAAAAATACACATGGCAATTCATGACATGTGAGTGACTCACTGTTCCTGAGCCACAGAACAATCGTCACCAGAAAGTCATAAACCTCAGGCCTTACTTATTTACTGCATCAGGGGAAAGACAGGAAGTCATCAAAGGATTCAACAGAGGGCATTCAACTCACTGTGTGATGAGGCAATGACATATTCGGTACTATTTACATAGACACACATTATATTTAGCCTGCTGTCACAACATAGCACATGCAAGTGCCACAGCACTGCACATCTAATGGAAGCACCTGAATGCACCTGCGGAATAATGAGAGATCATAATTACAGGGATTCAAGAGAGGAACAGGCAATATTCCATGTGATCTGAATGTGAATAATAAGATAAAGATCTGGTCTGCATAAAATCAATGACATTTTTCTCCCAGTTTGAAATAGTACATAAAATTATCTTTAACGGCCCTTCAACGTTATTTACAGTTTCTGTGCTTTTGTTGGTGCTAATATAAAACATGCCGCTAATTCACTGCAAATTATTATTATTATTATTATTATTATTATTATTATTATTATTATTATTATTATTATTATTTTAGTTTATGTTTCTGCTCCCTTTGCTTTATCAAAACATTTGAGCTGTTATGGAGAATGAGGAGAGGTGTGTGCATGTGTGTAGGTGTGTGTGTGTGTGTGTGTGTGTGTGCACACACCAGGGAGGAGGAGTAGATCTGAGTGTGACAGATTTATTACTCTGTGCTCCAGTCGAATGAAAGCAAGCAATAAATAAGGTGCGAGAGGAGAAAGCTCTCCACTGAACATAATCAAGTAGATCCTTTAGATTCACATCCGTCATGCTTGTGGGCTTTGTGACAACAAGGGTTCCAAGATAACATGAGAGCAGTTCCCTTTATTAACCAAGATAATGTGCCTCACTGTTAAAAAAAAAAAGAAAAAAAAAAGAAAAAATACATAAAATAAAACGTATTTACTGCCAGCACATAAACTAGTCAAAGCAATCATTTCGATGGAATCATGAATAAGTTAAGAAGCTTTCTTTCATCCGTCTTGTGACTTAAAACAATATACAAGTTCTCGTATTATTTTATTCAGTATTATAAAGAGGTCGGTCCCCTTTCGTGAGGCACCACTCACTGAACCACCAAAACAATTCTCACTTTTTTTTGAGTAAATGATGTTTAATGACATGGTGACATCATTTCTGAAATTGCACTCTGTGCTTACTGCTGTTGTGTTTCTAAACACTTTCCCCATGCCCTTTGCTCATAACTGCGGAACACACAACAGCACAAGTACGAAACTGAATTTCACAGCCACACAAATTTGCTCAAGATCAGAGGCATACTGAAATAATAAGACAAATTATTACAGTCAAAAGTCGTTTATAGCCATAAATAATAAACATCTATTATAATCCTGCTCATATTAGTGCAACCCAATTGGAATCCATACATTACATTCTGTAAACAGACAATATATATATATATATATATATATATATATATATATATATATATATATATATATATATGTATATATATGTATATATATATGTATGTATATATATATGTATATATATATATATATATATATATATATATATATATATATATATATATATATATATATATATATATATATATATATATATATATATATATGTATATGTATGTGTATATATATATATATATATATATATATATATATATATATATATATATATATATATATATATATATATATATATATATATATATATATATATGTCACATGTACTGCATCCAATATAAACATGTAACACAAGCCCTTATAAGTGTACAATGCATTCTCTACAAACATCAAACATACTTGATCAGTTGTTTCTACAAATTCCTCCTTGGAGACCTCTGCGACTATATAAAACCTATACATTCCAGTTACACTTCTGATTCACATATGCAAACATTGTGTTGTGTGAACGTATATATATAAAAGTGTTGCAAATTAGGTTCCCTAACATAACACACTATTTCAATCAATATAAAATTACAAATATAATTGTTTTTATTATTTTTTTCAAAACGACCTTATAGCGATTGACTCTCTGTGGGTGCATGAGACAGAATGATGTTCTCAGACCACATACCTCAAACGTTTTGTGCTGTCTTTTATTTGCCATGTGTGTCACAACGGGATATTGACATCATATTGAGAAATGGTAGCATCACCACTCAGAAGACTCTAATAGCATCATGATGCACTGAACACAAACTGAGGCACTGGAGCAAAATGGCTTACTCTAGCACAGTATGATGATTTGTAATATATATGCATCGTACTGATAATATGTTCATGTTTACTTTATGGCAGTTCATCTCTTTTCTGTGTTTTATGTTTATTTTAATTATCAGATCAGCTGAGACCACATCATATGTCTGACATAATAATAATAATAATAATAATAATAATAATAATAATAACCATATTAATAATAATAATTATTATTATTAGTAGTAGTAGTAGTAGTAGTAGTAGTAGTAGTAGTATTATGATAATAATTTTTTATTATCAATAATTAAGTTATTAAGAGGTTGCACAACTTTGCGCCATGAATTACTCCATTACTAAATGAGCACATGTTCACACTACCTTTTTATCCAAATCATTCACATTCCACTGGCACAAACAAGCAGTCAGGCCTATGTTTACAGAAAATTAAAGTAACCCAGCACTAGCCTAGTACCCAAAGATGATTAATCAATTTACCTTCTCTGTTGTGTTTAGCAAATAATTTCTTAAAACATCTGGAAGCTGGCTGACTCTTGACACACTCTCGACAGTTTTGTGTTGTTATTTTAGTTGTCAGACATGCTTCACCGCTCCAGCAAACAGATACAAGTAACCTGGAAGTAAGACTCTGTTTCTGTCTGTCTCATTGGCTCATGCTTGTTTTATCCTGGCAGACCAGCTCTCAACACGTATAAGGTTTATGGTTCATACGTGGGTATTTTCCAGTGTTCACAATTACACCAACAGTGTGAACATTCAAGCTACAGTAAAATCCTAAAGCGAAGTAAAAAAGCAAAATTGATATGGCGGATAGTTCTCAGAAAGCAAGAAAATTTTTCTCAGAAGGTGCTTATGAAATAGTGCACTGAAAGCACACCACACCATCCGTTTGATATTATTTAACTCGCACATAGAACATGTTGAATAAACCTCACAATTGTAATGATATTCAGTTCTATTTCCAACAGCCCCTACTTGTTTCCACACTCTCTATACTGCACATATGGAAAGCCTGGGCATAGCGCTGACAGCATGACAGATAAATGCACCGTTTCAAGTAAGGGAAGATAGCATAGTGTACTTTTGAATATCACATAAGAGAAGATCAACAGTGACTCTCCGTAGGCAGTTTCTTCGCGGGTGACTGCAACGTAAAACCCGTGCATCTTTACCAAAAATCTGAAAATCAAATCAACATGCCAGCGGATATTTGTTTTTTCCGAGATGTAAATACCACACTGTTGGCATGCTGCTGAGATGGAGAGTGAGACATCACTGATTTTACACTCTTCTTACAGAATAATAATCACAAATAAGTACTTTCCCATAGTAAGAATACAACAAGGAAACAAAACAACACTTTACATATTGATTC
>CM045730.1:50675528-50873028 GCA_024760905.1 Plotosus lineatus | reverse complement strand
AAACTTTCATATATTTTAGATTCATTGCACACCAACTGAAATATTTCAGGTCTTTTATTGTTTTAATGCTGATGATTTTGGCATACAGCTCATGAAAACCCAAAATTCCTATCTCAAAAAATTAGCATATTTCATCCGACCAATAAAAAAGTGTTTTTAATACAAAAAAAGGTCAACCTTCAAATAATTATGTTCAGTTATGCACTCAATACTTGGTCGGGAATCCTTTTGCAGAAATGACTGCTTCAATGCGGCCTGGCATGGAGGCAATCAGCCTGTGGCACTGCTGAGATGTTATGGAGGCCCAGGATGCTTCGATAGCGGCCTTAAGCTCATCCACAGTGTTGGATCTGGTGTCTCTCAACTTTCTCTTCACAATATCCCACAGATTCTCTATGGGGTTCAGGTCAGGAGAGTTGGCAGGCCAATTGAGCCCAGTAATACCATGGTCAGTAAACCATTTATCAGTGGTTTTGGCACCGTGAGCAGGTGCCAGGTCGTGCAGAAAAATGAAATCTTCATCTCCATAAAGCTTTTCAGCAGATGGAAGCATGAAGTGCTCCAAAATCTCCTGATAGCTCGCTGCATTGACCCTGCCCTTGATAAAACACAGTGGACCAACACCAGCAGCTGACATGGCACCCCCAGACCATCACTGACTGTGGGTACTTGACACTGGACTTCAGCATTTTGGCATTTCCTTCTCCCCAGTCTTCCTCCAGACTCTGGCACCTTGATTTCCGAATGACATGCAAAATTTGCTTTCATCCGAAAAAAGTACTTTGGACCACTGAGCAACAGTCCAGTGCAGCTTCTCTGTGGCCCAGTTCAGGTGCTTCTGCCGCTGTTTCTGGTTCAAAAGTGGCTTGACCTGGGGAATGCGGCACCTGTAGCCCAGTCCACTGCTTCCACAGGTTCCCCAAGGTCTGGAATCGGCCCTTCTCCACAATCTTCCTCAGGGTCCGGTCACCTCTTCTGGTTGTGCAGCGTTTTCTGCCACACTTTTTCCTTTCCACAGACGTCCCACTGAGGTGCCTTGATACAGCACTCTGGGAACAGCATATTCGCTCAGAGATTTCTTTCTGTGTCTTACCCTCTTGCTTGAGGGTGTCAATGATGGCCTTCTGGACAGCAGTCAGGTCGGCAGTCTTACCCATGATTGTGGTTTTGAGTAATGAACCAGGCTGGGAGTTTTTAAAAGCCTCAGGAATCTTTTGCAGGTGTTTAGAGTTAATTGGTTGATTCAGATGATTAGGTTAATAGCTCGTTTAGACTACCTGAACATGATATGCTAATTTTTTGAGATAGGAATTTTGGGGTTTCATGAGCTGTATGCCAAAATCATCAGAATTAAAACAATAAAAGAGCTGAAATATTTCAGTTGGTGTGCAATGAATCTAAAATATATGAAAGTTTAATTTTTATCAGGACATTACAGAAAAGTTAGTCAATAGACTTCAGTCAATTTTACAAAATCCCCATTGTGTGGATTCATTATTCAAGCGGCCCATTTCTAACTCTTTAAGTGTCATGTGGTTAAATTTGACTCCTGAGGTACCAGTAAAATTACAAATAATTAATTAAACTACAACCTACTTTGACTGAAAAACAACTAAAATATATTACAGACACTATAACGTTTGACACTCTACTTTAGCCAACATGCACTACACATCGTCCCTGATTTACTACAATCTGATATTAATGAGATAATTTGCATGCCATGCACAGTTTGATTAATTGTGTGCATGGGTCATAATTATGACTGCATAATTGGTGGCACATGCTGACAATTGGTAGAAATACACCTGATGAACAGCTTCCAACCCTCACCTATGATCACAATCTTTGGGTTGTGACCATAAGAGCAAGGGTTCTCCCTTGGAATAGGATGAGAAGCTCTGCCATCTGGGAGTAGCTCGGAGTAGATTCGCTTCTCCTCTGCATTGAGAGGAGCCAGTTGAACTTGCTCAGGCATCTGGTTAGAGTGCCTCCCGAACATCTCCCTGGTGTGGTGTTTTGGGCCTGTCCAACCGGGAAGAGACCCCGGGGTCGACCCAGAACATGCGGGAGACACTATGTTTCCTGACTGGTCTGAGAATGCCTTGGTGTCCCGCTACATGAGCTGGAGGAAGTGGCTGGGTACAGGGACGGCTGGACCTCATTGCTTAGGCCATTGAACTCATGATCCAACCAACTACTGAGATGAGATGAGATGAGATGAGATGAGATGAGATGAGATGAGATATGGGATGAGATATGGGATGAGATATGGGATGAGATGAGATATGGGATGAGATGAGATATGGGATGAACAGCTTCAGTGTTCACAGTTTGGTGTTGCTCTACACCAAGATTATTGTTAATACAGAGCTTTACATTCTCAAGTAATTTTTTCTCCACCCCCCACCACCACACACACACACACACACACACACACACACACACACACACACACACACACACACACACACACACACACACACACACACACACACACACACACACACACAGACACTTTCCAGAAACATGCAGGTAAGTGCAGTAGATTCAAGGGTCTTTATTGTCATTATGTTCACACATAATGAAATTTTCTACGAGGCTCTCAGCATTTAGAGGCACAAACAAGTTAAAAAGGTGCAAACGGGACAATAAACTGCAATTAACGCTGTCAATCGCAGGATATAAACACAAGTAATTCTGTACAATAAACTTGAAGTAAAAATATAAAATAGAAATGTAAATCCTGTACCTTTGAATGAGAACTGAACACTGGAGATATACAAAATTTACATTGAGGCACTGTGAAATGGAATAAATAAATAAATAAATAAATAAATAGTGGCAGCAAGGTGGATAGACTAGAATGTAAATGTCCAAAGTGGATAAACTAGAATGTAAATGAGGTAAAGTGCGGCAATGCAATACAATAGATTGATAGCTTCCAGCAGACTTATGTTGTATTCCTACCTTGTGTTCCCAGATATTGACCAATTGCACATTTGTGATGTTACTGTGTTGAATTTCTTGCATCCAAATGCATTCATATTTTCCTCCAATAATCTCAATTCAAGCGCAGTGATGACCTAGTGGTGTAGGGCGCTGGATCGTTGATCCAAAGCTTGGGGGGTTCGAGTCCCACTCTCCACAAGGTTGTCACTGTCCCTCAAGTGCAGCTAACTGGGTTATCAAGGGCCGGCCATGTCTCTCACTGTCTATGGTGTGAGCTTCATGTAAAAGAACCATTTCTGACTTTTGATAAGAGTAGCTGCAAAGCCATTAGCGTGTTTCTGCCCTGCGATGGCCTGTCGAGCTGTCTGGGGTGTACTCTGCCCTCGTCCGGAGTCGGCTGGGATGGGTGCCAGCCTCCCCACGACCCCTAATTAGGATTAAGCAGTTACAGAAAATGAATCTCAATTCACGGTACATCTTTTTACTGAAATAAACCTACACAGTGCATCTTCCAACTTATTTTGCTGGATCAAGTCACATTTATGGGCCTGACAGTGGCATACTGTTTCACATGTCTGCTTCACAACAAGAAGTCCATCAGTCTGAGTTCTGGCTTCAGTGTTTATGTGTTGAGTTTGCATGTTCTCCCTCTGCTTGCATGAGTTTCCTCCTGATGAACTGGTTTAATCCCACAGTAACGAGACAGTAGGCTTATTTGCTGTTTCAGATTGCCCCTAGGGCAGTGCTTCGCAATTATTTTCTGTGGCGCCCCCTCTAGGAAGAACCCCCCCCCCCCTCCCACCACCTCGCAAGTGACTATAAATACATTAGGTATTATTTGTCTATAAAATCGTTATTAGTACACCACTGCATAACATCATATCTTTATTAACATAAAAAACAAAAAAGAAAAATATAGTTCAACTTAGAATAAAGAAAAACTAAATTCACATTTTTTTTATTCTGGAACAGAAAAAGATTAAACGTGCACCAGTGTGCCTTAAATATTGTTTTTTTGTTTATTTGTTTTTTTTAAATGCACATCCTTACTTGTTTATGTCTTAATATCTCTGTCTCTCTCCGTTCCTGTTATAAATTTTTGCCGTGTTGTTTGAGGGGTTGTTTACTGCACTTAATATCGTTTCCTCGTGCAAAAAGACCCCACTACACCATCAAGTGACAATGAGAGCGCCACTGCCAACTACTGAAGTGGTGGTGCAATTACACTTAATTCTCGTACACTATTCCGGAAAATCATGTTCCCCAGGTTCATACACGCTCGCCCCGGCATCACACCGCGCTCCCCCTGGTATCATACCACGCCCCCCAAGGGGGGTGGGCCCCACTATTTGAGAAGCACTGCCCTAGGGGGGATTTGAGTCTGAGGGGTTGTGGTCTTGCCCTGTGATGATGTGGTGAGCAGTTTGAAGTTCACCCAATGTCGGTTGAGATAGCCTCCACCCTCTCTGCATTCCAGGTAGGATTAAGCGGTTTGCCAAACAACGACAAGGTCACATTTATGCTAAATGTCACTAAATGGTGGTAATGCAACTTTAATACCTGTCCAATGGTTATATTAATTTACTTATGCAGTTTTGCTTCAAATAAACAATCCATAAATTAAACTGCATTTGCTAAACCAATCTAATTATATATACACTACCTTGCATTGTGCAATGTTAGGATGAAATGCTCCACACTGCATACTCATCATGGGAAACAGGCTTCATCTCACCAACTGAATCTAACAATAAATGAACATGCCATTGCACATATTTCTTCTGACAGAAATATTATCCAGTATTTTTTGTGTAAGTCTCGTCTCTATTCTGATTTTAGTCTGAATTCAGAGGGAGATTCTGCAGTGAGAAGCTCCTGATAATATCATGATTACAAGAGCTAATTAAATTTAGTGGGACCAGTGGAGAGTGAATTATTCGGAGCAAAGAGAGGCTGAACTGCTATTAGCTTGCAGACAGTTTTATTTCTTCTTTTGTTCAACCTGAAACTTTCCTTTTGCCTTTTTGTGAAGGACAAACTATCACTGCTGCAAGTTATTTGCTAATACATAATTCATGCATTGCTGTTATTCCTTCCAAACATTTCAGAAAACATTTACCCATTGAAATATATGTACTGATATGCAATCCTGGTAATTCTAGTGAGTAAATATCTCTGCATAAATTGCTGTTTTAGTCATATTTCAATAAACCTTTTTGTAAATACCACGCAAGTGTGTTCACCAAAACAAAATATGCAATCATCGAACCATTCTAACCAGAAACTACAGAAACCTATGATGTTTTTCTTTCTTTTTTTTTTTTTCTTCCATTTGCTCCTCCTTCTACTTGGGCCAAATAATATTAAAAAGAGCATATTTTGAATCGGTAGCACAGTGGTTATGACTTCCACCTCACAGCAAGAAGATCCTGGGTTCTATTTCTGGGCATTTCCGTGTGGAGTTTGCATGTTCTCACTACGTGCTCAAACACATCCTGAAAATGACGTAAGAAGAAAATGTAGAAAATATATTTTTTTTTCTTTTCTTTGACCAAACAGTAAACAAGAGTCTGTCCTGCGAGGCACTGAATCACTGAAGATATGCACTGCTCAGCAGTGAGATTGGGGTACTCTACCAGAAACCAATTGCATGGTAGCATTAATCTGTTACTACCTACGGATGTCCCAAGTAGCACTACCTGAGAAATCTAGGCTGGCTGGTCATAATCAATGTTGGCTGTTGGTGCAGGTGGCTGAGCTGTTAGTGCTGCACAGAGATTTGTGAAGAGTTCTGTCACTGCCTGTATGAGTTGAGTCAGACTTGTAAATAATGTTTGTGGAGCTGCTGAGAATACAGAAGCTGGTATAAACTTAAAGCCCCAGTCAAAATGTGTGAGCCTGGTATGGCGAAAGTGAACATCGCAGCATCACTAAGAGAAAGCAAAGGCATCAACTGGCTAAAATAAGTACAGTACGTAAACCATAAAACAATGAATATAGACAATGAGAGTAACTGTTGGAGGCATGGCAGACTCCATGAGAATATTCAGAATGAAAGACTTCAGCTTGCTACAGAGCATAAAGTTCAGACTATGGGCCAGTGGAAGAAAAGGAAGAAGGGCAAGAAGGAAATCACATGAAGTAATGTACCCATCATGCATAGTGGCCACCGTACAATCCTCTGGAGAAAGTGTTATGATATGGATATATGGTTAGTTCATCCGGTTAACCCGCCAGGCTATCATGAAAAATAAAGACAGGGATTCCTCACTACTTCGTGCTTCAATTCATGCAGCTTCAGTGCATCACATTTTTTTTTTTTTTAAATATTCATCGAATTAAAAAAAAAAGAAAGAAATTAAGGAAGAATAGGGGATAACAAGGAAAATGCCACAAAAACAGGGCCAATTATGCAAAATAAATAAATAAATAAACAAGCAAACACAAAACAAAAAAACAACCCAAAACCTCCCATCAAAACTAGTTATGTAACTACGCGTGCGTTACATCTTATGCATTATTTTTGAATGTGTTATTATAAGCATTTATAGTGTTGAATATGTATTTATTGATATTAAATACACATTTACATGTACGCATACGTCAGTCGGGATGGGGGGGGGTCCTACTTTGTGGAATTCGGTGGTCGCAGGGGGGGATCTCTGTCCCAATTAACCGCAGAAAGTGAGGGATCCCTGTATAGAGAATCATTCATCAATTCATTATTTTTTAGAGTCGCAAGAAGGCTGGTGCCCATCTCAGTGGACTCTGGGTGAGAGCAGAGGACATCCTGAGAGCTCGCCAGACCATTACAGAGCAAACCCACATACAACTATTTACACTCATACTCACACCTAGGGGGGAATTGAAATAGTCAATTAGCCTACTGTGTGTGGTAAAGTGTTCCTCAATATGTTGCTTGTACCTGAGTTATGCCAGTTGGATGCCCTTTTCCAGTTCTTTTTTGGGCCCTGCTGTAAGCCAGCCTGCCACCTGCTCTGAAGACTACGTCCCATGCTTTAAGAAGGGGCCACACTGTGCTCTCCATCCATGGCTTCTGGTTGGGAAGAACTGTGATGGACTTTGTGGGCAGGATAGCGTCAGTGCAGAAATGAACATAGGACAGAACAGCCGACGTGTATTCCTCGAGATCAGTGCCCTGTTTGAACACATCCCAGTCCGTGTGCTCGAAGCAGTCTGGTAATGCTGATGAAGCCTCCTCAGTTGAGATTATTTTTTAGAGTCGCAAGAAGGCTGTTGCCCATCTCAGTGGACTCTGGGTGAGAGCAGAGGACATCCTGAGAGCTCGCCGGACCATTACAGAGCAAACCCACATACAACTATGGCTTTGGTGGTGGGCTTAATCCTAAAGAGCAGAGGTTTATACACTGAGATCAGCTTCATGATTAATAAGTGTGTTCATTTAAAATGTATAATTACCTTTAAAAATAAATATATTATGTGTGTGGACATAAACAGAGGGGTCTCAAAATGAATTGATCATTTTAGGCTACAGCAGTGCTTCTCAAATAGTGGGGCAAGTATGACCCTGGCTTTTCTGAAATAATGTATGAGAATGAAGTGTAATTGCACCTCCACTCCACTAGTTGGCAGTGGCGCTCATTGCCACGCTCTGGTCTAGCGGTTTTTCACAGGAGCAAATGATATGAAGTGCAGTAAACAACCCCTCAAAAAACAACACGGAAACATTTCTAACAAGAACAAAGAGAAAGGTGGAGAGAGACTGAGATATTAAGACATAAACCAGTTGAATGAGTTTAATTAAGGATATATATATTTTTTTTTTATTTCAGGCACATTGGTGCACTTTAAATCTTTTCAATTGCAAATTAAAAAAACAATTTTAATTAAGTTTTTCTTCATTGTGAGTTGAACTATATTTCTTTCTTTTTTGTTTTTAATGTTAATAAAGATACAATGTTATGCAGAGGTGTACTAATAACAATTTTATAGGCAAATAATACTAATATAGTGCTCACGTGTCAATGGGGGCGTGAAATGTTTTTTTTTTTCTTCCTGGGGGGCGCCACAGAAAATAATCAAGAAGCACCGGGGTACAGCAATGTTTTCTGTATTCTTATGGTACGCCGAATATTTGACTTTATTTTATTGACAAGATCAGGTAATATAGAATATCATTCTGTCAAGGATAATGGGATTCTTTATTTCCTCCATAATTGTACATAGTGGATAATTTCCTAGCTGACCCATTCAGATTATTGATGAATAAAGACAATCTAAATTTCTATAAGCATATTACCAGCACACTGATGAAAATGTTGGCCTTGGTAGTGGCTCCGGAATACTCCTCATTTGCTACAATCTCACAGTGTGCAGCTGGAATGAATACGAAATGAATAGAACATGAATTGATCTCAGTGCTGTTGTGCTGAATGAATGAAACCAACTAAAAACCAAATAACTGAAAATTTGTGGTGGAGGAGAACATCTCATTTTAAAAGGCGTGAGATGAACACCATTAAACATGAAGTGTTATTATTCTTTTCTCATTCAAACTGGCTTTATGCCAGTTCAGTCAAATGTAACCATTATATAGTAAGTTAAATAAAACATGTATAATAACAAAACTAAAATCCACAAAGAACATGCCTCACTGAACGAGCTTGTTTTTAAAAAGAGTTCATTATATTAAATTCTAATTATTTTAAAAAAAGTCGCTTTCATCCATTAATTTTCTGGACCGCTTAATTATAATTAGGGTCAAGGGTTAGCTGGCGCCCATCTCAGCCAACTCCGGGTGAGGGTGGGGTACACTCTGGATACCTTGTCAACACTCACACAACTGTTCACGCAAACTCACACCTAGGGGTGACTTGGAACAGCCAATTGATCTATTTTGCATATTTTTGGATCGTGGGAGGAAACCGGAGTACCCAGAGGAAACCCTCGCAAGCACGGGAGGAACATGCAAACTCCACACATAAACGTCCAGACCGGGAATCAAAATCAGGCCTAAAAAACAGTCAAAAACAGTATTGTGAAATGTAGCTGTATTTATATTTAGATTTGTTTGAATAAAAATAAACATACCAAAATAGAAAACTGTCTAAAGTTAGTATATATCACAAGACATGATCTGATCGGTCTGCTATCTAGAATTCAAAAAATTATTCTGACTGACAAATGGTAAAATTGAAATAGGGGAAACACATAGTGTGTCAGTCATTTGGTGCAAGCAGTGTTATTGCTGCAATGCTTCAAAATGAAATCAATAAATAAACCAAAAGAAAACATGTTTTAATTTGCTTTTCTTGTGCTTCCATTTAGTATAGACCAAAACATAAAAAATTGAATGAAAAACACTGATATATTATGAAAATACTAAGTGGGTTTTTATTTTTTTTAAAAATGTCATTGGCTACACAGGGCTTAACTCTTGTTTTGACTTACTTTTTACTTACACGGAGCTGTGAAGGAAAAGTTAAAGAAAATGCCACAAAAACAAGGCCAATCGTGCAAAAAACAAAACCCTAAACAAACAAAACAAAAAACAACCCAAACCTCCCATCAAAACCAGTTACATTTTTGTGAGGTGTGAATCTGAGTGCACGCAGGCAGATCTGCGTGCATGCGCTCGTGCGTCTGTATGTGTGTGTATTTATATTTTATTTACATATTGTGCATTATTTTATTTATTTATTGTTATTATAAGCATTTATAGCATTGAATATGTATTTATTGATATTATATATGCACATACATCTTCTTTTCCTTTCGGCTGTTCCCTTCAGGGGTCGCCACAGCAAATGATCTGCCTCCATCTCTCCCTATCCTCTGCATCTTCTACTCTTACTCCAACGACCTTCATGTCCGCCTTCACCGCATCCATAAATCTTCTCTTTGGTCTTCCTCTGGGCCTTTTGCCTGGTAGTTCCAACCTCAGCATCCTACGACCAATATACTCACTATCCCTCCTCTGTACATGTCCAAACCATCTCAATCTAGCCTCTCTGACTTTGTCTCCAAAACATCTAACATGTGCTGTCCCTCTGATGTACTCATTTCTGATCCTATCCATCCTCGTTACTCCCAAAGAGAGCCTCAACATTTTCATCTCTGCCACCTCCAACTCTGACTCCTGTCTTTTCCCCAGGGCCACTGTCTCTAAACCATACAACATTGCTGGCCTCATCACCGTCTTGTACACTTTCCCTTCATTCTTGCCGATACTCTCCTATCACACATCACACCGGACACTTTTCTCCATCCATTCCAACCTGCCTGCACGCGCTTCTTCACCTCTTTTCCACACTCTCCATTGCTCTGGATTGTTGAGCCTAAGTACTTAAAATCCTCCACCTTCTTTATCTCTGCCCCCTGTAACCTCAAAGTTCCTCTTGGGTCCTTGTCGTTCACACACATGTATTCTGTCTTACTAAGACGAACCTTCAATCCCCTCCTTTCCAGGGCATACCTCCACCTCTCTAGATTTTCCTCCACTTGGTCTCTGCTCTCACTACAGATCACTATGTCATCTGCAAGCATCATAGTCCATGGAGATTCTTGTCTAACCTCATCTGTTAGCCTGTCCATCACCATAGCAAACAAGAAGGGGCTGACCCTTGATGCAGTCCCACTTCCACCTTCTGTCACACCGACAGCACACCTCACCACTGTCTTACATCTATCATACATGTCCTGCACCACTCTAACATACTTCTCTGTCACTCCAGACTTCCTCATACAATACCACAGTTCTTCTCTCGGCACCCTGTCATATGCTTTCTCCAGATCCACAAAGGCACAATGCAGCTCCTTCTGACCTTCTCTGTACTTCTCTATTAACATCCTCAAAGCAAACACTGCATCTGTGGTGCTCTTTCTTGGCATGAAACCAAACTGTTGTTCACAAATGCTGACCTCTGCCCTTAGTCTTGCTTCCACTATTCTTTCCCATAGCTTCATTGTATGGCTCATCAACTTTATCCCTCTGTAGTTGCCACAACTCTGCACGTCGCCCTTGTTCTTAAAAATGGGCACAAGCACACTTCTCCTCCATTCCTCTGGCATCTGCTCACTTTCTAAGACCTTGTTGAATATTCTTGTCAGAAAATCTACTGCTCCCTCCCCTAGACACTTCCATACCTCAACTGGTATGTCATCAGGGCCAACTGCCTTTCCACTTTTCATCCTCTTCAATGCCCTCCTCACTTCTCCCTTACTAATCTTTGCTACTTCCTGCTCCTCAACGGTCACCCCTTCTACTCTTTTTTCTCTCTCATTTTCCTCATTCATCAGCTCTTCAAAGTACTCTTTCCATCTTCCCAGCACACTTCTGTCATCAGTCAATACATTTCCCTCTCTGTCCTTTATCACTCTAACTTGCTGCACGTCTTTCCCATCTCTATTTCTCTGCTGTGCTAACCTGTATAGATCATTTTCTCCCTCCTTACTGTTCAACCTATCATACAAGTCATCATACACCCTCTGTTTGGCCTTTGACACTGCGACCTTCGCCTTACGCTGTGTCTCCCTGTACTCCTGTTTACTCTCTTCGGTCCTCTCAATGTCCCACTTCTTGGCTAACCTCTTCTTTTGTACACACTCCTGCACTTCCTCATTCCACCACCAAGTTTCCTTATCTACTTTCCTTCCAGAGGACACACCAAGTACTCTCCTACCGGTCTCCCTGATCACATTGGCTGTGGTTGTCCAGTCCTCTGGAAGCACTTCCTGACTACCCAAAGCCTGTTTCAACTCCTCCTTGAAGACAACACGACACTCTTCCTTTTTCAGCTTCCACCACTTTGTCTTCTGCTCTGCCTTTGCCTTATTCACCTTTCTCACCATCAGTGTCATCCTGCACACCACCATCCTATGCTGTTTGGCAACACTCTCACCCACTACTACTTTGCAGTCACTGACTTCCTTCAAATGACATCGCCTACACAAGATGTAGTCTACCTGTGTGCTCTTACCTCCGCTTTCATAAGTCACCCTATGCTTCTGTTTCTTCTTGAAGAAAGTATTCACCACAGCCATTTCCATCCTTTTTGCAAAATCGATCAACATCTGTCCTTCTGTGTTCCTGTCCTGGATACCAAACCTGCCCATCACTTCCTCGTCCCCTCTGTTGCCTGCACCAACATGTCCATTGAAGTCTGCTCCAATGACCACTCTTTCACCTCTGGGGGTACTCTGCATCACTTCATCTAACTCACTCCAGAATCTCTCCTTCTCTTCTAGCTTACATCCTGCCTGTGGGGCATAAGCACTAACAACATTGACCATCATGCCTTCAATTTCTAACTTGAGACTCATCACTCTGTCTGACACTCTTTTCACTTCTAGAACATTCCTGACAAACCCCTCCTTCAAGATGACTCCTACTCCATTTCTCTTCCCATCCACACCATTATAAAACAGTTTAAACCCTGCTCCTAAGCTTTTAGCCTTTCTACCTTTCCACCTTGTCTCCTGAACACACAGTATGTCCACCTTCCTCCTCTGCATCATGTCAGCCAGCTCCCTATCTTTTCCTTGCATAGTTCCAACATTCAAAGTCCCTACTCTCAGTCCGAGGCTCACGCATTTCCTCTTCTCTCTCTGCCTACGGACGTCTTCGACCAACAGTAGTCCAATTTCCATCAGCACCCTGTTGGTTGACAGCACAGATGGCGGTCGTTGTTAACCCGGGCCTCGACCTATCCGGTATGAATTTTGTATTGATCATTTGCATTTTGTTTTTTTTTTTGTTTTTTTTTTGGCAGAAGTTTTACGCCGGATGCCCTTCCTGTCGCAACCCTCTGCATTTATCCGGGCTTGGGACCGGCATAAGGGGGAGAGACACTGGTTAGTGCCCCACCCCCCCCCCCACACCCGCCTCATGGCTGCATTATATACGCATATACATGTATGTATATATATATATATATATATATATATATATATCAGTCGGGGGGGGGGGGTGATCCTTCGCGGATTTTGGTGGTCGCGGCGGGACCTCGGTCCCAATTAACCCCAGAAAGTGAGGGCTCCTGTGTGTGTGTGTGTATATATATATATATATATATATATATATATATATATATATATATATATATATATATATATAGAGAGAGAGAGAGAGAGAGAGAGAGAGAATACAGAGAACAACATAAACATAAATGACCACTGGCAGAGAAAAAAACGATTTCATAGTAGTGCATTACTTTCAAAGTAAATTACTTTCAAAATGATATTGGAATTCATGAATTATGGTATATTATTCATGTTTTTAATTTTTATTATTTATATGTGTTGCTGTGAAATTCCTTCATTTATTAAGGAACTTGCAGTTCTTATTACAACTTGTAACTTACCTTATAAAAGCTATGCAAGGACAGCCATAAGTGAATAGCCAAAGTTAAAGCTTCACTTAGTAACATAAACCTCACATTGATTATACAATTTTCTTGTTAAATAGGATTAATTATTCGACTTAGCCAATTTCCACTATGCAAATTCCTTTGTGTGAGCTTGTTCCTTTGTGTGGAATGTTTTATGAGTCTGTTTTGGCTAGTGCTATCCTCTATAGTGTTGCATGCTGGGGCAGCAGGCTGAGGGATGCAGACTCAAACAGGGTGAACAAACTGATCCACAAGGCCAGTGACGTTTTGGGGGTGGTGCTGTGCTCTCTGACAGTAGCATTGGCAAGGTGAATATTATCCAAAATAAAGTGAATACTGACCAATACCTGCCACCAGCTTCACAACCTGCTGATCAGTCTCAGAGGCACATTTAGTGAGAAACTAGTACCACCTAAATGCTTCACTGAACGACATAGGAAATAATTCTTACCGCTGACCATTAAACTGTACAACTCCTCCACATAGCAACAACATGCACTGTTATATATTTACATTCTACTTACTTACTTTCTTTTTCCTTTCGGTTTCTTCCCTTTTTTCAGGGGTCGCCAGAGCGAATCATGTGATTCGTATGTCTGATTTGGCGTAGGTTTTTACATCGGATGCCCTTCCTGACACAACCCTTTAGCAAGGGGCAGAAACACGCTGACGGCTACTCTTTACGAAAGTCAGCAATGGTTCTTTTACATGGACCTCTCACCATAGACAGTGAGAGACATGGCCGGCCTTTGATAACCCAGTTAGCTGCACTGGAGGGATAGTGACAACCTTGTGGAGAGTGGGACTCGAACCCTAAACCTCAGGATCAGCGATCCAGTGCCTTTTACCACCAGGCCACCACTTCCTACATACACTTACATACTGTTTATCATATTATAATCAAAATAAAAAATGCTGTTCATCATATCTTGTCAGAGGGTTCTTTAACTCCCACCTCTGGCAGTGCTACAACCACATCCCAAAGGAGGCGGGTGACATGGAATCCGAATGGGATGTTTCCTGCCTCCACTGTTGAGGCGGCACCTCATAGCTGTGGCCGGAAGGTCATCAGTGCCTGTCGTGTAAGTAGTAACCCCCAAACTCAGTGGTGGACACCGAGGGTGAAGGGGGCTGTCCAGCTGATAAAGAATGCCTATCGGGTCTTCTTGACCTGTAGGACTCCTGAGGCAGTAGAAAGGTATCGGGAAGCCAAACGTGCTTCAGCCCGAGCTGTCACCGATGCAAAATCTCGGGTGTGGCAGGATTTTGGTGAGGGTCTGGAAAGCGATCATCGGTTGGCCTAAAAAAGATTCTGGACCACCATCCGAAGACTCAGGAGGGGGAAGCAGTTATTCACAAATACTGACTACAGTTGAAGTGGGGAGCTGTTCACCTCGACTGGAAATGCTGCCAGGAGGTGATAGAAATACCTCAAGGACCTCCTCAATCCCACCAACATACCCTCCATGGAGGAGGAAGACCCTGGGGGTTTGGGTGGGTCCATCCATCACTGGAGCTGAGGTCACTAAGGTAGTCAAAAAGCTCCTCAATTGTCAGGATCCAGAGGTGGATGAGATCCACACTGAGATTGTCAACCAAGACAAGTCATTGCAACATTGCATGGTCATCGGGGGCCGTACCTCTGGATTGGCATACTGGGGTGGTAGTCCCCCCTTTGTAAGAAAGGGGGATCAGTGGCTGTGTTCCAGTTGTCTTGGAATCACACTCCTTAGCTTACACGGGAAAATCTATCCATTGGTGCTAGAGAAGAGGATCCGACCAATATTTGACCCTCGGATTCAGGAGGAACAATGTGGTTTTCGTCTTGGCTGTGACACTCTCAACCAACTCTATATGCTCTACAGGATCCTGGAGGGGGAATGGGAGTTTGCCCAATCTATCCTCATATGTTTTGTGAGTTTAGAAAAGTCTTCCAACTGTGTCTCTCAGGCTATCTTGTGGGGTGTGAACTGGGAGTACAGTGTACCAGACCCGTTGCTATAGGCCATTTGGTCTCTGTACCACCAGCTTGGTCCGCACTGATGACAACAGGTCAAATTCATTTTCGGTGAGGGTTGAAGTCCGCCAAGGCTGTCCTTTGTCACTGATTCTGTTTATAATTTTTATTAACAGAATTTCTAGGCACAGTTGAGGGGTTCTGGTTTGGTGGTCATCAGATCTCGTCTCTGATTTTTGTGGATGAGCTTGTTCATTTGGCTTCATCAATCTGGGACCTCCAGCTCTCTTTGGAACAATTCGCAGCCAAGTGCAAATTGGCCGGGATGAGAATCAGCAACTCCAAGTCTGAGGCCATGGTTCTCAGCTGGAATAGGGTGAAATGCACCCTCCGGGTCTGGAATGAGGTCCTGTCCCAAGTGGAGGAGGCAATTATCTCACGGTCTTGTTCATGAGTGAGGGAAGGATGGAGCGGAAGATTGATAGGCGGATCGCTGCAGCCTCTGCTTTAAAGCGGAGCTTGTACCGGTCCGCTATGGTGTCACAAAGTTGTAAATTTACCAGTCGATCTATGTTCCAACCCTCACCTATGGTCATGAGCTTTGGGTAGTGACCGAAAGAAAAAGATTGCAGATACGAGAGGCTGAAATGAGCTTCCTTCGCAGGGTGGCGGTGCTCTCTTAGAGATAGAGTGAGAAGCTCAGCCATCCTGGGAGAGCTCCGAGTAGAACCGCTGCTCCTCCGAATTGAGAAGAGCCAATTACGGTGGCTCTGGCATCTGGTTAGAATGCCTCCCTGATGTGGTGTTTCGGCACGTCCAAACGGAAAGAGACCCCAGGGTCGACTTAGAACATGCTATAGAGGGATTATGTCTCTCGACTGGTCTGGGAACGCCTCGGTGTCCCTCCAGAAGAGCTGGAGAAAGTGGCTGGGGAGAGGGGCGTCTGGACCTCATCACTCAGGTTGCTGCCCCCACAACCCGACCACGGATTAAACAGCGGACGATGACGATGACAATGACAATGACGATGATGATGATGTTTTTCGACTTTTTCTTCTTATTCTTCATATTATTGCGAATAAAAATTACTTTAAAAAATGCAGTACCAGATAATTTTTACAAATTACTAATATTGCCTCACTTTTTCTGGACTGAGAAGAACACAACTCTTTATGTGTGCTTCAGTACAATTACTTTTTTGTTGTTCTTGACGATATGCATTTCAGCCCTGTGATGATTGTACTCTGCCCTTGCCCAGAGTTGACTGAGATGGGCGTCAGCCTCCTCATGACCCTAAGTAGTATTAAACATTTCAGAAAATGAATGAATAAATTTGAACTTCAACTCATTCTTATGAGATTCATGAACATTTGGCTGTTGCTTATCTCAAATTTTGTGAAAGCAGTTTTGACAGTTTCTTTTAACTGTGCACTGCTTCTGCATACTCTTTCACTGGAATTTATTGATTTCCTTAAATATAGCCAATGATGGGATGTTAAAAATGATTCCATTCACCTGAATAATCAAGTTGCTGATACTATCTGAATATCACCTTTATCCTGTCTTTGAAGGGCAACTGGATCTTCACGTACCCTCCATAGGCTTCGAGATTGGATTGTCACATTTTGTCCCACTGAAGCAGGTATATTATTTATTGTGATTTCCCATTAGAAAAAGGCACTTTTTCTGTTTTTTTTCCTGTGAATTCTATTTTACAAGTTTCATTCATTCATTCATTTTCCAAACGCTCAATACTAATTTATGCATACATATACTGTATATAAATACAGAGTACACCCTGGACAGCTCATCAGGCTATCCTATGGCAGAAACCCACTGACGGCCATGCAGCCTACACTTGAAAAGTCAGTAATGATTCTTTTACAGCCTCACACCACAGACAGACAGTGAGAGACATGGCCGGCCTTTGATAACCCAGTTGGCTGCACTGGGGGGAAAGCGGTGACAACCGTTGACTGTGGGGCTTGAACCCCTGACCTTGGGATCAGTAATCTAGCCACCTGTGCCCCTTTTTACAAGCTCTGTATGCTCATTCCTGTTCACTCAACTTAACATTTTAGACAACTCTATAATGTCTTGCTTTTTTTGAATTGCTGCGCATCAGTGGTGTCTAAGAAAAGACTGGTGGGCCTAATGAAATCTATGTGGGCAGAATCTCATTCCATCACTGGAAATACACACAAACTTACTTGGTTAAATCTAAACACAATTACGCGTCATCGATGAAATCGCAAATGATCATATTAACAGCCTGGGGCAGAAGTTAGTGGACATGAATGCAGGGACATCATCAGTCTATTACCTGCAGGGTGTTACCGTAGCGTAGTGGTTGGCACATACAACAAACGGAAGGTCCTGGGTTTGGGTCCTGGGCACAGACATTTCTGTGTGGATTTTGCATGTCTTTCCACAATCCAATGACATGCACATTAGACTAATTGACTGTTCACATTGAGATAAATGCCCGTAGGTGTTGATGTGTGCACAGGGTGCCTCAGGTCATACCCCACCTTCACCCAGTGTTTGTCTGAGATAGGCTTAAGCCTTCCTTTTACCCTAATAGGATTAAGCTGTTTGGGGAAAAAGTGGATTTATTACATACCCATACAGCATCACGTTACAAATCCAAAGTTATTAAGCAGAATATGATCAGTGTGGTTTGTAACTGTAATAGCATATAAAAATTAAAATGTCAAAGCAGGGAAACGTTGAATATGGAAAATCATCTTCAGGTCATAATTATTTTATAGCATCTTCTTCTTCTTTTCCTTTCTGCTTTTTCCCTTTTTCAGGGGTCGCCACAGCAAATCATCTGATTCGCACATTTGATTTGGCATAGTTTTTTTTCTTTTTTTTTTACGTCGGATGCCCTTCCTGACACAACAAGGGACAGAATCACGCTGACAGCTATGCAGCTACTCTTTACATAAGTCATCAATGGTTCTTTTACATGCCTCACACCATAGACAGTGAGAGACATGGCCGGCCTTTGATAACCCAGTTAGCTTCACTGGGGGGGACAGTGACAACCTTGTGGAGAGTGGGACTCGAACCCCCAGCCTTAGGATCAGCAATCCATCGCCCTGTACCACTAGACCACCACTGTCCAATTATTCTATAGCATATTAATGCAAAAGCTACTGAATTGCTTACAAAGGAAAGGTACATGATGTACTTTAATTTATTTAATTGAGCTTTTTTCACTTTTTTATTTGTATTTTTTTTTAATTATTTTATTCATTGATTTTATCAGTTAAATAGCCAGATGTTTTTGTGATTTTCCTTGCTATTCATATTTGCTATGATACCCAAGAATGGCTAGCTGCTTTGCACCTTAACGTGATAATGCATGTGATAAATCCATTTTTTATTGGCTGTTGTTAGCTTGGGGAAAAAGTGTTCCTGCCACACAGCTCTTCGCTTGAGGTACATTGAGCACACAAACAGTGCTGCAAATTGCTCACTTGACTGAAAAAAATCGCGTCGAGCCATCGCCATGTTCAGCAAAAGAATACTGCAAAGATACGTACTGAGCTTTGCACAACAGGTGCAGGAAGATATTTGGAACGTATTGCACAACCACTGTGGTATGTAATAAATACGCAGCAATATTACTTACAATAAAGAATATTACTTTTTAGAGTGAATTTAATTATCATGCCATGCACTGCTCCACAGTGACATCTGGTGGGGCCTTGCCCCGCTGCCCCTTTCTGTCATGTTAGCAATGCTGCACATACAGTACTCTCACATACAAGCTATCACCAGTCACACCAAAGTATGACTTTAGGAAACAACTGTTTATTAGTTCAGTCCTTTTGCACTTCCGCCTGCAAAGCACACCTGCAGCAAATATTTTTATATAATCTTCATTTCAATAAAAATGGTGCTTCTGTGGCATATACCAGTGTTGGAATTGCACAGTTGCACCTCTTCACCCTGGGTCATAGTTTGGCCAATATTCATGGGTACTTCATTTAAACTGACTGATTAAGTGGGTGCTTTGCAAACTAAGAAAAGGTGAGCTTTGTGTAATTTTGTGTATATGACAGATTTGTGGATCTTGGAAATTCATGGACGGATCAAGATATGATTTAAATTCACTCAACATGTCAAGGGTTGAGGATTTATTTGAAATATTGTCAAGTCTTTAGTTTCGGGTCAATGTGGAGTGAATTATTTCTTTTTATTTTGTCTTTCTCCATCATGAATGCACTGTTCAGCTTCACTGACAATAGTTAATTGCTTTTGTCAGTTTTTCACAGGTCTCATAGCACTAATGCTGCAAATCTTTACACTGAAATATCAAACTCTTTGCACTTGTTTTTATACAAAAATTAAATACTCTTAATAAAAGGTGAAAATGTGCATGTTTTTGGATTATGTGAGAAAACCAAAGTACCCAGAGGAAACCCACACAAGCATAGGGAGTACTGTACATGCAAACTACTTCACCACTTTGCAACCCCATGTTCAAAAAACACCCCACACCAAATTGCCCCTTTCAAGTTGGTCTACTATAGATTACTGAAAACTGAGCACATCAGAAAATCGTAAACAAGTTGCCGAAAAAATTCTGCCAAAATGAGAGGTCCTTTTCCGAATGAATATATCATGTGTTTTACTTTTTGATGTCAGTTATTTAAGCTAACAATTTGAATTATACTTGTCAACAGAAACAACAAAAAGGTTTTCCTGCCTTTCTGCATTTTTTTTTTTTTAGCATTAGTGTACAGTGATCCCTCGCGACTTCGTGCTTCAAGTTCTGTGGCTTCAGTGCATCATGTTTTTTTCAAAAATATTCATCGAAAAATTTTAAAAATAAGGAAATTAAGGAAAAATTGGAAAAAAATACTGTAACACAAGGCCAATTATGCAATTAACAAAACAACAAAGAAACAAAAGCAAAAAACAACCCAAACCCTCCAACAAAACTACTTACATTTTTATGTGAGGTGCGCATCTGCGTGTGTGCGCGTGCATCTGTGTGCGTGTATCAGTTCAGTTCATTTTCTGTACCCGCTTCATCCTAACTTGGGTCGCGGGGAGGCTGGTGCCTATCCCAGCCAACTTCGGGCGAGGGCAGAGTACACCCTGGACAGCTCGCCAGGCCATCGCAGGGCGGAAACACGCTGACGGCTTTGCAGCTACTCTTGTCGAAAGTCAGCAATGGTTCTTTTACATGCCTCACACCATAGACAGTGAGAGACATGGCCGGCCTTTGATAACCCAGTTAGCTCCACTGGGGGGGGGACAGTGACAACCTTGTGCAGAGTGGGACTCGAACCCCCAACTTTTGGATCAGCGATCTGGCGCCTTATACCACTAGACCACCACTGCCACTGCATGTATTTATATTTTATTTACATCTTATGCATTATTTTTGAATGTTTAATTGTTATTATAAGCATTTATAGTGTTGAATATGTATTTATTGATATTATATACACATATACATGGAAGTATACATGAGCCAGGGGTCCTTGATCCCCATTAACCGTGGAAAGTGAGGGATCTCTGTACATCAAATATAATTTTATTCAAGTGAAGACTTACAACTGACTAACACTAGAAGTAAACCAGAATGGCCCGTGACCTGATCAGATGTTAATGAAAAAATTGATTCACATCTAAAAATTCAACAAAATCCTTCAGATGTCAACAGAAAATGTGACGCACATCCACCCACCCTTAACTTCATTGCTGAACCTTTTGGTAAAGATAGACAAAAAAAAATACATTTTAAAATGTAATCCTCTGAGAGCCATATATATATATATATATATATATATATATATATATATATATATATATATATATATATATATATATATATATATATATATATATATATATAAAACTATTAATACTGAATACAACTAAATTCAAAAAGAAGACCAACAATTTGAGAGTTATTTATTAATAATTATATTATATTTTTATATTATATTTATTAATTTAAGTTATTTATTAATAAGAAAAGTACTTCTTACTATTAATGTGACTTCTGGTGCTGCATGGTTTTGCTGATGGCTTTGTAGTCTGGTTGATACGTGGTGAGGTCCAGCTTCATGCAGGCGTTTAGGCTTCCATCTATGACATGTGACTGTAGGTTGGTCTTTATGTTTTTAAGGTGAGAAGGACTGCTTGCATGCACACATGGAGCCAAACATGGTCAATATGGCAAGACTCACATACACTGCAGTGTTTGTTATGTGACAGGAAGCGCGTTCCAAGTTTTGGCAATCAGCTGGTCTGCGGGTTGGAATTTTTCCATGTCTGTCCATTTGTGTCTGCTTGCCAGCTGTGCTTTGCGTCGTGCAAATGAGCTGATCAAAATTTTACCTCTTTACTCAAAAACAACACGCACAGTCTGTGGCTGTTATTATAATCCAATAAAATTAGAGTTTCAAGGTATCGGACCCGCCCGCATACTGGCGTACAGAAAGTATTGACATAAGGCGCTGCGCGCCACAGTGACATGTGGCAGTGAAAATAGATGTATAGATTTAAATGCATGAGATTTATTCATCTGTTTTTGTTTTATTTTATGGCTTTTTTTGTATGTTTATTTAAATGACAGTGGAATTATGTATTCGTTATTCTGTTAAGAAAGGCCACCTGAGAGCCAGATACAGTCATCAAAAGACCCAGGTCTGGCTCGCGAGCCATAGGTTCCTGACCCCTGAATTAACACAATGTTGTCATTTAGTTTTAAATGCATAACATAAACCAATGCATAAGGTAAAATTATACAATAATTAAATGATTACAAGCAATTATTCAGTATTTATCTTTAAGAAATTTTGTTCACTTTAGTGGTTGTTGTGGTATTGCTCCACACCATGAAGCCCTTATAAGGAGTAGAGTCAAGGCAGAAGGTTGGGTTTTAATTTTTACCTTGAAAGCATCCATGCATTCATAGTACAGAGTCTGTAGCTGAACAGAGTAATTCATTAGAGGTATGTAGTCTTGAAGTATAATCTCTAAGGAGGACAAATAACAGAATCCAAATTAGCATAAAGTTGGTGTGCTATTATGCAGTAAATTAAAGAACATTATTATAAAACATGACTTGTGATGAACAGATGAAAATAACTGAAATGCACAGGAGGCAAACAAATTCTTGGTAATTAATACTAAAGTGTGCCCTTATATTTTGTCTTTAATAATGAAGAGAATGTGAAATTTGAAAGAGTAGACGCACACAAATACAACTCATGAAATTCTGATAGAACAATACTCAATGCCAACAAAATTACTGAACAGTTTATAACGTGGATTGATCTAGTGTATTTTATTAAGTACTGTATTCAAATATCTGACAAAAATGTGTGCCTTAAACTATACCTGTTTTAAAGTGGTGGCCTTGAAATAAATGAATGGAAAAAAAAAAACTGAACCCCCCCCCCCCCCCCAAAACAAAACAAATAAATAAGGCAGCATGGTGGTGCAGTGGTTGGCACATCCGCTTCACAGCAAAAAGGCCTGGGTTCGATTTCTCAGCTCGGGTGATTCTGTGTAGAACTTGTATGTTCTCCTTGTGCTTGTACGGGGTTTTCTCCTTGTACTCCGGTTTCCTTCCACAGTACAAAAACATTCACATTAACAATCACATTGCTGCTTCATATCGCCCCTTGTTGTGAGTGCTAGTGTGAAGATCTCTACAGTGGTAATAATACAGGCGAGCGCACACACACACACACACACACACACACACACACACACACGCGCGCACACACGCACACATGCACACACACACACATGCACACACACACACATACACACACACACATGCACACACACACACATGCACACACACACACATGCACACACACACACACACATGCACACACACACACATGCACGCACACACATGCATGCACACACACACGCACGCACGCACGCACGCACGCACACACACACACACACACACACACACACACACACACACACACACACACACACACACGAGCGACCCTAATCAGAATTAAGCAGCTTAGAAGATGAATGAATGAATTAATGGCGTGGTAAGTTGTCCCACCCATGCCCAGAGTTGACTGAGATGGGGCCCAGCCTACCCATAACCCTAATTAGGATTAAATAGCTTAGAAAAATTAATGAATTAATGAATACATAAGTAAATAAATTATTAAATAAAGACATACATAAATTTAACTCATGTTTGACATTGCCAAGCCCTTTGCTCTGTCTCGGAGTCTTTGACTCTGCAGCTTATTTCTTCTTGCAAACTTTGGATTTTTCCCTGTTTATGCTGTTTGCCGCTCTATTGATCTATACAGTACTAGTGTTTGATATGCTTTGTGTTGATGTTTAGACTCCTTTGCCTGCCTGTCTTTCTAAATAAATCCCTTTTACTGCACAGGCATCCCACCTATGTCCCTAAACATGACCAGGATGACACTGTGACACGCTTACACATGACATGAAACATGACAGCTCTGACATGTTCTATCTTCAAACCTACCACTCTCAAAAACTTCTGTCTCAAAACTTACCTATCATTTAAAATCTCTGAATCAGTTCATATGAACTGACAATACAAATTTATCTACAGTATGAGTTAATACATTGTGATAACACAGTGGGCCTGTGGATGTTCTGCCTTTTCATTAAGTGCCGGCGGCCGGCGGAACCGCCGGCTACTATTAGCCTAGCGCCGGTTATATTTTATAATAGTAAATAATAATATTTAATAATATAATAATAATATTTAATAAAAACATTTTCACTGCTTTGTTAAGCTATGTACTTGACAACATGAGCACTTGTTTTGATAATTTCTCAATTGGTTCACTTCCGATATCCCATGATGCACTATGCTACCTCATTCATTGTGCACTTTTTATATACGTGTCGCCATTTTCCTGTGCTCCTGTGTAAATTTAGATCGTGACGGGTCGTACAAACCCAGGTAAAATATAGTCCAAACTGGTGTGAGTCGTACCGACAAGCATGGCGCCAAAGCGAAGTAGATCAAAACAACCAACATTAAATACGTTGTGGAAGCGACTAAAGACCGAGAATTCCACTGTTTCGGAAACATCCGTATCTCATGAAATAGGTAAAAAAGTTTTATGTCATGTCCGAACATAAATTATTTCTTGATTGCACTGAGCGATAATAGTGAAAACTAGCCCTCAACTAAACTAGCCTGATCTTATTCTTAATGGATTCACGCCACACTATACAGAGACGAAAATTCATGTACTTGACTTGGGCTACATTAACAAATACAGTGATACCTCAGCTCACGAACATAATTGGTTCCCAGAAAGTGTGTGTAAGGTGAAAAGTTCGTCTTCCGAACATTCATTTCCCATAAGAAACCATTAAAATGAGAATAATCCGTTCCCAGGTCCCCATAAAACATAATTTTCTACTAAATAAGCCTTAAAACTACACAAAAATATACCTTATTTTATGTATAATAAATGTGCTATTGTATTGTAATTAAAGAAATAAACTGTACTGTATAATAAAGTCGTTTTATTTACCTTTGTGATGGTAGTTGATGGCTTGATGGAATGGAGTGGGAGGAGGAGGGAGGGAGGGATTTACTGTTTGAAAGGAGTGTTTGGAAACGCCTACTGTTTGGAAACACCCTTAGCCACACACGCACCCTTAATAGCTTCCTTGTTCTTAAGGATGGGAGCAATGGTAGACTTAGCGTACTGGTACTGGGACGCTAAGTCACACAAACGCACACCTCGTTCGTGGAGGTGGAGGGGATACCCCTCCCGCACCCTCCCCATGCTTGCCTCAAACAATTTCCACCCCCTACTTCTCAATATCCTCCTTCTACTCTAAAACCTAATGAATACCCTGGAAGTTATTGCAATATGATTCAATATTAGAATGAGAACATTAATATAAACATGCAGCCTGAAACTATAGTTGATCCATGCTATTATAGAGACATAGTACTTTTTGACTAATTACTCATATGTAATTATTGGTCAAGATAAAATATTATAAAGGGTCATGTGGGTAAAGTACACCGTCAATTAATGCAATTAAAACCAAAACCATGATACAATGGTTCAAATTGAATTTAATAATGTTTGAAGGATAACTATAGACAAAAGAGCCTTCATGAGTAAAAGTCGATGGCAATCATCAGACCATGGGATCTCTTCTGAAAGACATTAAGATTACCCCATTTGCATAATGTCTTTTGGATCAGTATAGACATTAATTATATTGATGAAGCATTAATTTTCATTTTTTTTTTTTTTTTGTATGTGTGTATTGCTGTAGTTATTAAGCACCCGCATGCTTTACACAAAGGTCAGTTTTAATCGCTAATTTTTCTGAACCAGATGTTTGTCATTATACTCTGTCTTCTCCTTCTTTTCCTTTCATCTGTTCCATTTTTTTCTCAGGGGTCGCCACATTGGCGAATGTTTGATTTGGTGTAGGTTTTTAAGTCGGATGCCCTTCCTGACACAACCCTTTAGCAAGGGACAGAAACACGCTGACGGCTATGCAGCTCCTCTTTACAAAAGTCAGCAATGGTTCTTTTACATGAACCTCTCATTAGAGACAGTTAGAGACATGGTCGGCCTTTGATAACCCAGTTCGCTGCACAGGGGGGCGACGACAACCTTGTGGAGAGTGGGACTCGAACCCCCAACCTTAGGCTCAGCAATCCAGCACCTTTTACCACCAGGCCACCACTGCCTCCACTGTCATTATACTCAGTTTCAATTAAAATGAGCTGTCTGTCTTCCTTTCGGCTTTTTTCCCTTTTACTCGGGTGTCGCCACAGCGAATCATCTGATTCGCATGTTTGATTTGGCAGAGGTTTTTACGTCGGATGCCCTTCCTGTCACAACCCTTTTTTTTAGCAAGGGACAGAAACACGTTGACGACTTTGCAGCTACTCTTTACGAAAATCAGCAATGGTTCTTTTACATGCCTCACACCATAGACAGTGAGAGACATGGCCCGCCTTTGATAACCCAGTTAGCTGCACTGGGATTGGGGGGGGGGGCAGTGACAACCTTGTGGAGAGTGGGACTTGAACCCCCAACCTTTGGATCAGCGATCCAGCGCCGTATACCACTAGACCACCACTGCCCCCTTCAATTAAAATAAGCTATCAAGAAAAAATTATCGAACTACTAGTATACCATATGTATGATAAAATCCACATATCTGTAATTACCATAACACCCTGTACCTATACCCTCTATTATAATCCATATGCCTGTCAATCTATGTGAATTTGGGTGACCAAAGTGCTGAGAGCAAAGAGAGCAAAGGATCTGAGACTGAATACAATACAAAATGGTACTAATGATTTGGGGGAAATGTACTTGGAAGTGTCTTTTACAAAAGAAAAAAACCAAACATTACCAACCCTCTGTTGTGTAGCATTTCAATAATAGTACAGTTTATTGATACAGCAATTTTCAAAAACAAAAATATGCTGATGTCCCCTAAATGTTTTTTTTTTTTTCAAAATAAGACAAATATAGTTATGTCGGACGCAAACCATGCTGTGACAGACTGTTGTATAATTCCAAACAAAACTTTGCTTGAAGAGACTCCGAAGTAAAATCCCTTAGCAATCTAAATGTGAATGGAATGTTCTAATAAGAGTACCGCACTCGTTTACCTTTGTGCACGACTTCAAACCGATGTGGATCACAAGACTTTCCTATAGCAGCCATGTCACATGAGAATGCGGGGACAGAAAGTATCGAATGCAAAATGCGCCACCAGTCATTTTCATTAACAGCCACATTTTAATTAAACATTGATTACCTGCTAATTAGTCTAATGATTGTTCCTAGATGAGAAGGACCAGGTACATAAAGTGACAGAGGAGAAAAATGAAGGATATGAAGCAAATGGAAATTGTGTTTCAGATCCCTGAGGGGTGACTGTTTTGTGATTATTTTTGCTTTTATAAATGAGGCCTTCACCATGCATTTCTCTAATTTATGTTCGTCTGATGGCTCCCATATGACTGATGCATAAAAGATTGAGTGGGTGCACATTTTTCATCAAATTTGGGCAATTTCTACACTGGAAAGCAATATATAAATTTCAAAAAAAAAAAAAAAAAAAGTGGCTGTGACTGGTACACATTCAAATTAATCTCCATTGTAATAAAGGAATGTAGCTCTTTACAGCCAGTAAAGTGTGCTGTTCCTAACTTCCTTCAGAATGAAAAACCAAAAAAACCAGGCCAGACTTCAGCAGTTACTCACCGCAGAATATCACATTTATAATCAAATAGGAAATTAGTAAGAAGGATGAAGAGGAACTACATCTATTTCATGTAGATTTAAAAATCTGAACTGTGGGCTTTTTAAATTGCTTATCTAATCCTCAGTATGACATTTGGGATAGACAGTTTAGCCTGAGATGCAACCACTCTTCTGCTTACAGAACATGATCAAATGATAAATAAAAAAAATAATAATAAATGAGTAAATGGAAAAAATAAATGTATCGCAAAAGCTCCATCATGAATAATGAATGTGTCGTTCCACGCTCCATTATTCTTGTTTGCTTTGATTCAGGCGTTCTTGTTTCTCAGTCACAGGAATATTTCATCCACATCAAATACCCCTCCAGCACTCACTGTCAGCATCAATTCACAAGTGTATGTTTTAATTTTTTTCTCCACTGTGCCTCTGTTCTCTGCCATGGCTCTGATTTATTAAAAAGCCTACTATTGACATAACATAAAAAAGGAGCTCAAATGAAACATAGCTGATGAGAGCCCTGCTAACTAGTGGACATGACAAATGAATGTGACTTGGTCACTGTAAAGTAATACAACAGTCACTTGTGTCGGATTGCAGTACATATTAAAAGAACCTTGTTTGACAATTTAAATTCTACGCCATACATTTCTACTTACTCACAGCTGCTTTCTCTTGCTGACAAATGAGATCCCTTAGTTAGTGCGCTCTACTGAAATGTCATTGAAAGGTACACAGAATGCACATTTAGATAGAACTATAAGACTGGGGTGGTATGAGAAAGAAAGTGCCGTGCATCTAATGCTCATATAACTGCGACTTTTAGTGGCCAAAGCCTTTTCTCCCCTGGCCCAAAGCCTGGATACCTGGATCAGAGATGATTATGAGTTCAGTGGTGCGAAAAGCAGTATCAAGAAGGGCTATGGAAAGATCGATTTCTTTTTTATGGAGTTAATTCAATATAGACTATTTAAACTGGCAGGCAGAGAAAGAAATGAGATAGTATTAGCTGAGTATGGATTTTTGCCATGTGAACACTGGTGAAAAAGAAGGGATAGTTTATAAGTCATGGCACTCTTTACAAGATCCTCCCAAGGCTAATTAATTTCAATGACTGCATTGATTATTCACTGTCTTCAAAGTAGCATGTTGCCTGCATCCTAGTGTAATAACTTAACCTGTTACTTTCTTGTAAGGCACATACATAATGTACATGTACTGTGGCATTTTTAATTCTTCTACTATTTAATTATACATAGTACTTTAGGTGCAGTGGTGGCCCAGTGGTAATTTGCTGGATTACCGATCCCAAGGTTGGGGGTTCAAGATCAACTGACAGCGGTTGCCACTGGTTCCCCCAGTGCAGCTAACTGGGTTATCAGTAATATATGGAAAGCCATATATCTTTACATAGTGAGAGGCATGCGAAAGAAAGATTGCATAGCAATCTGTGTTTCTGCACGCCGATGGCCTGGTGAGCTGTCCAGGGTGTATTCTGCCCTCGCTCAGAGTCGGCTGAAATGGGCCCCAGCCTCCGCGTAACCCGAATTAGAATTAAGCAGTTTACCAATTGAATGAATGGATGACATTACTTTACATTGTAACCTATAATAAAGCAATTAAGAGAACTTATATTTAAATATACAGGGATCTCTCATTTTCCGAGGTTAATTGGGACCGAGATCCCCCCCCCCCGGCTGACGTAGACGTACATGTATATGTGTATATAATATCAATAAATACATATTAAATGCTATAAATGCTTATAATAACATTAAACATTCAAAAATAATGCATAAGATGTAAATAAAATATAAATACACACATACAGACGCGCACGGGCACACACTCAGATGTGCACCTCATACCCCCATTTCACTGGAGTGCGGCATACTCGAGGAAGCAAAACCGTAGTCATCCTCCAACCTTTCTCAGTCATTCCGTCATCTTCTGTGTCTTTCCATACAATTCCGAAGGTATTCCTCCTCATCCGTCAGGCCAAAATCTTCCGCGAACATGATTTTGAACATGTTCAAAAGCACATTAATGGAAAAAATTTCCGACAGTGTTCCCTCACATTCCGCAGTCCTTCCGCAACATTCCATCCTTTCCACAAATATTCTGTGATCGTTTCTTTTATTCTGCAAGTCTTCCGTGAAAGTTCCGTGAGCTTTCCCCCCTCTTCTGGATGGTCAAAAGTGGCCACAGAGTCCCCACGGAATACTCATGGAAGATTTGCGGAATACATGCGAAACGTTTGTGGAATAGTTGCGGATAACACAGAGGGCTTGTGGAACACTCAAGGAAGTCACTTCCATTAGAAATATTAAATTACTCCAGTTCATTTTTTCTATTTCCCTGTTCATGTAATAAAGTTTTAATGTTATAATCACTGTGGTTTACACTTGTGTGCATGGTGTTTAGTCTGGAATGATTTAGTGAGGTGCAAATAAAAGGAACGTATTGATATTATTGATATTAAACATATTAACATATGTTAAATTTTACATGAATTGTAAATTATAAACATTTTGCACATTAGAAACATACAGTAAATTACAAACATATGTTAAATTTTAAATTTATTGTACATTATAAATATATTATACATTATAAACATATAGTATGAATGAGAGAATGAGCTTCCTTGGTCATTCCGCGAACAGATGCTCCCGACTTACGTTTTTAATTGGTTCCGGATGGCCGAATGTAAGTTGAAAGTGAATGTAAGTTGTTACAGTGACGTATGACGTATCACGTGTGATGTATGACGCTCATACTGTACTAGACATCAATAAATACCATTACCGTATCTCATAAAACACCCCTAAATCAATGATTATAAACATAACATTGTAAAATAATATCAAATATATCAAATAATATCAACATTAATTTCAAACAAGTCACTTATTTATACCAAATTCCTTTACATGAAGTTTAAAAAACAGCCAATCAATGCTTACAATATGTGAGGCTCTCAATACCGAAAGTAGTGTACTTGCAAAAGTAGTGGACTTGCTGTGGGTTATATAGACTTGGGGTCTTTCAAGTGCACAAGGAGGCCGTTAAACTCGTTTAGAACACAGCCTGCCATGTGAATGCCAGCAAAGCGGAGCGTTATTTTCTTTTGTGTAAGTAAGTAAGTAGACTTTATTCAAGAGATGCATACAAATAACAAGTACAAATCCTAATGAATATTAATATAAAAATAAGTATACACTCTTAGGATTCTGCTAAAAGATAATAAATATCTGTAATTGTTCTGTAATTGGTGCATTGGGGTTTTCATTCATATGACAGCTCTCTTTGCTTAACTGAGTATGCATGGTAGATTGTGCCGATCTGAGCAGATAGTTAATTCATCTCTGTGTATGAGACTTGCACCCATGCCAGTAGGCTTACACTTCTGACCAACCAAATTTGCTTAGGGTTACAAAAGTCCACAAAACAGTGTAAACACAAAGATCACAGAGACGACGTCTTAACATGAGGGTAACACGCGATATAACTGATATATATATATATATATATATATATATATATATATATATATATATATATATATATATATATATATATATATATAATAAAAATAAAAGGACAGGACAAAGACTTTCTATTGAAATTCTATTTATCACTACAGATCTGTTTCGAGGGGTGGTGAAACCATCCTCTCTCTTTAGGTGATTATAGAAGATATTTTAAGATTTTTAAGTCCTGTCCTTTTATTTTTATTGTTATTTGCTCTACCAAAAAGTATTGAGCACTCTCCTACAGAAGGATCTACTCAGAAAATCCTATATATTTATATATATATATATACATACAGGTTCTTCTCAAAAAATTATCATATTGTGATAAAATTCATTATTTTCTGTAATGTACTGATTAACATTAGACTTTCATATATTTTAGATTCATTACACACAACTGAAGTAGTTCAAGCCTTTTATTGTTTTAATATTGATAATTTTGGCAAAAAAGTAAAGAAAAACCAAAATCCCCACCTCAAAAAATTAGCATATTTCATCCGACCAATAAAAAAAAGTGTTTTAAATTTCAGTGTTTTTAATAAAGTCTACCTTCAAATAATTATGTTCAGTTATGCACTCAATACTTGGTCGGGAATCCTTTTGCAGAAATGACTGCTTCAGTGCGGCATGGCATGGAGGCAATCAGCCTGTGGCATTGCTGAGGTGTTATGGAGGCCCAGGATGCTTCAATAGTGGCCTTAAGCTCATCCACAGTGTTGGGTCTGGTGTCCCTCAACTTTCTCGTCACAACATCCCACAGATTCTCTATGGGGTTCAGGTCAGGAGAGTTGGCAGGCCAATTGAGCACAGTAATGCCATGGTCAGTAAACCATTTACCAGTGGTTTTGGCACTGTGATCAGGTGCCAAGTCGTGCTGAAAAATGAAATCTTCACCTCCATAAAGCTTTTCAGCAGATGGAAGCATGAAGTGCTCCAAAATCTCCTGATAGCTAGCCGCATTGACTCTGCCCTTGATAAAACACAGTGGACCAACACCAGCAGCTGACATAGCACCCCAAACCATCACTGACTGTGGATACTTGACATTGGACTTCAGGCATTTTGGCATTTCCTTCTCCCCAGTCTTCCTCCAGACTCTGGCACCTTGATTTCCGAATGACAGGCAAAATTTGCTTTCATCCCAAAAAAGTACTTTGGACCACTGAGCAATAGTCCAGTTCTGCTTCTCTGTAGCCCAGGTCAGACGCTTCTGCCGCTGTTTCTGGTTCAAAAGTGGCTTGACCTGGGGAATGTGGCACCTGTAGCCCAGTCCACTGCTTCCACAGGTCCCCCAAGGTCTGGAATCGGCCCTTCTCCACAATCTTCCTCAGGGTCCGGTCACCTCTTCTGGTTGTGCAGCGTTTTCTGCCACACTTTTTCCTTCCCACAAACGTCCCACTGAGGTGGCTTGATACAGCACTCTGGGAACAGCCTATTCACTCAGAGATTTCTTTCTGTGTCTTACCCTCTTACTTGAAGGTGTCAATGATGGCCTTCTGGACAGCAGTCAGGTCGGCAGTCTTATCCATGATTGCGGTTTTGAGTAGTGAACCAGGCTGGGAGTTTTTAAAAGCCTCAGGAATCTTTTGCAGGTGTTTAGAGTTAATTGGTTGATTCAGATGATTAGGTTAATAGCTCGTTTAGACTACCTTTTCATGATATGCTAATTTTTTGACATAGGAATTTTGGGTTTTCATGAGCTGTATGCCAAAATAATCACTATTAAAACAATAGAACACCTGAAATATTTCAGTTGGTGTGCAATGAATCTAAAATATATGAAAGTCTATTTTTTATCAGTACATTACAGAAAATAATGAACTTTATCACAATATGCTAATTTTTTGAAAAGAACTGGGTATTTATATATATATATATATATATATATATATATATATATAGAGAGAGAGAGAGAGAGAGAGAGAGATAGATAGATAGATAGATAGATAGATAGATAGATAGATACACTCAGTCTGTAGTTTGTAAACAATGAATACAGTGTCATTGCGTCATTACGTCATTACGTCAGCGTACTACGTAGTTACGTCTAAACTCAAAATTTGACTCAAAACAAAAAAAAAACATTAAATCGAGAAAAAAAAACATAAAACAATGAACGTAAGTCGGGGAGCGTCTAGGCGGAATCAGGAGCAAATCCTTTGATCTTTGCCGATTTTTCCTCATTGAAATGTGGTTATGCCGGGTATTCCAAAGTCAATCCTCAGTCATTCCTCGGTCATTCCGTGTTGAATGTGAATGTTCCACCTTCATTCCGCCTGTTCCGCGATCATTCCGTGGGACTTCCTTCTAAAAAGGAGTAGTGCCATGGTTGTTCCTCGAGTGTTCCCTGCCTTCCTTGAATGTTCCGTGAATTATCTAAAGGTCTTCCTTTGCAATCCGCACTGGTTCCGAAGGTAATCCGAACGCTTTTAAGCATATATTCTGACATTGTACCGCGGTCTTTCCGTGTCTTTTCCACACATTCCTTGAACGTTCCGAAGGTGTTCCGAATGTACAATTTTCCGTAGGTTTTTGACCCATTTTCCATGTAAAAATGCCAAAGCTTCTCCGTAGAGTCCATTCCATGCCTTTCCGCCATGATCATTGCATTCCACGCTCAAGTGAAATGGGGGTATCACATAAAAATGTAAGTAGTTTTGTTGGGGGGTTTTGGGTTGTCTTTGTTTGTTTGTGGGTTGTTGTTTTTTTTTCTTTTTTTTGAATAATTGGCCTTGTTTTACAGCATTTCCTTAACTTTCTCACCTATTCTTCCTTAATTTCCTTATTTTTTTAGTTCAATGAATATTTAAAAAAAAAATGCAATGCACTGAAGCCACATGAATTGAAGTGCGAAGTAGCGAGGCATCTCTGTCCATTAATGTTGTTATAAAATTTGAATAATGCTTTATTTGTTTAGTATAATAGAAACATTTTACATACAGCCAATGCACCATGTGCCAGTGCACCATACAGCCAATGCACCAATGACTGTCAGTAACCTGTCACGTGACTGTTATGAGCCAACCTGGTAATCATGAGTTAATTTTAAGTAATATGTGAGCAGTTTATGATTGATACTGGTTGAGGTAATCCACCCATACACCCTTACATAATAATAATAATAATAATAATAATAATAATAATAAAGGTTTGATTTGAATGGTAAATGTTGTTGTTTATTCAATAATGTTTCAACTATCAGCTTGTCTCTTATATTCAAACTTTGTATGGATAGTCCAGTTTACTGTGCTTGATGTATAGTAGAATATTTTTAGACATGCAGGTCATTCATACTCCTGTAAAAAATTTCAACCAAAATCCATGTGGACCCCCTTAGTACATGTAATGGTATGGTGCTGAAAGATAAGTGAGCATGTATAAATCATTATTGCTGAAAATTAGGTGATAAGATGATTTAACCACAGGCTATAGTTTGTCAATAATGAATGATACAAATTTAGTGCTATACAGAGGGCTGTCTGCTGGCTTGATTAGATGAATCATGCAAAACAATTAATGAAACAAACTGGGAATATTTAAGAAATAATGAGCATAAATCACCTTCTCACCTATCATCTTTGTACACTTCATGATGCTGGATGATTAAAGGAAATCGGTCTCCTCAACCTTGTGCAAGCACTGAACATGTTAGACCACACATTAATTAACTACAACACACACTAACCAGAGCGAAATTCCTGTAGACTTCCCTAGGTCGCAAAGAAATCATGCATTGCACATGCATTGTGCCCCATGTTACATTACCCACCCACCTACCTTTCCAAGGCAGGCTCTTTTCTATATATGGTAAAGAACTCTTTCAATTTGGGCGTATCCAGAGGAGACATACGAAAACACAAATTTAATAAGCTATAACATTGTCATTGTCAGAGATGAAAATGTTGAGGTTCTCATTGGGAGTAATGAGGATGGATAGGATCAGGAATGAGTGCATCAGAAGGACAGCACATATAAGATGTTTTGGGGACAAAGTCAGAGAGGCTAGATTGAGAAGGTTTGGACAGGTACAGAGTAGGGATAGTGAGTATATTGGTAGTAGGAAGCTGAGGTTGGAACTGCCAGGCAGAAGGCCTAGAGGAAGACCAAAGAGAAGCCACAAAACAAGGCCAATTATGCAAAAAAAACCAAAAAAAACAAAACAAAACAAAAAAAAAACAACCCAAAACCCCCCATCAAAACTACTTAAATTATTATGTGTGATGTGCATCTGGGTGTGTTTAGTACTCAACCTTCACTTGCTCACTTGAAAGATCGGAAGTCTGAATAAGACACGCTTTGTCTCACAAGCACCATGCGTCATTTGCAACAAGCACCTACTTTCGGTGGAGCGCCTCACATATTTTATTTACATCTTATGCATTATTTTTGAATGTTTAATTGTTATTATAATTTATAGCATTTATCGTGTTGAATATGTATTTATTGATATTATATAGACATATATACGTGTACGTATACATCAGTCAGGAGGGGTTGAACCTACTTCATGGAATTCAGCAGTCGGGAGGGATCTCTGTCCCAATTAACCGTGGAAAGTGAGGGATCCCTGTATATTTTAAATGATGCAAATTATTATATACAATGCATATAAATGAGGGAGCCATAATCCATATCGATATCAGATCCCCAATCGCACACTAGTCTGACATAAATAATGCTAATTTTTTATATGCTGAATGTAAGTATTCACTTTCACTTGAAAGCTATAAAGGTATATAATGCTCAGTCGCTTTGTGAAGCTGCTTTTGATTCATGACCATTTGTCTTATTGAGCACTGTTGCTTTTGAAAGGTAACTGTGTGAAAGCTTCTTACCTGGGACATGCAGGACATCTCTCGCTTTCAAAAAGGCAGAGATCCTCACAGTGAATCTGTCAGTATTAAACTGCTGTAACATATAAGGAAATGTCTGAGGGTCACTGAGTTATACTCGCCTAACTGTTTACTTAGAAATTAAAACAGGATCAACTCATCACCATAATGCACTTGTTTAGGTATTCGGTTCGTGTAGAGATTGTCAGTTATCCAGGTCATGGTAGATTCAAGCTTGAAACAAGGGCAACTGATTTTGATAGAGTTGAGTAAAGGCATTTTGTGTCTCTTTCAAGAGGCTTTCTCAGTTCTTCGTTCAAGTGTCCATCCTCACGCCGGTCCCAAGCCTGGATAAATGCAGAGGGTTGCGACAGGAAAGGCATCCGGTGTAAAACTTTTGCCAAAATACACAATGTGAACCATCAATACTAATTTCATACCAGATTGGTTGAGGCCCGAGTTAACAACGACCGCCATCAGTGCCGTCCACCAACAGGGTGCTGGTGGAAATTGGACAACTGTTGGGCGAAGAAGGAGAGGTCGAAGGAGAGGTCAAAGAAGGAGAGGTCGAAGAAGGAGAGGTCGCAGAAGAAGAGGCGGGAGGCGTGTCTGTAGGCAGTGAGAGAAGAGGAAAGGCATAAGTCTAGGACTGAGAGTAGGGACTTTGAATGTTGGAGCTATGGCAGGAAAAGGTAGAGAGCTGGCTGAAATAATGTAGAGGAGGAAGGTGGACATACTATGTGTTCAGGAGATCAGGTGGAAAGGTAGCAAGGCTAGAAGCTTAGGAGCAGGATTTAAGCTGTTTTTTTCATGCTGTGGATGGTAAGAGAAATGGAGTAGGAGTCATCTTGAAGGAGGGGTTGGTCAGGAATGTTCTAGAAGTGAAAAGAGTGTCAGACAGAGTGATGAGTTTCAAGTTTGAAATTGAAGGTGGGATGTTCAATGTTGTTAGTGCTTATGCCTTACAGGCAGAATGTGAGCCAAAAGAGAAGGAGAGATTCTGGAGTGAGTTAGATGAAGTGATGCGAGTACCCCCAGAGGTGAAAGAGTGGTCATTGGTGCAGACGTCAATGGACATGTCAGTGCAGGCAACAGAGGGGGCGAGGAAGTGATGGCAGGTTTGGTATCCAGGACAGGAACACAGAAGGACAGATATTGATAGATTTTGCAAAAAGGATGGAAATGGCTGTGGTGAATACTTTCTTCCAGTAGAGACAGGAGCATAGGGTGACTTATAAAAGCGGAGGTAGAAGCACACAGGTAGACTACATTTTGTGTAGGCGATGTAATTTATCGGAAGTCAGTGACTGCAAGTTAGGAGTGGGTGAGAGTGTTGCCAAACAGCATAGGATGGTGGTGTGCAGGATGATGCTGAGGAAGGTGAAGAAGGCAAAGACAGAGTAGAAGACAAAGTGGTGGAAGCTGAAAAGGGAAGAGTGTCGGGTTGTCTTCAAGGAGGAGTTGAAACAGGCTTTGGGTGGTCAGGTAGTGTTTCCAGATGACTGGACAACTACAGCTAATGTGATCAGGGAGACTGGTACACAGAGGACACAAGATAAGGAGACTTGGTGGTGAAATGAGGATGTGCAGGAGTGTGTACAAAAGAAGAGGTTAGCTAAGACGAAGTGGAACATTGAAAGGACCGAAGAGAGTAAACAGGAATACAGGGTGACACAGCGTAAGGTGAAGGTAGCGGTGTCAAAGGCCAAACAGAGGGAGTATGATGACTTGTATGCTAGGCTGGACAGTAAGGAGGGAGAAAATGATTTATACAGGTTGGCACAGCAGAGAAATAGAGATGGGAAGGACGTGCAGCAAGTTAGAGTGATTAAGGGCAGTAGATTTATAATATAAAGAAGAAAATAGCAGTAGATTTCCTGACAAGAATATTCAACAAGGTCTTAGAGAGTGAGCAAATGCCGGAAGAATGGAGGAGAAGTGTGCTGGTGACCATTTTTAAGAACAAGGGAGACGTGCAGAGTTGTGGCCACTACAGAGGGATAAAGTTAATGAGCCATACGATGAAGTTATGGGAAAGAATAGTGGAAGCTAGACTAAGGGCAGAGGTCAGCATTTGTGAACAACGGTTACCTTCCCAGTATATTTTTACTGGTACCCATTTATACTGCTGGGTGAACAGAAGCACACTTGTGGTTGAGACCATGCCCAGGGGTCTTAGCACAGTGAGCGTCTCAGTGGGATTCAAACTCACACCTCCCGATCATGAGCTCAGCACCCTAACCACTACACCACCAGCCCCACTAGGAAGTCTGGAGGGGAAGAGAAGTATGTTAGAGTGGTGCAGGTCATGTATGAAAGATGTAAAACAGTGGTGAGGTGTGCTGGCGGTGTGACAGAAGAGTTCAAGGTGGAGGTGGGACTGCATCAAGGGTCAGCTCTGAGCCCCTTCTTGTTTGCTATGGTGATGGACAGGCTGACAGACGAGATTAGAGAAGAATCTCCATGGACTATGATGTTTGCAGATGACATTGTGATCTGTAGTGAGAGCAGAGAACAAGTGGAGGAAAATCTAGAGATATGGAGGTATGCCCTGGAAAGGAGAGGAATGAAGGTTAGCCACAGTAAAACAGAATATGTGTGTGAACGACAAGGACCCAAGAGGAACGGTGAGGTTACAGGGAACAGAGATAAGGAAGGTAGAGGATTTTAAGTACTTAGGCTCAACAGTCCAGAGCAATGGAGAGTGTGGAAAAGAGGTGAAGAAGCGTGTGCAGGCAGGTTGGAATGGTTGGAGAAAAGTATCCGGTGTGATGTGTGATAGGAGAGTATCGGCAAAGTGTACAAGACTGTGTTGAGGCCAGCGATGTTGTATGATTTAGAAACAGTGGCACCGAGGAAAAGACAGGAGGCAGAGATGGAGGTAGCAGAGATGAAAAGGTTGAGGCTCTCTTTGGGAGTAACGAGGATGTATAGGATTAGGAATGAGTACATCAGAGGGACAGCACATGTAAGAAAGTTTTGGAGACAAAGGAGGACCCCTGAAGGGAACACCCAAAAGGAAAAGAAGAAGCAGAAGAAGAATCTGGCCTTTTTCAAAGTCACTCAGATTTTTATGACCGCCCAATTTTCCTTCTTCTAACACATAAACTTGGAAAACTAACTGTTCTCTTTCAGACAGACCGATACATCTTTATTACTTGGTAGTTGGTACTGCAACGAGATAATCAATGTTATTCACTTCACCTAAATGCCACATTGTAATGTCTAAACAACTACAAGATTTGTGGTACATTCCTTTGTGATGCAGAAAGAAGTACCAACCCCAAAAGTGATTGAAGAAGCTTGAAACAGCCAGTGAACTAGTAAGAATGTTATAGGTGCCCAAAGCTCATTAAGGTAATGGAAACTAGTACAGGGATCCCTCAGGTAGGTCAGTTCAGGTATGAGGGCATGCGCCGGGACGGCACTTCGCTGCGTCCACCAGCCGCCTCCACTCATCCGGCCGTCTCCTGGCGATCAACCAGGCCTGCGCAGGGCCCATACCCCCTGGCAATGCAGCCCTCAGCTGCGACAACCACGTCGCATTCGGCCATCACCGCGATCGGCTCCAGCCCCTAGGATCCTGAACGGACAGGATCCGATGAGTTGGGATGATCCCTCACTTTCCGGGGTTAATGGGGACCAAGACCCCCCGCGACTGCCGAGTTCCTCAAATTAGGATCAACTTCCCCTGACTGACGTATACGTACATGTATATGTGTATATAATATTAATAAATGCATACTCAATGCTATAAATGCTTAGAAAAACAATTATACATTAAAAAAATAATGCATATGATATAAATAAAATATAAATACACACACATACAGATGCGCATGCAAACACACAGATGCACACCTCACATAAAAATGTAAGTAGTTTTGTTGGGGGGTTTGGGGTTGCTTTTTGTTTTTGTTTGGGGAATTTTTGCAAAATTGGCCTTGTTTTGTGGTATTTTCTTTAACTTTCCCCCTATTTTTCCTTAATTTCCTTATTTTTTTTTATTTTTAAATGAATATTTTAATCACATACCAGCAGAATTATTATTGTCCCTGATCTTTTTACTTCCCAAAATGAAGTCTTGTGATTCTCAATGACTGTATTTATATGCACATCAATTTACAAATGCTAATTCCTTTCAAATGTTTACCTGCTCAATGAAACTAATGAATCATTTTTCGATGCAGTAATTTGTTGGTAGCTTATTTTTATCTGAGAGAGGGTTTTGAATGTAAACAAAGTCAGAGAGGCTAGATTGAGATGGTTTGGACATGTACAGAGGAGGGGTGGTGAATATATTGGTAGCTGGACGCTGAGGTTGGACCTACCAGGCAGAAGGCCTAGAGGAGGACCAAAGAGGAGATTTATGGATGTGGTAAAAGAGGACATGAAGGTTGATGTAAGAGAAGAAGATGCAGAGGATAGGGCGAGATGGAGGCAGATGATTCGCTGTGGCAACCCCTAACAGGAACAGCTGAAAGGAAAATAAGAGGGTTTTGAATGTTAGATAAAGTTATTGATTTAATCAATCATTTAATCATAAAATGATCTTTTAACCAAATGTCACATGTTCAAATATCAATCAGCAACTTATAGTAAAACTATTATTATGGGTTGCATTTATATTTTGAATAGTACTGTTCCGGAGTAGCAGAACAGAAGCACACAGTTCTATAAATAATCAAATAATCACACTAATTCAAAGGTGCTAGAGAAGACTATATCACCCAGTTTAATCTTAATAATTTCATTATGTACTGAATGCTCATCAGTCAACTGTGGTATTGCTCTTGTATCAAACTATGTGACCCACTGGGGCATTTCTTTGCAGAGTTTGCATGTTCTCTATGTGCTTATGTTGGTTTCCTCCCACAGTTCAAAGACATGCAGATCAGGTCAATGGGATACTCTAAACTATCCATAGGTTAAGCCCACAGAAATGTTTATCTTTGTGTTAGCCCTCCAATAGATTGGCCACCTATTTTGGGTGTCAGCAGGGATTTGCTCCAGCTTTACCCATAACCCTGAGTGATATGCATTATAGATAATGGCTGGATGAAAGTCACAACATGGATACAAATCCCTCTTTTTAAACCGAGACTCTCACTGAGCCATTCATCACAGTATAATTTAAAGTTGTATAAAATATTTTCATTCGTGCCCAGCCTGTCACATATACAACAGTATATAAAGTATGCAGAGAAAATATATTCGTAGTTATGGAAGCTGAAAAATATAATTCAGTTTGCCTTGAGGAAACTTACAGATAATATTCAGCCAGACACAATGATCACTGATGTCCTGTGAATTTGGTACTTGCGTTTGGGAGTAGGAAAAAAAAAAAAAAATCAGCAGCTTTTCTTCAAAGCCACTCAAGAGAAAATCAATCACAGGTGCCAGGAATACTTCGACTTGAGGTGCTTTTCCACTGAACAAATGTCTCTTGAAGGTAATACATGAAAGATGCATAATACCCGACATTGAAGCTCATTTATTTGACGGCCAGATATTAAAAAAACAGAAGAAAAAAAAAAAAAAAAACGCTGCAGCACAATAGATGTCAATATATACTGACTGAATCGTTTTTAAAGGACCTCTTATGAAAAAAATGGCCCTGACTACATTGCCAATAATGTATAAATACGTCTGTGTATCTAAGCAATAGTTTATTATTCACAAAGACTCAATCTTTCTAATGCAGACTCCCTTGAAAAACGAAAACACCTTTTATAAAACTCTGACATTAAGTTTTGGTCCTGCCACAATAAATAACGTGTACCAATAATAATAATAATAATAATAATAATAATAATAATAATAGAAAGATAATCATGGTAAAGCATGTTTTCCTCTCAAATGTATGACAAGGTGAAAACATTTATTTATTTATTTATTTGTTTGTTTGTAGAGTTTTTTTATATTTTATTTTAAAGCCAAGACATTGCTCTTCTGTATAAAAAAATTAAGTGACCCTTGAAGGTCACTGGCCAAATGGAGTTAAGCAAGAGGAAAGATTCCCAGTCGAGGTTTCAAATACTTTTCAAATTGGAGTCAAGCACTGCTTTGACATGCTGCTCCATCCCAATGATGGCCTAAGTGTCCATTATTGGTGGCCTGGTCGCTAAATGAGCAGGGGGCAGATGACCTCTGTGATCTAATGAGTTGGAGTTGCAGTTAAAAAGTTTAGTGTGACTGTGTTCAGGGATGGAGACCTCCCTGAAGGACACTTACCCAGTAATTTGATGCATTGTCTGCTTTGTGCCTGGTCAGTAAGACAAAGACTGCAGTTGTGGTCCATAGAACCTTGTGTTGGACTGTAAATTAAATGAATGAGTGTTCAAATGAATGAAAACTATTTATTTGAGTTGTGAGAACAACTTTTTATTCAACTTAAAGCATTAAACTCACAGCATAAAGAAAATAGATTGATAATCTGAAGCCCTCAAGCATCAAACCAGTCGAAAGTAATAGGACCATATTTCAGATGAAGTGGATTATGAACTAGTAGGTAAAAATGATAGATTTTCAGAATTATCGTAAAACACTCAAAAAAAAAATGCAGGGCAGTGGTGGACCTGTGGAAAGATGCCAGTATAGTAATCTGAAGGTCGAAGGTTCAAGTCTCACTATCACCAAGCTTTCACTGTTGTCTCCCCAGTGAAGCTAACTGGGATATCAAGGGTCAGTCATGTACTGTACTAATAAATAAAAAAAAATAAATAAAATAAATAAAAAAAAACATTGCTGACATTCGTAAACAATCAACAATTGAGTTGCTGTCAGCAGGTTTCTGCCTAGTGATTACCTGGTGGGCTGTCCAGGGTGTACTCTATCCTTGCCCAGAGTTGGATGAGATGGATGCCAGGCTCCCTGCAGCCCTAATTAGAATTAAGCAGTTCAAAAAATGAGCAATGATGAACACTCAGAAAAAAAATGTCTGGCGGTTACAATAAAAAAATCCCTACTATTCACTTGTCAAACTGCTTTAGCCAATTATGGTCACTGGGAGGCAACTCAACAAAATCAGCCAATCCAGAAATATTTCCCACAGCATTTCCAACAATATTAGAGCTGTGTGAGTCCTAGGTCCGTCATACTGAAACCACACATCAAGCTCAAAATGTTCAAGGTTTTTTAGGATTTTTTTTTCCATTCATTAATTTTCTGAACAACTTAATCCTAATTAGGGTAATGGGGCGGCTGCCGCTTATCTCAGCCAACTACGGGGCGAGGGCAGAGTACACCCTTGACAGCTCACCAGGCCACCGCAGTGCAAAAACAAGCTGATGGCTTTGCAGCCTACTCTTGTCAAAAGTCAGCTATGGTTCTTTTACAGCCTCACACCATAGATAGTGAGAGACATGGCCAGCCTTTGATAACTCAGTTAGCTGCACTGGGGGGGACAGTGACAACCTTGTGGAGAATGGGACTTGAATCCCCAACCTTAAGATCAGCGATCCAGCACCCTATACCACCAGGCCACCACTGCCTTTGCAAAGATTCTACTTTAAAAAAAAAAAAAAATGGGAGAATGTACATAGCAAATTCTGAACCATGAATACACATATTTTGGAGAAAAGTGGAATTGGTGTCATGGATGGTGTGGTGGTGAACCCAAGTCAGTGTGTGGAAATGTAATGCTGATCAGAACAATTTTACCGTACTTTATAGACTATATGTCGCTCTGGAGTCCAGGGCGCATTGGCAAAAAATGATTAACAAAGAAGAAAAAAAATACATATACAGTGGTACCTCACCTTATGATGGTCCCAGCAAACGAAAAATTCAGGTTATGAAAAACATTTTCCAAAATGTTTTGTCTCTGTATACGAAACAACTCCTTATGAAACGCGCCAAATGCCCCATTCAAACATTCAAATGCGCCATTCAAACATTCAGACAATGCACGAGCTGCTTTCCCATTGACTATCCTCCAACGTCCCACCCCACTGGCCTCCCGTTGGCTAGGAGGGATGACACAGCTCTCTCCCATTGGTTATAATGGAGCTGCATCTCCCATAATGCTTTTCGTCTAAAGGACAGAGTTACTGTTGTTTCGTGAGAGTGCTCATTGCTTTATTTTTTGACTCAGGCTTTAAAACTTCCATAAACATTTGTAAGATTATAACTCTGCTAAGAAGACATGGTCAACACACACACACACACACACACACACACACACACACACACACACACATACACACGTGCGCACACATACACATGCGCATGTGATTTCCGGTGCGAGTGAAAAGAAGAAGCGGACTTGTGGCATGCGGTTGAGTGATCGCAAAGGAATATGGCCAAATCCGTCTACCATCGGTACGATATTGAAGCAGAAGGAGGTCTTAAAAGGTACGCTTTTATAACTTTTAAAGATTTAGGGGATAGTACTGGGGGCCTTGGAACGAATCACATGTTTTACATGTAAAATGCGGTTCAATTTAAGAAAAAAATAGGTTCAGAAAAAGGATCTGGAACATTGATTTCGTAAGGTGAGGTACCACTGCATAGTATAAGTCGCACTCGACTATAAGTAACAAACTCATGGAAACTGTCTATCTTGGCTTGGAAATCTGCTCGCAGTTTATGTGATGTGTTCCTCGCTGTGATAGAGAGGTGGTTGCATTGCATGAGGCGGTCTTCTTCTTTCCCTTTGGCTGCTCCTTTTTTCTCAGGGGTGGCCAATGCGAATCAGTGATTCACATGTTTGATTTGGCATAGGCTTGTATATTGGATGCCTGAGGCAGTAACACCAAGAAAGTCCTCACGCAAAGTCATTTCTGTCCATCTTCTGGACCTGGACATGGAGATGCAACTGCACTGTCGACAAGCTCCTCCCTGCAGCACGTTGCTCAAACCCCCATGTGCGAGCTTATTCCTCTAGCTGTGGCCATCTAGATTTTAGCCCACGATTAGCTTTTAGCCCGCAATTAACTTTTAGCTTGTGATTATCTTTTAGCCTGTGATTAGTTTTTATTTTTTGTTTTCTTTATTGTAGTAATAATAATCTCCGCTTTTCTGCCCTCTTGTTGCCTTTTTGCGGTTGTGAGTGTAAAAATAAACATGTGAAATTAGGTTTGTTATTATTATGATGAACGGAATTACGTATATAATAATAATTTCATAATTTCACTACCTGGACATGGAGATGCAACTGCACTGTTGACAAGCCTCTCCCTGCAGCACGTTTCTCAAGCACTCATGTGCGAGCTTATTCCTCTAGCTGTGGCCATCCAGCTTTAGCCCATGGTTAGCTTGTTTGCTTGGGGTTTTTTTTTGTTTGTTTTTGTTTTCTTCATTGCAGTAATAGTAATCTCCGCTTTTTTCCAGTCCCTCACAAATTTCTCGTTCACTCCAAACTTTCTTTCTGCTTTCTTTTGATTACCATTTTCTGCTGCATATTTCACTACTTACAGCTTGTAATCCGCAGAATAGGATTTTCTTTTTGGGGCCATTTCTTCAGTTGTGGATGAGCAGGTACTGGTACCCAAGCTTAGAGTGCTCTCTTGTGGTTATGAGTGTAAAAATAAACATGTGAAATGATGTCTTATAATTATGACAAACAGAATTATATGTACAGTAATAATTCCACACATAAGTCGCTCTGGAGTATAAGTCGCACCTTTAGCCAAAGTATGAAAAAGTGTGACTTATAATAAGAAAAATATGGTAATTATTGCTGTCTTTCACACATTTAATTTTAATAATGTGACAGATCCGGTTTATCACAACGATTTCATTTAATACCTATATTTTGTATTTGTAGTTGACCACGAGGTGACCCTGAAAACTATGCAAGGTGTTATTGATCATTTTAATTGCTGTAAATGTAAGTGTGGTAGGCCTCATGTCAAATGCTGCACCAGGCCACTTTGGTACACTTGTTTCCCCTTCTAGTTGTAGCCACATCCTGGCAGTGGGAAGGCAGTCTTTTCTTTGCATCCACCTTTAACAAATGAGCTACATTTTTATGCCTTTAACATACATGAAAACGCCCAAGCTTGGATCTGCTGCATCCATTAACACTCAGGCAACAAATTATAAACATTTTGGTAAACGAGTCAAAAGATGGAGTATAGCTTTAGCCTGTTTTGTGACTTTTACTGAACCTCCACGTGCTCTGCGCCACCGACACTGCTGACAGTGGAAGAAAAGTGTTGACATTTGCTTCAGTTCATTTTGTTAGTGATGTAGTGTACAGTAGTGGCGTGGCCACCAAATAGCATGTTTGTTTTCTTCCCTGTATTGGTTTCTATCTCCATCTCTGTAAAATTCCGATGCAGAAAGAAATTATGAGATGATATGCATTGACCATTAATGGTTAAAAAGGGCATGTTCAGGTTAAAAAGGGCATGTTCATGCTCACTGATCCTGAGGTTGGGGGTTCAACCCCCAATCACCACAAGGTTGTCACTGCCCCCCCCCCCCCCCCCTTTCCCCCAGTGCAGTTAACTGGGTTATCAAAGGCCAGCCATGTCTCTCACTGTCTATGGTGTGAGGCTGTAAAAGAACCATTGCTGACCTTTGTCAAGAGTAGCTGCAAAGCCATCCGTGTGTTTCCGCTCTGTAATGGTCTGGTGAGATGTCCAGGGTGTACTCTACCCTCGCCCGGAGTCGGCTGGGATGGGCACCAGCCTCCCTGCAACCCTAATTAGCGGTTCCAGAAAATGAACTGAAAATGTTAACCTCTACCTTTATATTAAGTGGAATAAATGTTTTAACTACGTCACGACACACCAAATGCCAGATCCTCTGTATGAACATAATTAAACTCTCTCACACTTCACCATGATAATTTCAAAACCCCACATCAGTATGAAGTCAAAGGCTTTCATTCCTACTTGTCACAAGCATTACCGTGCCATGTCTGTACTTTCCATTTATTCATAAATGAGAAGGACTCGATCAAATGCCAAGAACAGCATTCTTAACAAACTTTCAAATAAAGTTCTTTTAATAAAAAAAAAAAAAAAAAAAAAACATAATGGCAAGCTCAAGGAAAAGCCATTTGGTGAAAAACAATTTACAACTTCAAATGACAGCATGGTGGAAGTCAAAGAGAGAAATTGTGAAAAAAGTTCCAAGGGCTTTTATCAGGATCCAAATATCACTTAAAATGGTTGACATTTGTGGGGGGCTTCACTTTGAGAAGGTCTCACTTAGATTGTGTAGTGATGTAAGGCTCGGAGTCACATATTTTCCTCAAACATTGCATTCCATGGTCACTCAGGGAGATATTAACCCTGAGAACACGATTCAGTTTAGCAGACTCACCATTAATACTGGCTGCCTTAACATTGTAACCTTTGTGGTGCTCATCTCAAGGGTGTTTTTAAAGAAAAATACATTCAGCTTTTTAACAATTGCTTGGGGAGATTTCAAAGTGACCTCCAGCCAAAGCCTGGGTTATTATTTCTTTTACTATTTTGCACTCACTACTCTGCCCTTCACTCTTACCTAGCTTTATTTTTTCAAGCATCATTTCTGTTGATGTATAGAAAAGACTGAAGCATACAGCAGTCCAAATTGAAGGAGAGGGCTGAGGAGTGATAGTCATGTCTGTGTCGGTAATAGATTGCAACATTTATCTCATCATCATCATCATCATCATCATCTTCTTCCAGTTAATCCAGGGACAGGTATTGGGGCAGCAGCCTAAGCAGTGAGGTGTGAGGTATGCATGTGCCTATCTCCAGCCACTTCCTCGAGCACTTCCAAAGAGTTCCCAGACCAGCCAGAAACCCTGGGGTCTCTTCCCTGTTAGACATGCCCAAAACACCACACCAGGTTGGCAATCTGGAGGCATTCCAATCTAAGCAACCTCAACTTATTTTCCTTATCATTAAAAAAATATGAAGCAGCATTTTATCATTTCTGTTGTAAACAATCTCCAAATCAGAATAATAAATGCAGCATATACAGCTGATTAATGCCAGCATCTTCTTCTTCTTCTTCTTTTCCTTTCGGCTGTTCTCTTCAGGGGTCGCCACAGCAAATCATCTGCCTCCATCTCACCCTATCCTCTGCATCTTCTTCTCTTACACCAACTACCTTCATATCCTCCTTCACCACATCCATAAATCTCTTATTTGGTCTTCCTCTAGGCCAGGGGTGTCATACTCATGCCACAAAGGGCCATATACGGCTGCAGGTTTTTGTTTCAACCAAGCAGCAGCAGCACACCTCACTTTGCTCATTTAATTAACTGATTTGAGTCTTCAGGCAGTTGATTGATCAATCTGTGTTCTCTGTACAGAGGCTGACCAATCAGCTGCCTGAAGACTCAAATCAGTTGATTAAATGAGCCAAGTCAGGTGTGCTGCTGCTTGGTTGAAACAAAAACCTGTAGCCACATGGCCCTCTGTGGCATGAGTTTGACACCCCTGCTCTAGGCCTTCTGCCTGGTAGTTCCAACCTCAGCATTCTACTACCAATATATTCACTATCCCTCCTCTGTACATGTCCAAACCATCTCAATCTAGCCTCGCTGACTTTGTCTCCAAAACATCTTACATGTGCTGTCCTTCTGATGTACTCATTCCTGATCCTATCCATCCTCGTCACTCCCAAAGAGAGCCTCATGTTCTCATGAAAAGTGTTCTCAACCCTAAACACAGCGTGATGTGTAGTGTGTTATTCCACGTCTCACGAAAAAGCCTGAACATGACAATAGAATAGTACACTTACAAACAGTTTACGATTTCTTTAGGAATGTGTACTGTTTGGGAAATTGTAATCTGTAATCTGCTTCAATCACTCACTGACTCACTGTTTGCTGGATTGCTTAATCCTTTTACAGTCACAAGGAGGCTGGAGCCTATCTCAGCCAACACTAGTAAAGGTAGGGTACACCCAGACCCAGAACAGCTCGCCAGTTCATAGCAGAAGAACTCACGAGCAACCATTCACACTCATATCCACATGAAGGGGCAATTTGTAAAAGACAGTTAGCCTAACATGGGTGTATTTGTATTGTGGGAGGAACCGTGTGTACACAAAGGAAATCCATGCAAGTATGGCGCGAGAACTTGCAAACTCCACATGGAAACAATCTGAGCCCAGGACACTGTGCCACCCTGTCACCTGTTTAATCAGTGTTTATCTTATCGCACCTCAATTCCATAGTCCCTCACTCAAGGCTTCATGCACATTCCTCCAGTCACTATTCATCAATGTAATAAAACTCTAAACACAAATATTTCATTTAAATATTATTTGTAAACAACTTTTAACAATATTTGGTAGATAATTTCATTCTGTGGCAAACTCGAGGCAACGGTGTCAAGGAAAGTCTCCCCGCGATGATTCAAATGCAGACTCAAATCAGAACCCTTAAGCTTCTGAATGACATTGAAGAAATCAATAAATACATTTCTGTGTTGTTTCCCAGGAGTGTATTTGTGATTACACCAACAGTTTGCTAAAATGTTATTTAAATATATGTATTGGGTTTAAATAGAAAATACATTATTATCATTAAGGAGACATTGACCGTTGATCCTGAAATCCAATCATATGAATTGAACTATTTCAACCTCAGGACTTTCTGAACCTGATTCTAAAAACTAGTGGTGCTAGGGTGGAAGAGTTACACATCAACTGTCACTGGCAATCAGAGAAAAAGAGCTATCAGTAGGAGCTCAGAGTACATTTTAATATTCCAAACAAAGAAACAGACGGAAAATCAATACCATCATTTTACCTTCCAATGTTAAAGAATGAGAGAAAATGGACAAAGATGCAACAACTCATAAAATCTTAGATTGGCTTTAAAGCCATTTGCCATTTCATCTAAGACTGAGCTATACGCAAGCCACTGGGGTAAAGATATTTAATTTTGGACAGACGCAACACTTTTTTTTTTTTTTCTTGGTTTAATTTTAAATGATCAAATGCTTAGGAAAGTTTCGTTTGCTTTGGAGCAAAACTAATATGACCTTTCATTCAGAACCTACTGTATCTACGTCTGCTCTATATCTGTATTTAATTTCTCATTTGATTTATTTGCCAAGCTGTTTTACACTATTAGGGTCACGGGGAGGCTAAAGTCTAACTCAGGCAACTCTGGGCAAAGGCAGGGTATACTCTGAACAGCTCGCCAATACACGAACATTCATAAAATTCCCCGGCATGGAGAGAACATACAAACTCTACACAGAAGCGCATTTGTCCAAGCCCAGGATTTGAGCCCAGGACCTTTTTGTTATGATGTGCCTGTGCCAAGCACTCAACACTGACAAGCTGTGAAGGGCGTGCCCTGCCTTTGCCTAGAGATGCCTGGGATGGGCAACTTTTTTTTTTGCAACTTTTTTTTTAAATACAAAGTAGAATGAGGCACCCTGTAGCCTTAAACAGAGGCTCTGTGAGCCTTCATTCCAAATAAAGTATTTGTATACAGTTTATTCCTCACTACCTCGTACTTCAAGTTTTGCGGCTTCAGTGCATCGCGGGTTTTTCAAAAATATTCATAAAAAATTAAGGAAATTAAGGAAAAATAGGGAAAATGTCGCAAAACAAGGCCAATTATGCAACAACAACAAACAAAAAAAAACCCCAAAAAAAACAAAAAACAAAAAACACCACCCCCCCCCCCCCCCCCAACAAAACTACTTACATTTTTATGTGAGGCGCACATCTGTGTGTGTGTGTGTATTTATATTGTATTTACATCTTGTGCATTCTTTTTGAATGCATAATTGTTTTTATAAGCAGTTATAGCATTGGATATGTATTTTTTGATATTATATATACACATACAGGTATGTCAGTTAGGGGGGTCGATCCCACTTCGCAGAATTCGGCAATCATGGGGGGGGGGGTCTCGGTCCCCATTCACCGTGGAAAGTGAGGGATCCCTATATATCAGTATTATATAACAAAGTCCTAACATTCTAAGAGTAAACTGTATGAGTATGAAAGTTTGCTGTGTTTACACCAAAATCAAGCACAATCACATGAATAGGGAGAATTTGTGTTTGTCCCCTGAAATACATGAGTTTCTTGTTGTTGTTGTTTTTTTTTTTTATATATTACTATAACATTGAGAATTCAGTCACTACAGAACAGCTTCAAATATCAAGTCATTTTTAGTTGGGTACATAATTGTCCATGAAGCATTGAAGACACTTTAGTAAAAAGAAAAGTAAATAAATAAAATAACGAATAAATATAACTTGTGAAATATGAAATGGTTTGCCGATTTATTTTTTGTTAGTTTAAGGATAACTGTTTACTCCAGCCTCCAAAAATGTCTCTGAAGCCTCCCAAGGACAGATGTGCTTCAGTTGGGTAGCAGCTTTCATTTCTATTCTTAATAAATGAAATTTTTAGAATGGGAAACTTTTATATCAAAGCAATGAACCAAAGCTGCGAGAGAAAAAATGATCTGAGAGCCGCGTTGTCCATCATCACAAATCTCACAGAGCTGCTACTGTATGTTTGTTATTTTCTTACCTCTAAAGCAGTGGTTCCTAACCTGGGTTCGATCAAACCTTAGGGGTTCAGTGAGTCAGTCTTAGGGGTTCGGCGGAGGTCAAGACACACACCTGACTCATATTCATGACGACACGCCCCGCTTGGCCATCACTGGCTGCAGGTGATCACGCTACATTGCTTGGCCAATCTGTGGTGTGCTCAGTAGTCGAATTGTGACTGTTGTGATGGAACGTCGTGTGATTTCTTTCTTAATGTTTTAATCCATACTATGTTGAGTAAAGAAAGAAAGTGGTCAGACGAATATGTACAACATGGATTCACATATATAACGGAACGTGATATTAGTCGGCATCCTACCTGCATGATTTGCAAAGTAGGATCAACCCTGTGCTGACTGACATATATGTACATGTATATGTACATATAATAACAATAAATACATATTCAATACTATAAATGCTTATAATAATGATTAAATATTAAAAAATAATGCACAAGATGTAAATCAAACAAATACACACACATACAGACGCACGCGTGCGCACGCACTCAGATGCACACCTCACTTAAAAAGGTAAGTAGTTTTGATGGGGAGTTCATGCATTGTATTGGTTTTGTTCTTTGAACACAGTGATGTTAATGCACGGTTCATTTTGGTGCTCCAGTAAAAACATATACCTGTGTCTTTAATTTGAAAAAAAAAATCATATTTTATTTTTCACTAAAGAAGGGTTTGGTGAATAAGCATATGAAACTGGTGGGGTTCAGTACCGCCAACACGGTTAACAACCCCTGCTCTAAAGTATGTGAACATCAACTATACTGTACACTGACTATAGCCCATGGTTCACCGAGATAAGCAATTTTAAGTACAATTTAATTAAGTATAATTAAATCTACCCAATATTATAAATGACCCTTTGACATAAATTATTAAACAAATGGATTGATGTGAATTTTAAAGTAGAAAGTAGGAAGGGTTAAAAAGTTTTTGTGAATGTATCCGAGTGGTGAATTAAAGTTTTTTCAATAAACCTCCCCATCAAGACACGGCAGACTGCCTGTCTCTGTTGAACAGCACTGTTTAATTTACTTTAAGTGGATATCAGGTTCGAAGGTGATATGATCGGTCTTCTCCAAACCCGACTGCTCACATACTCTGGTCCATGCTGTCTCTGTTCAGCTTAGATGAAGTCCTACTCTTTCTCTCTCTCTCTCTCTCACCCTCTCTCTCTCTCTCTCTCTCTCTCTCTCTCTCTCTCTCTCTCTCTCTCTCTCTCTCCTTTCAACCAATGTTCCATTATTTTTTTTTTTTTTACATCCGTTCTTACTTCATGTGTCATCCAACATTTTGTGGAAAATCAACTGAGAATCATAATAATATTTTTATATCATTTTCCAAACGATCTGACCCTTTATTAGGCTCACGGAGGGCTGGAACCCATCCCAGCCAATTCTGGGTTCACCCTAAACTGATCATTGGAGTGTACTTGTTAACATGTTCACCTCACAGCAAAAAGGTTGTGGGTTACTTGCCAAGAGTGCTTGTATACGAATTTTTTTTTTCCTTTCCACAGCATTCACTGGACTTGAACTGCTTAAATTTCAATAAAACTAAGTGAGCAAGGGTAGTGGCCTAGTGGTATAGGTGCAGGATCACTGATCCTAAGGTTGGGGGTTGATGGTTCAAGTCCCACTCTCCATGGGTTGTCACTGCCCCCCCCCCCCCCCCCCCCCAAGTGTGCAGCTAACTGGGTTATCAAAGGCCGACCATGTCTCTCACTGTCTATGGTGTGAGGCATGTATAAGAACCATTGCTGACTTTCGACAAGAGTAGCTGCATAGCTGTCAGCGTGTTTCTGCCCTGCGATGGTCTGATGAGCTGTCCAGGGTGTACTCTGCCCTCGCTTGGAGTCGGCTGGGTTGGGCGCCAGCCTTCCCCCTACCCTAATTAGGATTAAGGAGTTACAGAAAGCGAACTAAGTGAGCAATGGACGGTGGGGTGGGGTGGGGTGGGGTGGGGGTTGGGGGGGTGAGTACTGTCAACCGAGAATTAACAAGGTCTGTTTGCCATTTTAATTAAGTGGCAGAAAGTCCTCGTTAATTCATGGTTGACGATTTGTCAAGCCACTTAATCCTAAGGGTCACAATGACACTGAAGCCTATCTCAGCCAACTATAGGTAAAAGCAGGGTATATCATAAATCTAGCACAAGTCCATTGTAAAGTCAGCAAGCAGCTATTTACACTGACACCTAGAAACAAATTGGAACAGACAATTAGCCTAATGTGCATGTTTTGAACTGTGAGCGGAAACAGAATCACGCCGAGGAAACCCAAGATTCTTGGGAAGAATATGCAAACTCAAAAAAAATAAATAAAGAAAGAAAAGACACCCTTGCTGATCCAGAGACTTGAACTCAGGACTTGCTTGCTGAGAGTCAAGTGTGATAACTACTATGCTGTCTAGTTCTAACGAAACACCATTCATACTAACCATATCTAACCAAATAACATTCTGCCAAACTAACCCTAAAATTTATGGTACAATATAAGCAAAGCTTTCAAATTGTGCATATTCTAATTGTATTCACATTTATTCTTTTAACCAACATAAATGTTCCATACAAAGTGTTCCTAATGCTATTAAAAAATAAATAGCAGAAGCCTTTAAGTACTTTCACAAAACAGCATCAGATTACAGATTACATGTGAGCAGAGCTTCGGTGTGACAAGGATTTTTTAAGGATTACTGCAGGCATTGTGGGTAAAAAAAAAAAAAAAAAAAGATTGTTGCAGTTGTTGATAATCAGAGATTACAGAGCATCAAACCTCCATCAGTTTTCCATTACAAACTTCCCCAGGGCTATTAGCTCACATTCCAAGCCTAAAAAGAGTGAGAGTCGAAGTCTTTTTTTTTTTTTTACATAAACAGACGTCATTACACAAGCAGATGCAGGGAGAAACGACAACCTTTTGACATAAACTGTATTCTTTTGTTGATTGCATGAGAAGATTATGTATATTTGATGGAATGTAGTTACTTTCGGTTTTATATTGAAGAAGAAAACTCTGCCAGTCTTGTGAAATCACAGCATAGTACCTAGAAGGTATTACTCCATTATCACTTTTAAAAAAGAAAGAAATACAGTTTAATGAAAGGGGAATTTTGTGTTATGTCATCCTGATTGCACAAATGATATTGAGATGTCAAAAAAAAAAACTTTCGTGTTTAAGTGTGTTGTATACATTCAGACACATACTTCTTCTTCTTCTTTTCTTTCGGCTGTTCCCTTCAGGGGTCGCCACAGCAAATGATCTGCCTCCATCTCTCCCTATCCTCTGCATCTTCTACTCTTACTCCAACGACCTTCATGTCCGCCTTCACCACATCCATAAATCTTCTCTTTGGTCTTCCTCTGGGCCTTCTGCCTGGTAGTTCCAACCTCAGCATCCTACTACCAATATACTCACTATCCTTCCTATGTACATGTCCAAACCATCTCAATCTAGCCTCTTTGACTTTGTCTCCAAAACATCTTACATGGGCTGTCCCTCTGATATACTCATTCATTTCTGATCCTATCCATCCTCGTTACTCCCAGAGAGAACCTCAACATTTTCATCTCTGTTACCTCCAGCTCTGTCTCCTGTCTTTTCCTCAATGCCAGTGTTTCTAAACCATACAACATTGCTGGCCTCATCACTGTCTTGTACACTTTTCCTTTCATTCTTGCGAATACTCTCCTATTGCACATCACACAAGATACTTTTCTCCAACCATTCCAATCGGCCTGCACACGCTTCTTCACCTCTTTTCCACACTCTCCATTGCCAATCCTCCACCTTCCTTATCTCTGCTCCCTGTAACCTCAATGTTCCTCTTGGATCCTTGTCATTCACACACATGTATTCTGACTTACTGAGGCTAACCTTCATTCCTCTCCTTTCCAGGGCATATCTCCACCTCTCTAGATTTTCCTACACTTGTTCTCTGCTCTCACTACAGATCATAATGTCATCTGCAAACAACATAGTCCATGGAAATTCTTGTCTAACCTCGTCTGTCAGCCTGTCCATCACCATAGCAAACAAGAAGGGGCTCAGAGCTGACCCTTGATGCAGTCCCACATCCACCTTGAATTCTTTGGTCATGCCAACAGCACACCTCACCACTGTCTTACATCTCTCATACATGTCCTGCACCACTCTAACATACTTCTCTGCCACTCCAGACTTCCTCATGCAATACCGCAGTTCTTCTCTCAGCACCCTGTCATATGCTTTCTCCAGATCCACAAAGGCACAGTACGGCTCCTTCTGACCTTCTCTGTACTTCTCTCAAAGCAAACACTGCATCTGTGGTGCTCTTTCTTGGCATGAAACCAAAATGTTGTTCACAAATGCTGACCTCTGCCCTTAGTCTAGCTTCCACTATTCTTTCCCATAACTTCATCGTACGGCTCATCAACTTTATCCCTCTGTAGTTGCCACAACTCTGCACGTCTCCCTTGTTCTTGATAATGGGTACCAGCACACGTCTCCTCCATATATATATATATATATATATATATATATATATATATATATATGTTCATGACTGGTGGTGTGTTCTAACTCTGAATTAGAATGCGATTTTCCTAACCAGGTAACTTTTTGGCCATGTGGTAACCGTACTGATACATGTTCGGTCAAATCATTTGGAACACCTCCACTTTCTCAGATATTTAATCACATGTATGTAGTTTAGTGTCTCAGTGTCCTCTGAATTTAAAGCCTAACACTAAAAACATTTGTAAACAAGAAGTTTGTAGATTTGTTCTGTTTAACAATTTTATAGTCTCCTTTTGTGGATATTCCAGCTGAGCACACTCGCACTATTCTTTCCATTATGAAAATCTATCTATCTATATTTTTTTTTAGAAGACATAACACAAAGGAAAGATCCCTCGAACAATGCCAACATTACCCCGCCCCCAGTAGCACCTAATTTTATCTCAAATATACACACAGAGATAACAACACAACCAGCCACACATCCCATCTAACAAAATAAAGAACACGTATCCAGATTACCACAAAATGGTTTATAAATGATGGAAATATGCACTCTTTACTATTATTTGCATTTCCAAACATCATAAATAGGGAAATGGACTGCTGGGTGGCACTAAATATGCACAGATTTGAATTCATAAATGTCAACACAGCCCTAAATGAAAAAGAGTTTGTCCATGGACCCCTAAAGTGTGCATCACTCAGCCACAAAGACACTTTGAGATGGATTTTTGTGTTTTCAGTGTAATATTTTTTGCATGCAAACACCAATGAAAAGGCCATGATGGTTTTATTTATTTTCCTTTTTGTAGAATGTCTTCTATCTGGGCTACCAAATAATGGATATTTCTGGATTGGGTTGGAGAGCAGTATTAAGGAGCTCTAATAGTATTTGAAATATTACAAACTAGTAGGTTGCCCCCCCAATGCAGCTGACTGGGTTATCAAAGGCCGGCCATGTCTCTCACTGTCTTTGGTGAGAGGTTCATGTAAAAGAACCATTGCTGACTTTCGTAAAGAGCAGCTGCAAAGCCATCAGTGTGTTTCTGTCCCCTGCTTAAAGGGTTGTGTCAGGAAGGACATTCGACGTTAAAAAACCTATGCCAAATCAAACGTGCGAATCATTCGCCGTGGCGACCCCTGATAAAGGGAAAAAGCCAAAGGGAAATCTCAGACTAGTAGGTTGTCAGGAATGGTCATGATCAAAACATGAGTAAAGCTGGCAGGAGTGTTTCAGCACCTGTTGCAACTCGCGACTGTCTTAAGGTATATGTATTGTGTTTATTTTTTTAAAGATATACTGTCAATTTCTCTTTGTAGAACATTGTCAAATATTCACTTCCAAGTTCTTCGTAAGCTTATTCAATAATTCTGCCTTGAGCTTTCCCTGGGTTGTGTTTTATACAGTCATTTATTCTTGAAATTAATCTTTTCTGAGTTGTAATCCATTAATTCATTTTCTGTAACCGCTTAATCCTAATTAGGGTCATGGGGAGCCTGGCACTCATCCCAGCCGACTCCAGGAGAGGGCAGAGTACACCCTGGACAGCTCGCCAGGCAATTTCAGGGCGGAAACATGCTGACGGCTATGCAGATACTCTTGATGAAAGTGAGCAATGGTTCTTTTACAGCCTCACACCATAGACAATGAGAGACATGGCCAGCCTTGTAACCCAGTCAGCTACACTGGGGGGACAGTGACAACCTCTTGAGAGTGGGGCTCGAGCCCCCAATCTTAGGAACAGTGATCCAGCACATTACCACCAGGCCACCACTGCCATGAATTGAAATGAATTGAAATTAATTTCTAACAAATCAGCTATACCAGACACTGAAGATATGCATGGACAATTTGGGGTTAATAACCATGTGGTTTTTTTTCAGAGTTCAATTTCTTAACTTTTGCTTGTTTGTTTTTTGTTTTTAAGACAAAGTGAAATAAATGCAATATACTGTACCTTTACATGGGCAGGTATGTAATTACATTTTTTAAAGATTTACAAGGCTTTCAGTGAAGGCATGGCCCGGGTAATTGCAGTACTTATTCCTTTAAAGAAAAAACAGATGCAAAGAACTAGAGAGTCTTTGTCTATAAATCACCTCACACATTATTGTGTGACAGGGCCTTTTGATCCATAGTTGTTACTTGAGTGTTAAAAAAAAAAATAAAAAATGCAAAATAATTTGCTCTTTGCTGCGATATGCTCATCAAAGTCCTTATAAACATCCTTACAATTATATTTCATCTCAGGCATAGATGACAGTTGCCTTAAGTTACTGTACTACTTCGGATTTCACAACTCTTTCATCACACATTCCCCATGTATTGGCAAACCATGTTAAAACGGTTAATAGGTTTTACAAACATGTAATGTTACTTTATATTCTTCACTGTAAATCAGTGCTTTTCAATTATTTTCTGTGCCGCCCCCTCCAGGAAGAAAACAAAACATTTCACCCCCTACAAGTGACTATAAATAGTATTATTTGTCTATAAAATTGTTATTAGTGCACCTCTGCATAACATAGTCTCTTTATTAACATTAAAAACAAAAAGTAAACAAATATAGTTCAACATACAATAAAGATAAACTTCATTAACATTGTTTTATAATCTGTAATGGAAAAGATTTTAAAGTACACCAATGTGCTTGAAATAAAAAAATACATACTTATTTAAACTCATTCAACTTACTTATGTCTTAATATCTCCGTCTCTCTCCGTTCCTGTTAGAAATTTTTCCATGTTGTTTCTTTAAGCATTGTTTATTGCACTTCATATTGTTTCCTTTTTCGAAAAACCACTACACCATAGCACAACAATGAGACTGCCACTGCCAACTACTGGAGTGGAGGTGCAATTACACTTAATTTTCGTACACTATTCCAGAAAAGCATGTTTCCCAGGGTCAAACACGCTCCCCCTGGCATCAACACACACACACACACACACACACACACACACACACCCTTCCCCATCGGCATCATACCGCACCCCCACTATTTGAGAAGCACTGCTCGAAATACAAGTTCACAGTATTTTCTTGCAACATTTTTATGTTAACTTTGAATATGAAATCTGTATCATTATCGTGCGAAAATCCCTTTCTTAGACCTCACGGCAAAGTTTTGGATCTCAATTCTTGTTGCAGACAAATATACCTTGGGCTATAATCTCTGCTTGCCTGTAACTCATGTTAATTGTCAATCGCTACAGGTCTAAAAAAAAAAAAAAAAAAAAAAACTGATAGTTGTTTCCAGATGTGCAACAGTGAAGTGAAATGCCAATATCATCTGATAACTTGGGGAACATGGAGCAATGGTGTTTATTTTTCTAAAGCATCTTTGTTTCAGTAATATTCCTAAATGTAAAATAAAGTATTTATAAGAGTTGTATAAATGGGCAGTTGTGGTTAAGTGGGAAGGTGTTGGATTACCAATGCCAAGGTCAGGGTTCAAGCCCCACTATCTATCAATGGTTCACTATCACTGTTGTCCTCCCCAGTGTGGCCAACTGGGTTATCAAAGGGCAGCCATGTCTCTCGTCATCTATGGTGAAAGGCTGTAAAAGAACTATTGCTGACTTTTGTTCAGAGTAGGCTGCATAGCTGTCAGCATGTTTCTGCCCTGCAGTGGACTAACGAGCTGTGTACTCTGCCCTTGCCCAGAGCTGGTTGAGATGGGTGCCAGCCTCCCCGTGACCCAAATTAATATTAAATGGTTCAGAAAATGAATGAATGATTGAGCTTAGTTGCATATTGTTTCTTGTATATGTAAGCTGTTTACTGCAAAATGTTTCAACATGACTTATTGTCTATCAGTAGTAAAAAACAAAGGAAAAAAAATCTCTGACCAAAAACTAGTTGAACATTGTTGGAGGAAAAATGTTGAATGCTCAAGAAGGTGCTTGTTCTTGAAACTTTTCGAATACAGAACTCAAGTGTATAAAATAAATATATCAAATGCAATTTTTAGTTATTATTCTTTCATTAATTTATTTTCTGAACAGCCTAATCTTAATTAGGGCTGCGGGGAGGCTGGTGTCCATCTCAGCAGACTCTGGGTGGGGGGGGGGGATACAACCTGCACAGCTTGCCAGACCATAGTAGGGCTTTAGTTATTATTTTTAATCATTTATTATTCTGTTTCGGTTTTCCAGAAACAAAATAAAATACTAGTTTGCCACTTTGCATTATGTGGTGTAAAGAATGGCATCTCATTTACTTGTGTATAATTTCTTAACACCAGCAGTTACAGATGCTCCCCAACTTACGTTTGGGTTCAGTGTAAACACAAAGATCACACAATCGATGTCTTAACACAACGGTAACACGCAGTGAACTGGGAAGAAGGAGGGGCACGTTCAGTCTGTCGTTTGTAAACGATGGACGCAGCGTCATTATGTCATTGCGTCATGTCAGCGTACTACGTAGGTACGTCTCGTACTACAGAGAGCACGTTGCACTCAAAATTTGACTTTTAAAAAAAAACAAAAAACTTAAAATCAAAAAATACATAAAAAGAATGAACTTAAGTCGGGAAGCGTATTATGTATTTTCATAAAATTACAAGTAAATATCTCACAGTATAGCATTCACTTGCAATATATACAAGTCTACTTTCAGTACTTTAAATGTTAAATGGTAGAAAATAACTGATACAGAACTATGATGTGTCAGATTAAACAAAAAGGACATCATTCATATTCATATGGAAACTAGCTGACACAACTATCTATACATGCAGCTCACCTCCTCAAACAATATTATTGTGGATCACACTGACTCCGCAGCATGGCCATAAACCCTGCCAGTCCAGAGAGTGTAAAATAATAATGACAATGTTGCTAAAAGCAAGCTGTGATAATAACAACCTCTAATGGAGCACTCTTATCGGCATCAAATTCCAATAATGGACATTATATAAAATGTAAGTAATTACAGTGTGCAAGCAGAGGGTGTCCTGGGCAAATATCATTATTATAAAATTAGAGCAGTAGGCTGGAGCATATCATGCCCACATTTGGATGGTATGCTGTGGGGATGTTGAATGATGTAAGATGCACAAAGTACGAAGGCAATTTCCCTGCTAAAGGCTGTTCTAGAAATACTCAGTCTGTAATGACATGCCATTTACCAAATCTTTAACTTGGGATAACAGAAGCAAAGATATAATTATTACATATAGTAAGTTCATGTAAAAAAAAAAAAAAAAAAAAAAAAAAAAAAAAAAAAAAAGAGAGAGTGAGAGATCTAATATTCTCATCTTGACCAAAAGTAACTTCAGTACCAATACCAAAAAAATAGCCATGGGAATATTACAACTGCAAATGTTCTTCATAATAAAATGAGATATTATTATTAAATAATATAGGGCTCCCAAGTGGTGCATCGACATGTTCACAACTATCAATCCGGAGATCACAAGTTCAAATCCAGGCTGATGCTACAGTGGCCAGAAGCCCATAGGAGCTAATTGATCAAGGTCTCATTGGAGGGATACGCTCACTTTCCTGCCATTCAAGGTGATCACCTATGAATCATGGGCGTTTGATTTGTATGAGGGGCAGATAGAGCCTTCCCACTGAGTGCCTTTGACCGCCCCAAGCACGCATGCACAGCAGTTCGAAAAGAGGCTGGTTGTAGCTCTGCATGTCATGGAGGGGGACACCCCCGTCCCTAGTCAGTGGTGGTCATGATAAGAAAGGCAATACTTGAAGGTTGAGAATTGGATACAACCAAATTAAATGGAAAAAATGTAAAAAAAAAAAATATATATATATATATATATATATATATATATATATATATATATATATATATATATATATATATATGTCTGTCTGTCTTCCTTTCGGCTTTTTCCCTTTTACTCGGGAGTCGCCACAGCGAATCATTTTGATTCGCACGTTTAATTTGGCAGAGGTTTTTACGTCGGATGCCCTTCCTGTCACAACCCTTTTTTAGCAAGGGATAGAAACACGCTGACGACTTTTCAGCTACTCTTTACGAAAGTCAGCAATGGTTCTTTTACATGCCTCTCACCATAGACAGTGAGAGACATATATATAATTATTTGAGACCAGGTTTTATTATATTTTTGATTGAAACATATTTTAATCATTCAAGAAAAGGATTGGGCACAAGTTATCCAACTTAGTAAAGCCCTCTCCAGATACTTACATAATCCATCTTACAACATTTTATTATATGCACAATATACTGTAAACACACACACACACACACACACACACACACACACACACACACACACACACACACACACACACACGTGTGTGTGTGTGCATATTATTATTATTATTATTATTATTAAGGATTAAGGGTTCAGAAAATGAATGAAAAACGAACCACATTGAATAAATGCACTTGAACTCAAGGTTGGATTTTCCTCTTTTTTTCATTGTGGTCAAAGTCAGCAATGGTTCTTTTGCATGAGCCTCACACCATAGACAGTGAGAGACATGGCAGGCCTTTGATAACCCAATTAGCTCCACTGGGGGGGGGGGGGGGGGGCAGTTACAGCCTTGTGGAGAGTGGGACTCAAACCCCCAACCTTAGGATCAGCGATCCAGCACCCATTACCACCAGGCGACCATTGCCGTGGTACTGTTTTTAAAAATAACATTCAGCACAGTTATCATATTACAGTCAGTACAGGAAACTTAAAACATTATTGATTTCTTTTAATTTGTTTCCTATTTTTAAAGTATCGCATCATTAAAAACATTTGGACACAACTACTAAATTATGCTGTAAACCATAGAGTGCATCATCACACAATGTATTTCAAGCCTTATAGTACAGTCTGAAGTCAAAAAATAATTTGGACGCTAATCCATAAAGGATTCAACAAGACATGATGATTTAATATGGGTTTTCACACACCTTTTACACATCTTTGAATTCATTTGCATTTGTTTGGCATGTAATACAATATTAATAATTTTAATGTATTGATGCCTGAAAAGAAAATTAAAAATTACAGTTCAAGCCATGCAGCTCTGCAGTCCATAAAGATAGAAAAGAGAATGTGACCTTGGATGCAGGTGCCAAAATGAGGACTCACAGCTTTTTTGCATCAATGATCAAGACAGTCCCACTAGCATTCCATCAAAGTCATTGTGCCATTATTTATTACAAGTATTTGTTTTACTAAATCACAGCCCGGAGGTATGTTGTTTGTCCCCTCAGCTCACATACACCCATGCACACACCTCCAGTAAAATTGTGCTTGTAAATGAAATCAGATTTATCCATGCGTTGGCTTTTCATCAATCTCTGTGTGATGGCTGTTCGCCCTTGATTCATGGATCCCAACCTCTTCAGCTCCTCCCTGTGTGTTCAGTTATAAGTAATGACCTTCTATATCTAACTCCCTGCTGAGCTGTTGACCTGCCTGAGGGAGAAGCAGTGAGGGACAAGGATCACCCTCAGCAATTAGCCACTACCAGCACTCAGATACACATTTATAATCACACAATATACTGCGAATGCCATATGCAGACCCAGCAGAAATGTTTGTGCTGATCCGGTTTTTAAAACACAAACTATCACAACTCCGGTGGCTCCTTTTGTGGCTTACTGGAGCCAATAAGGTACGAGTAAATTACTGAATCAAAGGGAGCTGATCAGAAAATAGTTTTCTTAGTGTTTCAAAACATTTTATTACATGATTAGTGAAGCTGTAGAGATGAAAAATTTAATTGTTGGACAGGGAAGTATGTGTTTACTCTTCACTTCAAGTTTAAAATCACCATCTGAGTTCTGTAGCAATATAAATAGTCGAAATGAAGCAAACACTCAATGCGACAGATTGTATTAATTAACCATCAACGAAGCACTGCTGATATCACTACTCAGCCATGTTAGCTGCTTATCTACAATTAAACAAGGACTTTTATTTTGCTGCATGTTCACAAAGCTTATAGTTCTTTCAGTAACCGGTTGATCCTAATTAGGGTCGTAGGGAGGCTGGCGCCCATCCTAGCCGACTCCGGGTGAGGGTAGAGTACACCCTGGACAGCTCGCCAGGCCATCGCAGGGTGGAAACACGCTGACGGCATAACAGCTACTCTTGTTGAAAGTCAGTAATGTTTTTTTTTTACCTGAACCTCACACCACAGACAGTGAGGGACATGGCCAGCCTTTGACAACCCAGTTAGCTGCACTGTGGGGGACTTGAACCCCCAACCTTAGGATCAGCGATCCAGCACCCTATACCACTAGGTCACCACTGCCCATTAGCTTATACAGTGGTATGGAAAAAGTATCTGAACCTTTTGGAATTTCTCACATTTCTGCATAAAATCACCATCAAATGTGATCTGATCTTTGTCAAAATAACACAGATGAAAAAACAGTGTCTGTTTTAACTAAAACCACCGAAACATTTATATGTTTTCATATTTTAATGATGATAGCATGCAAACAATGACAGAAGTGGGAGGAATAAGTAACTGAACCCTCTGCCTAAGGAGACTTAAAGAGCAATTGAAACCAATTTTTACCAAACATTTTAAGTCAGGTGTGTGTCCAATCACTGATGAGTGGCTTAAAGCTGCCCTGCCCACTATAAAACACACACCTGGTAAGAATTGTCTTGATGAGGAGCATTGTCTGATGTGCACCATGGCTCGCTCAAAAGAGCTGTCTGAAGACCTGCGATCAAGAATTGTGGATTTGTATAAAGCTGGGAAAGGATATAAAACCATCTCTAAAAGTCTGGATGTTCATCAGTCGACAGTCAGAGAAGTTGTCTACAAATGGAGAGAGTTTGGCACTGTTGCTTCTCTCCCAAGGAGTGGCCGTCCACCAAAGATGACGCCAAGAGTTCACCGCAGAATACTCAGAGAGGTAAAAAAAAAACCTAAAGTGTCTGCTAAAGATTTACAGAAATCACTGGCACAGTCCAATATCTCTGTGCACACATCAAGTATATGTAAAACAATGGCCAAGAATGGTGTTCATGGGAGGACTCCAAGGAGGAAGCCACTGCTGTCGAAAAAAACATTGTTGCTCATTTAATGTTCGCAAAAAGGCACTTGGACACTCCACAGAAGTTTTGGCAAAATATTTTGTGGACTGATGAAACCAAAGTTGAATTGTTTGGGAGGAACACACAACGTCATGTGTGGAGGAAAAATGGAACAGCTCACCAACATCAACACCTCATCCCCACCGTGAAGCATGGTGGAGGGTGCATCATGGTTTGGGGCTGTTTTGCTGCCTCTGGGCCTGGACAACTTGCAATCATTAATGGGAAAATGAATTCAAAAGTTTATCAGGATGTTTTGCAGGAAAACCTGAGGCTGTCTGTCAGACAGTTGAAGCTAAAGAGAGGATGGATGCTGCAACAAGACAATGATCCAAAACACAGAAGTAAATCAACTTCAGAATGGTTTCAGAAGAACAAAATACACGTTCTGGAGTGGCCAAGTCAAAGTCCAGACTTGAACCCCATTGAGATTCTGTGGCATGACCTCAAGACAGCGATTCATGCCAGACATTCCAGGAATCTGACTGAACTACAGCAGTTTTGTAAAGAAGAATGGGCCAAGATTAGTCCTGATCGATGTGCCAGACTGATCTGCAGCTACAGGAAGCGTCTGGTTGAAATTATTGCTGCCAAAGGGGGGGGCACAAAATACTAAATGTGATGGTTCAGTTACTTATTTCTCTCCCTTCTGTCATTGTTTGCATGCTATCCTCATTAAAATATGAAAACCTATAAATGTTTCGGTGGTTTTAGTTAAAACAGACACTGTTTTTTCATCTGTGTGATTTTGACAAAGATCAGATCACATTTGATGGTGATTTTATGCAGAAATGTGAGAAATTCCAAAAGGTTCAGATACTTTTTCATACCACTGTAGTTAAATATTTCTAAAATTATTTTAGAAATATAGTATAATACATCAAATTTTAAATTACATTGTATGTAATAATACTCCATAATTCACAATCTAATTAGCAACAGTACTTCAAAAGAGATTATTGTGATGCTAGTGAAATTCTTCTTAAATAGTGCTTGCTAACAAACATATTGTATCTGGTTTTATAGCTGTAATTAATGTAATACATCCCTGAGCTGCACACAGGTCAAAGCGTTCCCCCTCTGTGTCCCACACCTATGACATCTCTATCTGCCCAGTCATGACATATCATTTGCATAAACAAGCGATGGTGGCCATGTCTGGCTGTCAGGGCCCTGTCAGTGGCTGCAGAAGAGTCCATGGTGCATTAACCCTGCCAACTTATCTCCCACACTGTCCTCAGAGGGGAGATTACTGCATGAAAATTGCTTTCAGGAGCCCTGTCACTCCTGGCTGATTAGAGGCCGTCTGCTCTGCCATCAGCTGGCAGACAGGGAATCCCGCCTGTTTGCATGGCCCCCACCAGCTGAGTCGCGTATACAGTGCTAATTGGTCTCTGTCATTATCCCAAATCCAGATAGCTGGATGTGACTTGTTAGGAACTGGCACATCTACCTCTCTATTAATAAACACTGGCACTCTATGCACATACTCAACAGGCAGGTGATACATGCTTGGCAGAGTCTGGACTCTATGTAGCTGTGCCATTAGCACATAGAGGCTAATCCATGATAAGAACCTTGAGGTTAAATCAACCTACTTTAAAAAAACAGCGATTTTGCAGCCATCACTTAATTGAGCTAGAAATAAAACATGGATTGAGATATACAGTACTACGTATATGCAAAGAGAGTGACATAAAAATAAATATACCATTAACTCGGTTGTTTAAAGTAAAGTAACACTGGGAGAATTTCGCAATAGATAAATGAAAACAACCCCCCCACCCCCCCACCCCCCCAATAAATTATTTTTAAATACAAGTAATTTACTACATAAGAATTTTCTAAGAATATTTACGGAATTAACATGTAATCCTGTAACAAGGACCAGAGTACATTTTAATTTTAATGGGATTTTATTGGCTACCCAGCTGCTTGTGTTAGCTGCATGCAAATAAAACTGACTCTACTGACTACTGAACATGAACAATTTTCTTTGTGAATGCCAGTTCACTTGAAGGCGTACAGTAACGGTATCTCATAGACATACATTTTGAACTAGTCCACATAAAATTTGTGCATATTTATAGTACTAGATGATACAGACCAATCAGGCACCTTCACCCTATCACCAGAGTGAAACAATCAATTCAATTCCAATCAATTCAGTTTTATTTGTATCGCACTTTTAACAACTGACATTGTTGCAAAGCATCTTCATTCATTCATTCATTCATTTTTTTGTGAACCGCTTAATCCTAATTGGGGTAGCAGGGAGGCCGGTCCTCATCTCAGCCAATTCTAGGCATGGGTAGAGTCCACCCTGGACAGCTCCCCAGGCCATCACAGGGCAGAAACACGCTGACGGCTATGCAGCCTACTCTTGAAGAAAGTCAGCAATGGTTCTTTTACATCCTCTGACTATATACAGTTAGAGAAATGGCCAGCCTTTGATAACACAGTTATCTGCACTGGGCGGGGCAAAGCATCTTTACATATCAAAAACAAATTTGATAAAGAATGTCAACATTTCTCAATCAATATTGGGTTTTTTTAAGCGCAATATTGAGGGGGCTCTGCATCCAAGAATTTCATTGTCGTTAGAATTTCCCTGTTATGTGTATATCGCTAAAAAACCCGAACTTGACATCAACCCTACACATCCCCAATGAGAAAACCCGCGGCAATGGAGGCGAGGAAAAACTCCCTCAGATGGCATGAGTATGAAGCCTTATAAGGAAACAGATTCAAAAGAGAAACCCATTTGGGTGAAACCAGATAAAAATACAATCCATATAGTAAAAACTTCACTATAGTTTAACATGAAGTCCATCTGGTTATTTTATAATTGTAATGGTAATTGTAGTCGTAAATCATGTCGGTAAGAAAGTTTATTTCGCCAGCAGTGAAAAGTCATCCTCACAGTTTCTCAGTGTATATTCAGGTCTATATGGATCATCATTAGCAGGAGCAAGAGGCTTCTCAAATAAGAACCATCAGTCGCATATTTCTGAAATATTATGTGTACCTCAACAAAATCAGTTTAAGTATCATACGTAGTACTAAATAATATCCTGAATACATGTTAGTTTAGGAATTATGTACTGTTATGTACTGTAATTATGCCAATGAATGTTCTAGCATAACAGGGAATGGTCTTGAATCTCTGCGAAAGCCCTGGTGCACTTGTTTAGTATGAAGTAATAACACATATTCTGTGGTGAAAATCAATTTCTATCAAAGTTAAATATGAAATATTCATTTTTACTCGCTACTCGGCAGGAAATATTTTAATGAGCTACGTGCACAGTGTGCAGCTTATGACATAAACACATTTAAGGCATATCCAAATCCTCTTTGTGAGTTTAAACGAAAGGCAAAATGATCACATTACCAGGTGTATGGCTTAAAAGTGTTGTACGTGGTCGATTAATTAATCATAGGTTTGTTTTGGGCATAACATGCAATAACCAATTCAAAATCACATTTCCTAATTTCTTTAAAAGCCACGTATGTTTTCACATAGTGGGGCCAGTGGTGTAGTGGTTAGAGTGCTGGGCTCATGATCGGGAGGTTGTGAGTTCAAATCCCACTGAGACCCCCACTGTGCTAAGACCCCTGGGCAAGGTCTCAACCACAAGTGTGCCTCTGTTCACCCAGCAGTATAAATGGGTACCAGTAAAAAAATATACTGGGAAGGTAACCTGCGATGGACTAGCGTCCCATCCAGGAGGAGTTGAGCTCCTGGTCACTTCACGCAACAGACTTACCCTACCTACCATGATTTCACCTTGGCAGATTGCTATTATAATGGTGGATTTGCCAGAAAAAAAGACTCCACTGCTGAGGACACCGATCTGTTAATGCATGAAGTGAAAGTGCATGAGCACACTATGGCAACAGCAGATCTCCACATAATTTGCTAATGTCATTTGTCTTGACTTTGATTAGTTAATTCTGATAAATATTATGATTAAACATTATGACATATACATAATATATACATCCCCTCCTTGAATCGCCACCTTACTGGAGCCAGGCCCAGGGGAGGGGCTCGAAGGCGAGCGCCTGGTGGTCGGGCTTATGCCCATGGAGCCTGGCCGGGCCTAGCCCGAAAAGGAGACATGGGTCCGCCCTCCCATGGACCCACCACCCGTGGGAGGAGTTTTAGGGGTCGGGTGCGGTGTGAGTTGGGTGGCAGCCAAAGGCATGGGTTCTGTCGGACTGATCCTCAGCTACTTACTCTGACCCTTGGAATGTCACCTCTCTGGCGGGAAAGGAGCCTGATTTGGTGCGTGAGGTGGAGAGATACCGACTAGATATAGTCGGGCTCACCTCAACGCATAGCTTGGGCTCTGGAACCATCCATCTCGAAAGAGGCTGGACCTTCGTCTATTCTGGAGTTGCTCATGGGGGGGGCAGCGAGCCGGTGTGGGTATTCTTGTTGCCCCCCCGTCTCGGTGCCCAAATGTTGGGGTTCTCCCCGGTTGATGAAAGGGTAGCTTCCCTCCGTCTTCGGGTGGGGGGACGGGTCCTGACTGTTATTTGTGCTTATGCACCAAATGACAGTTCAGACTACCCACCCTTTTTGGAGTCTTTGGGAGGGTGTTGGAGAACGCTCCCTCGGGAGACTCGCTCGTTGTCTTGGGAGACTTCAACGCCCATGTGGGCAACGATAGTGTGACCTGGAAGGGTGTGATCGGTAGGTACGGCCTCTCCAGTCTGAATCCGAATGGTGTTTCGTTGTTGGACTTCTGTGCTCGTCATAGTTTGTCTATCATGAACACCATGTTCGAACATAAGGGTGTCCATAAGTGCATTTGGAACCAGGACACCCTAGGTCGCAGTTCGATGATTGACTTTGTAGTTGTGTCATCGGACTTGCGACCATATGTTCTGGACACTCGGGTGAAGAGAGGAGCTGAGCTGTCTACCGATCACTACCTGGTGGTGAGTTGGCTTCGGTGGTGGGGGAGGTTGCCTTCCAGACCTGGCAGGCCCAAGCGTGTAATCAGGGTCTGCTGGGAACGTTTGGCGGAGCCCCCTGTCCGAGAGGCCTTTAACTCCCACCTCCGGCAGAGCTACAACCACGTTCCGGAGGAGGTGGGGGACATGGAATCCGAATGGGCCATGTTTCGTGCCTCCATTGCTGAGGCGGCAGCCCATAGCTGTGGCCGTAAGGTCATCGGTGCTTGTCGTGGCGGTAATCCCTGAACCTGGTGGTGGACACCTGCGGTGAAGGGGGCCGTCCAGCTGAAGAAGGAGGCCTATCGGGTTTTTTTAGCCTGTGGGACTCCTGAAGGCAGCAAACGGGTACCGGCAGGCCAAACGTGCTGCAGCCGAAGCTGTCGCAGATGCAAAATCTCGGGCGTGGGAGGAGTTCGGTGAGGGCCTGGAGAGTGATTATCAGTTGGCCTCAAAAAGGTTCTGGGCCACCATCCGATGCCTCAGGAGGGGAAAGCAGTTCTTCACAAACACTGTTTACAGTGGAGGTGGGGAGCTGCGTACCTTGACTGGGGATGTTGTTGAGAGGTGGAGGGAATACTTTGAGGACCTTCTCAATCCCACCAACACGCCCTCTGTGGAAGAGGAAGGCCCTGGGGGTTCGGGTGAGGGTCCGCCCATCACTGGAGTGGAGGTCACTGAGGTTGTCAAAAAGCTCCTCGGTGGTCGAGCTCCGTGGTTGGACGAGATCTGCCCGGAATATCTCAGGGCTCTGGATGTTGTAGGACTGTCTTGGTTGACACGTCTCTGCAACATCGCGTGGTCATCAGGGGCTGTACCGCTGGATTGGCAAACTGGGGTGGTGGTCCCAATTTTTAAGAAGGGGGACCGGAGGGTGTGTTCCAATTATCGGGGAATTACACTCCTCAGCCTACCTGGGAAAGTCTATGCAGGGGTACTAGAGAGGAGGATCCGACCGATAGTCGAACTTCAGATTCAGGAGAAACAATGTGGTTTTCGTCCTGGCCGCGGCACTCTTGACCAACTCTATACGCTCCACAGGATTCTGGAGGGGGCATGGGAGTTTGCTCAATCTGTCCACATGTGCTTTGTGGATTTGGAGAAGGCTTCCGACCGTGTCCCTCGAAAGATCTTTTGGGGCGTGCTCCGAGAGTACGGCGTTCCGGATCCGTTGCTATGAGCTATTTAGTCGCTGTATCACCGGAGCCAGAGTTTGGTCCGTATTGGTAACAGCAGGTCGGATTCGTTTCCAGTGGGAGTTGGAGTCCGCCAAGGCTGTCCTTTGTCACCGATTCTGTTCATAATTTTTATGGACAGAATTTCTAGGCGTCGTCTCTGCTTTTTGCGGATGATGTTGTCCTTTTGGCTTCATGAAGTCGGGACCTCCAGCTCTCATTGGAGCGATTCGCAGCTGAGTGCAAAGCAGCCGGGATGAAGATCAGTACCTCCAAGTCCGAGGCCATGGTTCTCAGTCGGACAATGGTGGAATGCACCCTCCGGGTCGGGAATGAGGTCCTGCCCCAAGTGGAGGAGTTTAAGTATCTTGGGGTCTTGTTTACAAGTGAGGGAAGGATGGAGCGAGAGATTGAAAGACGGATCGCTGCAGCCTCTGCTGTTAAGCGGTGCCTGTACTGATCCGTCGTGGTGAAGAAGGAGCTGAGCCGCAAGGCGAAGCTCTCAATTTACCAGTCGATCTACGTTCCAACCCTCACCGATGGTCACGAGCTTTGGGTAATGACCGAAAGAACAAGATCACGGATACAAGCGGCTGAAATGAGCTTCCTTCGCCGGGTGACGGGGTTCTCCCTTAGCGATAAGGTGAGAAGCTCCGCCATCCTGGGAGAGCTCGGAGTAGATCCGCTGCTCCTCCGCATTGAGAGGGGCCAGTTGAGGTGGCTCGGGCATCTGGTCAGAATGCCCTCCGGACGCCTCCCTGGTGTGGTGTTTCGGGCATGTCCAACCGGGAAGAGACCCCGGGGTCGACCTAGAACACGCTGGAGGGACTATGTCTCTCGGCTTGTCTGGGACCGCCTCGGTGTCCCCCTGGGAGAGTTGGAGGAAGTGGCTCGGGAGAGAGACGTCTGGACCTCTTTGCTAAGGTTGCTGCCCCCGCGACCCGACCCTGGACAAAGTGGAAGAAGATGATGATGATGATGATGATGATGATGATGATGATGATGATGACATATACATTTTGAAATGAATTTTTGTCTCACTATTATTATTTTATTTTATTTTATTTATTTCACATTCATTTGCATAACAAGCAGCGTGCACATGTGTATATGGTTCGCCTGCCCAAGTGAACACATACTGCTAATTTGATGGCACATCTGTAAAATAACATTGAAATTCCCCACAACTGATTCAGACCAGGGTTCCTATTATTATTTTGGTCAATTACCTGATCATTCTCCACTGAATCAAAATATTAATAATATGCCAAAAATGCACCTGAGCGCACCTCACTTTATGGCCAACACACCCATGGGAACTCAGATGGTGTGTTAGATGTTAGATAGACCCCCTCACCCCATCCCCACCGCCCCATGAGCAATTATAAATCGTATTATTTATCTATAAAATTGTTATTAGTACACTTCTGAATAACATTGTATCTTTATTAACATTAAAAAAGAAAACTTCATTAACGTTGTTTCTAAATCTCTAACAGAAAAAGGTTTAAAGTGCACCAATCTGCCTGAAATAAATAAAAAAAATCCTTATTTAAACTCATTCAACTTATTTATGTCTTAATATCTCCGTCTCTCTCCACCTTTCTCTACATTCCTGTTAGAAATGTTTCCATGTTGTTTCTTGAGGCGTTGTTTACTGCATTTCATATAATTTGCTTGTGCAAAAAACCGCTGCACCATAACGTGACAATGGGAGTGCCACTGCCAATTACTGGAGTGGAGGTGCAATTACACTTAATTCTCGTACACTATTTCAGAAAAGCATGTTCCCCAGGGTCATACGTGCACCCCTGCCCCCCGGCATTATACATAGCCCCTCAAGAGGGGGCGCGCTCCACTTTGAGAAGCACTACTTTATGGTACCTTCTGGGCCCAAACATGTCCGAGAATGACAGTGCTCATTTATGCAAACTGAGCTCTATGAAAACATGCTTTCCCACTGTTGAAACAAAAGTATGAGTGACTTGCACAAAGTAAAGTCCTTAATCCCTGAAAATACATTTTCAATTAATTTGCAGACTGTGCCCCAGGCTTGCTCACCTGACATTACTGTCCAACCTCAATAATGATCATGTGGCCATGCTTCACACTTTGGTGGAATGACCAAGAACACACATTAATTTAGAAGTGAAAAGTTATTAAATCTCGAATGAGGTGTTCAACAAGCACAAGCTGGTATACAAAAACTTTTTTTGCATATTAAATATCTTTCACTAAAAATTTGTATCTAGAATTTTGTGTGCTTATTAAGCAGAAATTTTATCATTTCATATAGCTATGGGACAAGCTGGAGGGCAGACGGAGGGGTTGTTTGTTATTTGTACATGGATGGAGCATTGGACAGATGCAGCCAATTTAATGCAGGTCTGATTTGCTTTAATCTGTAAGGTAAATTTAAATTAGTTTTTTTTTTACTAACATTGAGGGTACAAGCTTCACATGGATGCTCGCTCAGCAACCAGCTGCTTTGAAAAGAACGACTTTTTAAATTACTCATATATCACTGTCAGCACACAAGGGGCCACTGTTCCAGTGGCCAGTCAGTAGTCAGAGGAGGGCACTAAGGTGGCACCGCAATCTCACACCCTATAGCATGCCTCACTGAGCCGCTCCAGGTACATAGACATATATATAAATAAACAAATATACACACTGACACATGGTATGCTGAATCGCCATAAAAATACACATGTACCGAAAACAATATAAAGAAAATACTAAGGAACAATTAGAAAATGAATAAACTGATTGATTAAACATTAAACAAATCTACGTTATACTGTATCACCAAAATAAAGACCACTTATGCAATTCCTTAATGCATCACTCTCTCAATTGCAGCTACACTGATACATACAAAGCAGTCGAACCTATTAACAGAAGTTCCAAATGCATGACGATTACAATATTTTCTATGGAGCTCAAATGTCTCATAAAGGTTACAGTACTGTGTGTGGCTCAAATGTGAGATTGCAACAATAAAAATCAATCAAGTGGCTTTCACATGGAAGACACCTAAAATATCTTCTGAAATACATCTGCTATACCTATGAGAATATCAATTTTTGAATATGAAGCAAGCAGAGCAGTTTGGAATTCCATGGAAAAGCTGGAATGTAAGTGTTGGTGTAGTATTTAGCATGTCTGCATTACAGCAAGGTCCCATGTTGGAGTTCCTGGCAGAGATGTTTGTGTGAAGTTTGTGTGGGTTTCCTCCTGCTACTCTGGTTTCCACCCACATTCCAAATACATATTCATTAGGCTTAGTTAGCTGTTCTAAATTGACCCCAGATGTGAGAGTGAATCCTTGTGTGCATGTTAGCCCTGCAACGGTCTGACGAGGTGTTCAGTGTGTACCCCATCTTACCCCACTGTGTGTTGAGATTAGTGGTGAGATTACACTCACGATTGAGTGGCCTCTACATGTGTGTTTCTGGAAGCCAACAAAAACACCTCAATAATTATATAATATAAAACAGAAACTAAACTGGAATGTTACTCAGTGGAGGCATGCTAACATTATCTTCTCCAGACAAGCAGATGGCAGCATGCCTTATGTTTGTATGCTACAGACCAGCTTTGTCACAATGGACATGCCTCATGTTTGACAGTAATTACTACACAACAGTTTATGGCAGCCATGTTTAATTTCCCAGTATAAATTAACACAATAAATCTGGCTCCATCTATTCCACTCTGTCTGATTCTACTAATATAATTATGACATGCCTGATGCAAGTCAGCAATACACACCTTCAATACACTACATCAGAAATCCATGGAGAAAAACCAAAACAGAAAACAAGGCCAGGCATGTCCACCCATCTCTCTCTCTCTCTCTCTCTCTCTCTCTCTCTCTCTCTCTCTCTCTCTCTCTCTCTCTCTCTCCCTCTGCTGTGTGTGTGTGTGTGTGTGTGTGTGTGTGTGTGTGTGTGTGTGTGTGTGTGTGTGTGTGTCTACTCGGAGTGTGTTTAGACCGGGTTCAACCTTAATGACAGGTAATTAGTCAGCTGCAGCTTTGTCGGAGTTTGAAAAGCTGATCTCCTAGTGATGAACAGAGGTGTGCAAGAGAGAAAGCCTGGGGGGAGCCAACCATGCTGTATTCATCTGTCACACTCACAATTAACACACTTAATTAATCGGAGAGATATCAACATTAGATTTGTATGTGACTGCTGCTGTGTAACAACATTTGCTGCTAAAAGAAATTAAGTTATAATTGTTGATTACAAAGTAGTGTAACACCAGATTTGTTTCTTACAAATGACTATGACATAGAAACAGGATGTTATTGTACTATAATAGGATGGCAGATGAATTATTTATGTCTGCACTCAATCCTAATAGGTATGAACTTCACCCACAGAAGTCCTGTATAATGTTGTATTTTAATTCATGGTTAAATGAAATACAGCTGGGATGGAATCTGTTATAACTGATATTCATTTATTGTGTAATGATTACTCTGAAATTACTTTGTGCTATTGGTAGCATAGGGTAGCATATATGTTAGCATAGTAGTTAGCATGTGCCTACCACAGTTCCCCAGGTTTGAGTCCCAGGCTTGGCGAGGGCATTTCTATGTGAAGCTCTTATGCTCTTTCCATGCTTACATGGATTTCCTCTTATACATACTCCCGTTTCTTCCCACAGTCCAAAGACATTCAAATTAGGATGACTGGCTGCTCCAAATTAGTGTGCATAGCATCATGAAATAGTACAATTTAATATTTTAATTTATAAATTGTCACTTACTGAATCCCTCTGCTTTAGAAATCTAGACAGTCGTCTCAAAGTTTCTTACTCATGTCATCTGAAATGTTTTTTTTTTTTTTTTGGTTACGGCCCGTTGTAATTGCTTATTGGAGAAAATTACAAAATAAATTTCATTTAAATTTGGAGCAATAAATTTGAATGAGATGAGATTTTCTTTCGGCTTTTTCCCTTTATCAGGGGTCGCCACAGCAAATAATTTGCACATTTGATTTGGCGTAGGTTTTTACATCCGATGCCCTTCCTGACACAATCATAGAAACACGCTAACGGCTTTGCAGCTGCTCTTTACGAAAGTCAGCAATGGTTCTTTTACATGTCTCTCACCATAGACAGTGAGAGACATGGCCCGCCTTTGATAACCCAGTTAGCTGCACTGGGGGGACAGTGACAACCTTGTGGAGAGTGGGACTCGAACCCCCAACCTTAGGATCAGCGATCCAGCGCCCTATGCCACTAGACCACCACTGCCCCCAGGAGCAATGAATTTGAATATGAGTAAAATTAGAGTTTAGAATATATTGTACAGTTGGATAATTATGGGTGATAGTTTTTCATGTATGAGAGTTTCATGGATCTGTGTCACAAAAATATTGATGAAATCCACAAATTAACTGGCAAACTCAATGTAATGCCTGAGCTGTGTGTGCAAGTTGAAGTTGGTATTTCACGGATACTACCAAATAGTAATTCACATTCCTTTGGCATCACTAAAACACAAGGCTTAAATTGTGAGAAAACTGTTGTGAGATGCATAAATTTGCCAGTCAAACCCATCTGTGCCAGAGCAAAAATTCCACCTGCTCATATGTGCAAAGCAACCCACTGATTCTATTCTAGTCTATAATTATATTCAGTCTGGTGTTTTTAATAACTTTATTTCTGCAGTCCATGAGAAGGATGGCAGCCTACAACTGTAGGCTTTTCACCCACATCAAGATATAAAACCTTCAATCTTTTAAACTGTGGTATCTGTTATCCCCAAATCTTTAATCAGGTTAACATAAGGCATCAGAACTGTCAGAGGCTTACAGTGGGTGTTACGAAGTGTTTTTTGTCAAGCCTGTAATAAATGTGAATCTTTGACATAGACTGTAGTGTAGTCTTTTCAGCTCTACTCAGAGAAGAGCTCAATGATGGCTTAGTTTTAACCCTGTTTCTACAAAAAGACACAGACACACAGTCATCTTCTGAGGTTTAATTTATATCTCTCACAGATTTGAGTTCCATCTTTAATCTGACACTTCTACTGTAGTTAAGCTGTCTAGCTGAAACATACCGCAAGGTAGATTCAGGTTGGTTTACATGCCAAGCCATACGCAGATAACAACAGAGCCTAAAATAAGCCAGTGTGGATGACAAGTCGGGAAACATACTTAAAAAAAAAAAAAAAAAAAGACAAGAAAAGAAAACGGTTGAATAGTTTTCATTTATTTACAGTGATCCCTTGTTACTTTGTGGTTCAGTTTCTGTGACTTCAGTACATCGCGGGTTTTTCAAAAATATTCATCAAAATTTTTTTAAATAAGAAAATTAAGGAAAAATAGGGAAAAGTTAAAGAAAATGCTGCAAAATCAGGTCAATTATGCAAAATAAAAAAAAAAAAAACCCAACAAAAACAAAAAACAACCCAACAAAACTACTTACATTTTTATGTGAGGTGCGCATCTGAGTGTGTGCGCTCGTCTGTATGTGTGTATTTATGTTTTATTTACATCGTAGGCATTATTTTTGAATGTTTTATTGTTTTTATAAGAATTTAGAGCGTTGAATATGTATTTATTTATATTATATACAGTAGGCCCTCGATATTCCTCGAGGGTTTGGTTCCGGCCCCTTTGAAGATAATCCACAAGTTCTGTCCCGGAACTAAAACCCCATGTGCCATAGTTCATGCGCAAATGAGCAACCTGAAGTAAAATACTATGTAGCTATTACATGCACTAAAATATGCTTCGTAAACACATTCTATAGACAGTCTTACTCATTAATACAGTGTTAATGTAGTAAAATATAGTAATGATTAAGAAAAACTTTTAATTTTGTGATATTTATTAATAAAGTATATAAACATAATACAGCATACTTTATATCTATCTATCTATCTATATATATATATTTGTGATATTTATTAATAAAGTATATAAACAGCATACTTTATATCTATCTATCTCTCTCTCTCTCTCTCTCTCTCTATATATATATATATATATATATATATATATATATATATATATATATATATACATACATACATACATACATACATACAGTATGTATATGTTTTCATTTTGTATGTACAGTATAATATATATCCAGTTAAGCTCTATGATGCCACTCAAACACCAACTAACCGCCATCTCTTCTGAAGCAATAAGACTTTCTCCTGAAGAAACGATAGTTTCCTCTGAAGTACCTGAAGATAATCTGAACTGTTGTAAAGCTGTAGTATTAAAGTCTTTTTCAATTATTATTCCAGTACACTGCCTCAGTTAATGTTTAGAATGTTTAGAAGCCACGGAACAGCTCAGCCACACCCCTCAACCAGAGCAGAGAGTTAGAGAACACAGCCGTCAAAATCAAAGTCCCCCAAAAATACAGACCATAACAAAAAGAACATAAAAGAACATGAAATGTAATAAATTGAATAAACAAAACAGAACGATAAACATGCTACACCACAGTACATAAAATCACACACACAAACATTCTAAACTTTAACTTATGTACTGTACTGGAATAATGATTGAAAAAGACTTTAATACTGGAGTGCTTTCAGATGATTATTTCCCTTCAGGCACTTCAGAGGATACTGTTGTTTCTTCAGGAGAAAGTCTTATTTCTTCAGAAGAGACATCCAACATCATTACCTTTTCGAGCGTTTAGCCAGAGAAGACGCACAGCGTTTGAGTGGCATCATACAGCTTAACTGGTAATTAAAACACACTAAACAAAAGAGGATCATTGAAAACTTGTGCGCGAATGAGGAAAAAGGGGCATGACATCATCTCAACCAATCAGCTGGAAGGAGGACAGCCATTGGCTGAATTTGACTGACGTGTCAGATGCTTGGCAGTCCGCGAATAATCAAACCGTGAGTGCAAAACCGCGAATAGTCAAGGGCCTACTGTACAGATATATATGTATGTATACATCAGTCAGGGTGGTCGATCCTACTTTGGGGATATCGGCAGTCATGGGGGGGGGGGGGTCTCGGTCCCCATAAACCACGGAAAGTGAGGGATCCCTGTATTTGTGTATATACTTTAATACTTTTAGATTATAATACCTACATTGAATTACCTTTGTTCAACAAATTTAGAAGCACAAAAGTTATTACCGTATACATTTTGCTCTTATTATCTTTAATCAACAATAATGAAATTTGGTAAGCTGAAAAATGTGTCCTGTGTGTTGTGAAATTTCACTTTAAAAATAATTATGTGACATTTGAAATAAGGATTCCATTGGTTTTATAGTCACACAGTACTGTAAGAAAGCAGAAAAAACGTTTGCAAAATACCTTTAAATGTAATGGTAAGCCTCTGCCATGTGAACACACCAGCTGAGCTGCCATCTTAAGACCATAAGAATTGGTTTATTTCTTGTTGCCTAGCATTCATCTTTTCTCTTCAGCTCTTGATCAAGATTGTGAGACTGTACCTGCTTCCATTTCTATATCAACCACGGGTGGACTTAAAATGTTAACTTTATTAAGAGCATGACTGTAATGTCTTCATTCTGAAGTGCAAAATGGGCACAGATTGAGGAAATGAGTCTTTGGACTGTGGAATGAAATACATGTAGAAAACTCACTCAAGCACAAACAAGCACCCAAACTCCATACAGAGAAAAAAGAAGCTGTCAGTCATGAAGTTCAAGACAAGAACCTTTTTCCAAAGAGGTGACATTGCTTACCACTGAGCAATGAGCTATCACTCATTCATCATATAATTTATTCGTTCACTGAAATGCTTAATCAGTAGAAGGATACATCCTGAATAGTTTTGCCAAACCATTGCAGGGCTGACACATACACTCCACCATTCATACTCACACTTCTTTTCCTTTCGGCTGTTCCCTTCAATGGTTGCCCCAGTGAATCATCTGCCTCCATCTCACCCTATCCTCTGCATCTTCTTCTCTTACACCAACTACCTTCATGTCCTCCTTCACCACATCCATAAATCTTCTCTTTGGTCTTCCTCTAGACCTTCTGCGTGGTAGCTCCAACCTCAGCATCCTACTATCAATATACTCACTATCCCTTCTCTGTACATGTCCAAACCATCTCAATCTAGCCTCTCTGACTTTGTCTCCAAAACATCTTATATGTGCTGCCCCTCTGATGTACTCATTCCTGATCCTATCCATCCTAGTTACTCCAAAAGAGAACCTCAACATTTTCATCTCTGAACCATTCATACTCACACCTAGGGGCAATTTAGAACAGTCAATTTGCTTAATGTGCATATAGTCAGACTGTGAGAGGAAACAGGAGTACTCTGAGGTAAAATACTCAAGCTTAGGGAGTACATGAAAACTCCACAAAGAAATATCCTCGTTGAGCCCAAAACATGAACCCAGCACCTTCTTGCTATGGGAAGGACGTGCTAACCACTATGGCATTTTGTCACCCTATCTGGTGATGATATGATCATTTCACTAAGGATGTCTCTAAACATCGAAGACTGTCTACAGTACTGCAAGAAATCTAACACATTTAAGGGTTCTATTTTAAAGCTTTCAGTGTGTTCTCACTTTCCATCACAAATTCCCCACACTGAAGACAAGAGGAAATCTGCTGTGCCAATTTTAAATCTAATTGTAAATTTGCGGCCTAGAACCATTACAGTATGCCAGAATATCACATTTAAAATGCCCAGACTAGCACGGAGTGTGTGCAGTCTGTGTTTCTTGTTTCTCATCCACATCATTAGATATATTGTGTAAGGCCTCACTAATTTGTGCATAATGTCTCCAAGTGCTCCACTGAGAATTTTGACAGTGAATTTGTGCTCTGGAAGACAGCGAATGTAGGCTGTTCTCACTATCCCAGGGTATGTGTTGAAACAATCAGATATAATTTGACCAGACAAAACATTAAATATCCCAGGCTCATGTGACCTGCAATCATATGAAAGTTAAATTACAGAGACATATCAAAACTAGACATTTTTATTACATGGTTTAATCTATGCAACTTATCTGATCAAACTAAAATTACATATATATATATATATATATATATATATATATATATATATATATATATATATATATATATATATATATATATATAAGTAAGGGAAGTCTGTTGGGTTTTTACACCCTAGCCTAGTGGCTCATCAGGCCGGATGCTTATCCCCGGTTTCTGTAGTGTGAAGCGACCAGGAGTTCAACTCCTTCTGGATGGGACGCTAATCCATCGCGGGTTACCTTCCCAGTATATTTTACTGGTACCCATTTACTAGTATACTGCTGGGTGATCAGAGGCACACTCGTGGTTGAGACCTTGCCCAGGGGTCTTAGCACAGTGAGGGTCTCTGAGATAGATAGATAGATAGATAGATAGACAGACAGACAGACAGACAGACAGGCAGACAGTCAGTGCAGTGACTGATTGTCCAACGATGTCACAGGGTGTCCTCATGTCCGCCTTCCTTCTGGTTCTCTCTGTTTTAGTTAAGCTGTCATAGCCAGTCATGGTGGAGTCTCTGCTTTCCCTCAGCAATAATAAATTCTCCTATTTCCATTAACCTCCTATAAGTATACCTAATAATCTCTCTCTCTCTCTCTCTCTCTCTCTCTCTCTCTCTCTCTCTCTCTCGCTCTCTCTGTGTGTGTGTGTGTGTGTGTGTGCGTGTGTGTTTTTTGCTGAGGTACGCATTGTTCTTGTGCAACACCGGTGATCCTGATCCTTCTGCTTTCTAATTCCTGTGGTCTATCCTGGTTTGCTGGTGCCAGCTGGAGTTCTCATCTTGGAAGCCCCTTCCTCCAGAGGATCATTTTCTGTAACCGCTTAATCCTAATCAGGGTTTCAGGGAGGCTGGCACCCATCTCAGCCGACTCCAGGAAAGGGCAGAGTACACCCTGGACAGCTCGCCAGGCCATCGCAGGGCGGAAACACGCTGACGGCTTTGCAGCTATGCTTTTTTTTACATGCTTAACACCGTAGACAGTGAGACACATGGCCAGCCTTTGATAACCCAGTTAGCTGTGCTGGGGGGACAGTGACAACCTTGTGGAGAGTGTGAACCCCCAATCTTAGGATCAGTGATCCAGCTCCCTATACCACCAGGCCACCACAGCCCGTTCCTCCTGAGGATGAACAGCTTACATATGCACTCAGACTCCGAAGATCACTTTTCACAACTGGTAATATAAATTATTTTCCAACAATTATTTAGGATTTACAGTTGTTGTATAACCAATTGAACAACATTTTGGACTGTAATGAAGTTTCTCGTATATGGTTTGTACCTTTATGGTTTCACCCAAATGAGGATGGGTTTCCCTTTTGGCCTGGTTCCTCTCAAGGTTTCCTCCTTGCATCAACTGACAGAGTTTTTCCCTGCCAACGTTGCCATGGCAAAGCTCATTAGAGATGTGTATTGGTTGTAGAAAATGTTTAAACTTTCATAAATGTATATATTACAAAACTTCTCTACTTACAAAACTTCTCTACTTATGAAACCCTCTACTTATGAAAACCTCTGAATATGAAAAATCCAGGTTACGAAAACATTGTTCTCAATTTTCGTCTGCTGGATACGAAACAACCTCTTCTTACGAAAAGTGCCAAATGCGCCATTCAAACATTAAAACTCTCCATTCAAACATTCAAAAAATGCGCGATTTGCTCTCTCTCATTGGCTGTCTCCCAACATCCCACCCCGCTAGCCTCCCATTGGCCTCCCATTGACCAGGAGGGAGCTGAATCTCCATAGTACTGCACCCATAAAGCTTGTTTGTCACACGTGTAAAGGAGAGATGTACTGTTAGTTTCTTGAGTTTTGAGAGTTTTTTGAGAGTGTTCATTGCAGCTTATTTTTCATTTTTTAAGTTGTTTAATTCAGTAAATATTTAATAAATGTGGCGCGCTCCGCTGAATGTGAGCAAAACGCCAGACCATCCAGACCGCCGATCCCTCAAGCAAACAGGTGAATGTTGAGTACTCAACAAGTGTTCAAAGCACAATTGCTTGCTTGACAGATTGGAGGTCCGGACAAGCCGTGCCCCGTCTCAAAAGCTCCGGCATCGTCCACGACGGAGCACGCCATGTGGAGCGCGCCACAAATGTTTAATAATGTTTAATATTGTTTGGTTTGGTTAATAAAAAAATTGGTTAATAAAAAATCTTTAATAATGGTTTAATTAATAAATATGTTGTGGTTTAATATGTTAATAAAATGTTCAAATGGTTTAATAAATAATTTTCTTTTACTTTTAACACATATTTCATACATGTTTCATACAAAATTGGTGTACTTTTATAATTTTTAAAGGGTTTATAGGGTGGTATTAGGAGCCTTGTAACGAATCATGTGTTTTACATGTAAAATGCACCTCTACTTACAGAAACTCCAGGTTACATAAAAGGCGCTGGAACGGATTCATTTCGTAAGTAGAGGGTCGACTGTATTTTAATAGCATTTAGATAAGACCAGGAGTGAAAAAGTTGTCTGATTCTTAGAGACGGTATATTGTGGGTCAATCTGAAGGTGAATTTAGCCAGTGTCAGTTTGCACAAAACCAAGGGATTCCTCTTGCTGTAGTCAACAGATTGATTGTAGAATTTACCGGCAAAGACAAGGAATCAATAACATCGTGCTCAAGTCAACCTAGGTTCTCTGACAGGTGTCTCAGATTGTCAAGTGGACTGTTAACAATAATCCCTGGAATATTGCTGTGAGGAATCTCCCTTAACTTGAATACTATTTAAATGTATATCTAGGTATTAATCTTTTTAAAATAATCGGGCCTATTTATATTGGATATGTCACTTGTAGGATAAAGCATTTCAGTAAATGAATGAATGGCTCAATGAATGCTTATAAAAAAACATAACTACAGGAATCCCTCACTTTTCACAGTTAATGGGGACCAAGGCAACCCCCCTCCACCCCCACCCCGCGTGACCGCCAATTTCTGCGAAGTACCGTGTTTCCCCGATAATAAGACCTACCGCAAAATAAGACCTAGCGTGATTTTTGAGGATGATTTTAATGTAAGCCCTACCCTTAAAATAAGCCCTAGTTGAGAGCGGCAGTTTGGTTTTTCCAAGCATTTACCTGACGTCTCTTATCCTTAAAGTTGAGCTTGCAGGCGCGATTTTATTGTGCTGCTACTGCATAGGCGGTTGGCGACGGCAAAACTTCCCTAATCTCAGCCAATCACATTATGCAACACAAACACTCGTCATTATTGATGAGCGTATGCAAAACGAGTCACGTGGAACTTAAAAAGTTGAACTGTGCCACATTGGATAAGAAATCATTTTTCTGGTCATTTTCACCCCAAGACAAGATGAGTGCAAGAAAAAGTTATTCAATCGAGTACAAAAAAGGAAATTCACAAATTCACAAATTCATGGAACAAAATCACAGACAGCTGTGTTGCCAATGCGCTACGAGCGGGGTACCTCGATAAGAACTTCGCATTCCATGAAACCTCTATTGCTCGACATGAGAGAGTAGGGAAAAAAATTCTGCGTGAAATTGAGTTACCGATGACCGAAAACTCCACTGCAATTTTGGAAACTCATGACTTGCAAGACATTCCAGAGGATGATGATATGATTGTTTTTGAATAAATTGTTGTTAATGAGTTTCTGAATAAAAAACATGTTAATGGCAAGTAAATGTAGTTTTTTTTCGTAATTTCTGTTTATTTAAAATCTCGTAATTTTTACGGTACATCCCCCGAAAATAAGCCCTAGTGCCATATTTTGGAGTAAAAATTAATATAAGCCCTGTCTTATTATCGGGGAAACACGGTAGGATCAACCTCCCTGACTGACATATACGTACATGTATCTGTGTATATAATGTCAATAAATACATAGTCAATGTTATAAATGCTTATAATCACAATTAAACATTCAAAAATAAGGAATAAGATGTAAATAAAATATAAATACACACACATACAGACGCGCACGCACACACACTCAGATGCGCACCTCACATAAAATATAAGTAGTTTTGTTGGGCTGATTTTTTGTTTGTTTGTTTTTGTTTGTTTGGGGTGGGTTGCATAATTGGCCTTGTTTTGCTGCATTTCCCTTAACCTTTTCCACTACATTTCTTTAATTTCCTTATTTTTCTTATTTTTTCAAGAATATTTTTTTGAAAAACCCACGATGCACTGAAGCCACATAAACTGAAGCACAAAGTCGCGTCTGGATCCCTGTATATATACTGCATGTTGTATCGTATTTTACATTTTATTTATTATTGTTGCCCTTTTTACACACTGACACAGTTCACTGAGATATTAATAAATGCTTGACGTGCGTTGTTCAAAAACCACAATTAAAAGCATCACGGCAGTTTTTCATTATGCTTGACAGCCATGTTTAAAATATCCTGCTGAAGTACATGATCCTTTAAATCATAATGAACTTCTGTTTGTTCACCTCTTCTGCATGGTGTGCTGATGGGAGTACAACTTTGAGGCACCATAGCAGCTGCTGTGTTAAATCCTAGGGGGGGGGATGAGACTCTCGGGCCTTAATGCTAGGGTCATAAAAAGTTATTCATTTTAGAAACACATTATTGATTTCATTGCCTAACACCAATAACCTATGCAAGTTCACATGGGGTGATTAAAGTGAGACAACAGGTTGTGCTTGAGCTTACGTTTAATACCCCGAAGCAGCATTTAGACACATTTACCACATGCAGTACTTATGTTTAACAAAACAGGTATTCAATATTAAACGCCAAAGTCACATCTTAAATATAACATGGCAATACATCGATAGCCTAGTCATTCCACAGAATTTAAATAGGGCTCGATGTGGGCTATTTTAACCCACTCAGCTAGGTAATAGCTTACCTATATATATTTTCAGAAATTAGATACTGAGCTTTGAATCAGAATACCTATATGAATAGTTTACAGATTATCATTCTAGCTCTTGCGTGCATCTTGAAGATCTGTAATAAGTTGGGCTATGGACTCTCAGCTGTATCCATTGTCTGTTAGCATTTGACATTTAACATGTAAACTTTTCATTGATTGCCATTGAAATTTAATTTTGTAAAATTTGATTTTCACATAAAGTCCCATCTGCCTTGTAATCTTCTGGAAGTAAATGCATTTCCCTCGTTTGTAACAGTAATCATGGACAATACAGCAAAATTACATGTTTTCTTTCATTCCTTCTCTTTTGTTCCTCTGGTAAAATTGAAATGATGTACTCAGTAACAATAAGAAGTGTATTGAGCATATTGTGGCTAGCACATCCATTTTGCAGTAAGTAGGTCCTGGGTTAAAGTCCTGGTCGTGGAAAATAGCATTTCTTCATGTATATTGCATATTTTCCCCATGCTTGCATGGATTTCTTCTGGGTTATCCAGATCCTCACTACAGTCCAAAGACACGCACATTAGGCTAATTGTCTTTCCCAAATTCCCCCTAGATGCAACTCTGAACATTTATGTGCAATGGACTGGCAAAGGATTCATCCATTTCTTTCCACAAGGAAACTCAGAGACTTGTTCAGTGCCTTGTCATCTCAAGACTAGATTACTGTAACTGATTCCTGGCAGGTCCACCTTTGAGTGGTATTCAATCTCAGCAACTCATTCAGAATGCAGCTGCATGTCTTGTTTTCAACTTCGCCAAATTTTCCCATACCACACCACTAGTATGATTTCTCCACTGGCTTCCTGTAGCTGCTTGCATTAGATTTCAAACACAAATGCGTGCCTACAACGCCAAAATCCTCTAGCACTGGCGACTGATTCCTCCTTCTACCTCAGAACAAGGCAGTACTTGGTTAGTAATATGCTTTACACACACACACACACACACACACACACACACACACACACACACACACACACACACACACACACACACACACACACACACACACATCAAGAAAAAAAAATAGCACACAATAAGTACCCAATGAGTGTGACTGACTGTATACCTAGTCTATGTCCTAACAAACCAGTATAAGAATATATTCACTGACAGTGATTTTAAAGCACTTTTGTAAGTCGCTCTGGATAAGTAACTGTAAATGTAAATACAAATAGCTTAGTGAGGTAACAGTATACAGGGATCCCTCACTTTCCATGGTTAATTGGGACCGAGATCCCCCATGACTGCTGAATTCTGCGAAGTAGGATCCACCCCTTCCCCCGACTGACGTAAACATACATGTATATGAGATTGAGAGATTTCCTTTTGGCTTTTTCCCTTTTTTAGGTGTCGCCACAGCGAATCATCAGATGTTTGATTTGGCATAGGTTTTTACGTCGGATGCCCTTCCTGACACAACCCTTTTAGCAAGGAACACAAACACACTGACGGCTTTGCAGCCTCCGTATATGTGTATATGATATCAATGAATACATATTCAATGCTATAATGTATATTGTAGCCTATGTATATGTGTATATAATCTCAATAAATACATATTCAACGATATAAGGCTTATAATAACAATAAAAAATTCAAAAATGATGCATAATATGTAAATAAAATACAAATACATACACATACAGATACAAACACACACACACACACAGACACACAGATGCACACCTCACATAAAAATGTGAGTACAGTAGTTTTGATGGGCGCTTTTCTCGGGTGTTTTTTGTTTTGTGTATGTTTAGTTTTTTTTTGTTTTGTTTTTTTTGCATAATTGGCCTTATTTTGCGCTATTTCTCTTAACTTTTCCCTTATTCTTCCTGAATGTTCTAATTTTTTAATTCGATGAATATTTAAAAAAAAAAAAAACGCGATGCACTCAAGCCACATGAATTAAAGCACGAAGTAGCTAGGGATCCCTGCATAGTAGGCCCTTGACTATTCGCGGTGTTGCACTCGCGCATGCGCATATTCGCGGATTGCCGAGTAACTGTCATGTCATTCAAATTCAGCCAATGGCTGTCCTTCTTCCTGCTGATTGGTTGAGATGATGTATACACCCCTTTTTCCTCATGCGTGCACAAATTTTCAAGGAGGCTTTTTTTAGTTTGTTTTAATTTCCAGTTAAGCTCTATGATGCCACTCAAATGCCGGCTAAGCCAGAAAAAGGTAATGACGTTGGATGTCTCTTCTGAAGAAATACGACTTTCTCCTGAAGAAACGACAGTTTCCTGTGAAGTGCCTGAAGAGGAATAATCATCTGAACTGTTGTTAAAGAACTGTAGTATTAAGTCTTTTTCAATTATTATTCCAGTACAGTACCTAAGTTAATGTTTAGAATATTTGTGTGTGTAATTTTATGTACTGTGGTGTAGCATGTTTATCGTTTTGTTTTGTTTATCCAATTTATTGTATTTCATGTTCTTTTATGTTCTTTTTGTTATGGTCTGGGTTTTGGGCGGACTTTGATTTTGACTACTGTTTTCTTTAACTCTAACTGTTTTTTTCTCCGCTCTGGCTGAGGGGCATGGCTGAGCTGCTTGGGCTGAATGCAGTTCATACCTAAATTCAGTCCTCTCATCTACTCCCTATAAACACAAATGCACGCTTACCTCAGTTGAAGTGCGCTGCTTAAGTGCTTCCCCTTTGAACAATAAATCCACTCTGTTATCTCATGGTGCCTCACAAATGCTGCCTCACAAATAGTAATGCAATATATCCCTCTAGTGGGCACTTTTGAAAACTACAGTGCTGTATGTTTGAAGGAAAATGTTTAAAGGTGTTCTTATATACATATATATATATATATATATATATATATATATATATATATATATATATATATATATATATATATATATATACCATATAATGTTTATATTTTATTATCAGTAAATAGCACAGTTAAAAATTTAATTCTGTATTAATGAGTACGGCTGTCTATAGAATGTGTTTAAGAAGCATATTTTAGCGCATGTAATAGATACATAGTATTTTACTTCATGTTAATCATTCGCGCATGTAATATTATACATGAAGTTTTACTTCCGGGTATAGAATTCGCGGATTATTCATTCTTGGAGGGGCCAGAACCAAACCCCCATGAATAACGAGGGCTTACTGTACCTTGAAAACCAGTGAGGCAGGTTTGAATCTGGCAGCATTGGGTTTTTTTTTTTGTTTTTGGTGAATCAAATGAATCAAATATTAATCAGTTCACTACTGTACTGTTGAAAGAATCAAGTTAGTTTAAAAAATCGGACTTTGCATCAGTTTATTCTGCTCACATGTGTGCTCTGATTGTGGACAAATATACCTTTGATTTTTTTTTTGTTTTGTTTTGTTTTGTTTTGTTTTGTTTTGTTCAGTTGATATTATTCAAAATGTGGTGGAACAACTGGTCTAGGGGGCACTAATTAAATATAAGTATTTCAGGCTGAGCTCAGATAAAAACAAATAACAATACCAACCCACCTCTTACCAGGTATAAAACAGTCTCACAACAGGTAAAATGATCAGCAATATTGGCTGGGTAATGTCGTAAATGAAATCCCTTTTGCCTGTTCCAAGTTTTCTTCTGGCATTTATACAAATGTCTCTAGCTGACAGACTGTATTATTATTCACATACATTGATGGTAAATGTTTGAAATGACAACTTACGTTAATCTAAATAAATCTTTGTGCTTGTGATCATAATTTTCCAACAATATAAAGTTAGTAGTATAGTAGTATAAACTACTGTACACGTCAAGAAATTTTAAACTGAGATTTTGTAAATTCCTTTTGTTTCTTTATAAAACTTAACGAAACCATAAAGCTTTATCAATCCTGGGGTTTAAAACATTGTGTCAACCACTCACCACAGCAACTAAGTGCAGTTTATGAATATATATAAATTATATCTAAAAGATATATATATAAGCAACCATGTTTTTCTGCCATCAAAAGACCCAGATGAGTTGATGTTAATGGTCATTGGTTGATTGAACTACAGTACATGATAGGGAATTCCAGCAATGTGTATACGATTTCTGAATGAGCAAAAATACAACATGTACAAACCCAATTAGACAAAGTAGGTCACAGGTTTTTAGCTGAGTGTAGGTCCAGAATGCACACAGCTTTCCTAGCAGTGTCTGATATACAGGGATCCCTTGCTACTTCATGCGGCTTCAGTGCATCGTGTTTTTTTTTTTTTAAAAATTCATCAAATTAAAAAATGAGGAAATTAAGGAAGAATAGGGGGAAAAGTTAAAGATAATGACCGGAAAGGAGGCCATTTATGCAAAAAAAACAAAACAAAAAAAAACAAACAAAAACAACCCCCCGTCCCCCATCAAAACTACTTACATTTTTATGTGAGGTGCGCATTCTGTGTGCGCGCGCCCGTGTCTGTATGTGTGTATATTTATATTTTATTTACATCTTATATTATTTTTGAATGGTTAATTGTTATTATAAGCATTTATAGCATTGAATATGTATTTATTGATATTATGTACACATATACATGTATGTATATGTCAGTCAGGGGTGTTGATCCTACTTTGCTGAATTCGGTGGTCGCGGGGGGATCTCGGTCCCCATTAACCACGGAAAGTGAGGGATCAATGTACCTAGCTTTTAAATAGATTACCTCCTTTTTCTAGAGGTTCTACTTAATTGGACATAATTATAAATAACTATTTATAATTTTCTTGAGTCGAAAGTATGATAAATGTAAGGGTATACTTACTTTTTCGTGTCATTGTCAGGGGTCTTTTTAGTTCATTACTACAAAATGTAAATATTATATGTAATTTGTTGTAATATATCTTGTTTGCAGGCACCGTATCAAAGAGACATTGCTGACACCTCTGTGGTGACTCATCAGTAGAAAATGCTGTTTGATTAGTAGGTAAGTACTAGTCCAAAACAAATCTGCCAGATGCCTCTGGAAACAGATCATCCTTTCTGAAAAGTGGACAGAGTATGGGGGGGGGTGTTGAACTATAAGGAGGCCTCTGTTGAGAAGCCTCAGACTTGTATATTCTCAGTTCCTGTATCATTGATTTCAGCTGAGCGGTGCCTGATGCCAAGTTTTTGATTCCTCTAGAGAGTAATTCAGGCAGTTTTCTATGCTTCTTGTTGTGCTTGCTGGTCATTGCCGGGCCTGGGTCTTTGTGACCAGCAAGCTGTTTAGACTGAGAGATTTGAGCCAGATTCTACTCTGAGCCAGGATTTAAATCTGCCAGCCAAGTGCATCATGTCAACATTGGCACTGCCTTGCATTCTATGCAGAAAATGTCCAAGTCAGACACTGTGTCTTTGAGATGGTCGGGTCCAAGGCAGTGAGCAGTGATAGTGCCAGTTATTGGCCTCCAAGAGATTTACACACTAACTACATGAGCACGAGTCTTTGAGCATGAACATTAATGGCAACTCAGCAGTATTTCAGAAATAACATATGTAGTGATCGGGTGCAAGTGTAAAAGAAAAGAAAATATGTTATGGAGTGACAGAATTCCCTGAAAATTATTATGAGTTCTCTTGGACCCAGCTAATGAGAAATGAAACCAATGTTGCCTTTTAGATCGTTATGAATTATGCTCATGAAGGAAAAGAAAGCACACCGAGCATCAAGGCAAGTTAAACAGTTTTATAGACGTGTTTAAGAAGTGTTCTAATTCAGAAATATAATTATATTAAAGGTGAGGTAGTGCCGGCCTGGTGCTGGATTATTGATCCCAAGGTTGGGGGTTCAAACCCCAGTGTCAACAGTTGTCTCTACTGCAGCTAACTGAGTTATCAAAGGTCGTCCATGTCCTGTCTATTTTGAGAGGCATGTAAACAAACCATTCCTAGGTTTTTCTCAAGAGATGGCTGCATCAGGGTGTTTCTGTCCTGCGATGGCCTGACTTGTTGTTCAGGGTGTAATGCAAGGCTTTTTATACCCAAGCCTAGTGACTCATCAGGCCGGATGCTTATCCCCAGTTTCCGTAACGTGAAGCTACCAGGAGTTCAACTCCTCCTGGATGGGATGCTAGTCCATCACAGCTTACCTTCCCAGTATATTTTTACTGGTACCCATTTATACTGCTGGGTGAACAGAGGCACACTTGTGGTTGAGACCTTGCCCAGGGGTCTTAGCACAGTGGGGGTCTAACTGGGATTTGAACACACAACCTCCTGATCATGAGTACAGCACCCTAGCCACTACGCCACCAGTGTGTACTGTAACAAAAACACCTCATAAAGGTCTTTGGTCCCATGCATGAAACTGATAAGCCATCGATCCATAAAATTGACAAAAATTCCATCTGAGTACAATAATCTGTAATTTCTTTTCAGTCAACCAGACATGGATTTTAGGATAATTATGGCTTCATATGTGTGTCTTTTATTAAGCAGAAAATTACACTGAGACAATTTTCAGCAGCTTTGATAAACATTCCAAACTCAAATTTTGTGGGACAATTCACCAATATTTTCCTAATTTGTACAAGTATGCAAATTTATTAGCTATGCGCGAATGGCATTGCATATACGATGTTAGATATGCATGTACAAAATCATTAGGTTTTTTATGGAAGAAAAAGAAGTAATTCATTCATTTTCTAAGATGCTTAATCCCAATTAGGGTCCTGGAGAGGCTGGTGCAAATCTCAGCAACTTTGATTGGGGGATACACCCTGAATAGCTCACCAGGCTATTGCAGAGCCAAGACTCTCACAACCATTGACACTCACATTCACACAAAGGCGCAATTTGGAGTAGCCAATTAGCCAACTCTGCATGTTTTTGAGCTGTAGGAGGAAACCCATGCAAGCATGTGGAGAACATCCAAACTCCACACAGAAACGCCTGAGCTGGGAATCGAACCCAGGCCTTCTTTCTGTGAGGAGGACGTGCTAACTACTACACGACTGTATATAGCCTATGAGAAATAATTTGAGATACAATTCATAGTTGCAACATTTAAGGTGGACAACATGATGGTATAGAGGTTAGGACATCTGTCTCACAGCAAGAGGATTCTGGGTTCAAGCTTACTTGTGTGGGTTCCCTTCCACAATTCAAAGTACACTTTGAAAATTGGCTATTTCAGATCACACCCTGGAGTAAATGTGTGTGATTGGTTGTGTGTGCTTTGGCTCTGCGATGAACTGGCAAACTGTTCAGAAAGTATCCTGCCCTTGCCCAGAGTCAGATATGATTGGCTCCAGCCTACCAGTGACCCTTATAGGATGAAGCAGTTCAGCAAATGACTGATGAATGAATGAATATATAAAGTAATTTAATTTTCACCAGCCATGGCAGCATTCAGAGCAAATGGACATCAGTGGTCTAATTTAATAATACATATGTTCATTATTTATTATTGGAATGTTTTCTTCTTTTAAGACAGACTTTTTAAAGAGCTTTTGCCTGAGCTGTATTTCATTCTAATGATAGTGAATACTGCCCTCTGTTGGAAATTCAGCTACCTTTGACATTATGCTATTTTAGGCACTGAAAGATTCCCCAAGTTCACAGCAGGCTAGTGTCAATCCAATTCTCATTTTATTATGTAAAGACTGGCTATATCGTCTTACAACTGCACACAAGGGTTATCTCACATTGCACTGATACACAGTGTGTATATGAAATATCACCCACTTGCAGCCGTCCTGCAATGAGCTCTGCCCTCGCCCAGATTTGACTGAGATGGGTGCCAGCCTTCAAGTGACCCTGATTAGGATAAAGCGGTTCAGAAAATGAATGAATGTTGCAAAGTGCTTAATTTTTTTAAGTACAACGTGAAAGTTATAATAGCAAGACCTAAAATAAAATTCAATCAAATAAAAAGAAAAAGAAAAAAAAATCACTGGCAAGGTTCATGGATCACCCACGTATGTCGTTACTATTTGGAAGTACCTTTTGCTGAGATATTTCTCTACTAACTTTGACCATCTCTCTGGTATATCCGCCCAGTCTTGTGTACAGAACATTACATCAGATGATTCGCTGTGGTGACTCTCGAGAACGGGAAAAAGCCAAAAAGAAAAGAAAGAAAGAAGATATATATATATATATATATATATATATATATATATATATATATGTGTGTGTGTGTGTGTGTGTGTGTGTGTGTGTGTGTGTGTGTGTGTGTGTGTGTGTGTGTGTGTGTGTGTGTGTGTTGGCTCAGGTTCTTAAAAGTGACCCTAAAGGTATCAATAATGGGTGGATGGATTTATTTATTTATTTATTTATTTTCTTTTTTAAGATGTTACATTGTTAATAATATTTAAATGTGCTCTGCTCTGGTTAAATCCTGAATTCTTTTAATGTGGACTAAGCATGCACAATTATATAAGATATTCTGTTTGCATGTTTAATTTTAATTGTCAGGGTTTTTGTTGTTGTTGTTGTTGTTGTTGTTGCTGTTGTTGGGGGGGTTGTTTTTGTTTGTTTGTTTTTTGGGGTTTTTTTGCACTACTTTTTTCCTCAAGCACACAGCTATTAAACCAAAACCATTTAATACAGCTTGATTGTAAGACAGTGAATCCTATTAATTTCTTTTGAAACATGACTGTTCAACATTGTTTCTGTTCTTCTTGTAATGAGGAACAGACAAGCAAGCATGGGCATTTCTAATATGGCTGTGTAATTCTGTTTTTAATTACAACACTGATGGATTTTTCATTGTCATATTTTTCTCTCCAGATTTCTATGAATTAAAAAAGCAAGCAGTTGTCACTAGAAGCTGGATATCCTATTAGAGATTTTGCCTGTGTTTGAATAAATTATCCATATTCGGACCTGCTTTATAAAAATTCATTGGATGAGTCTTGTACTGTTTTATCCTTGTCAGGGTCATGCATCGCAAGACACTCTGCGCACTTACACATTCATACGGTCACTCTCGGAGCAATTTGCTATAACCAGTCCATTTACCTGCATGCTTTAGGAAACTAGAGAGCCCATTGCAAACCAACACAGCCATGAAGACGTCATGCAGAACTCACAGTAACCTCAGTTCAAAAGCTGGAACAGTGAAGAAGCCATGCAACTCACTGTATGAACATGGTTTATACTACTACCACCACCACCACTACTACTACTACTATTACCACTACTACTATTACTACTACTACTACGACTACTACTATTACCACTACTACTATAACTACTACTACCACTACTACTATTACTACTACTATCACTACTACTATTACTACTACTATCACTACTACTACTACCACTACTACTATTACTACTACTACCACTACTACTATTACTACTACTATCACTACTACTATTACTACTACTACCACTACTACTATTACTACTACTATCACTACTACTATTACTACTACTACCACTACTACTATTACTACTACTATCACTACTACTATTACCACTACTACTATTACTACTACTACTACGACTACTACTATTACCACTACTACTATAACTACTACTACCACTACTACTATTACTACTACTACCACTACTACTATTACTACTACTATCACCACTACTACCACCACCACTACTATTACTACTACCACCACCACTACCATTACTACTACCATCACCACTACCATTACTACTACTACCACCACCACCATTACTACCACTATCACTACCACCATCACTACTACCACTACTACTACTACCACTACCACTACCACTACTACCACTACCACTATTACCACCAATACCATTACCACCACCATCACCACCACCATTACCGCCTACCACCACCATTACTACTACCACCACCATTACTACTACCACCACCACCACGACCATTACTACCACCATCACCACCACCATTACCACCACAACCACTACCACTACCACTATTACCACCACCACCATTACTACTACCATCACTACTACTATTACTACCACCACCACTACCACCACTATCACCACCACCACTACTATTACTACTACCATCACCACTACCATTACTACCACTACTACTACCACCACCACCACCACCATTACTACTACCATTACTACTACCACTACCACTACCACCACCACCATTACTACCACTACCACTACTACCACCACTACCATTACTACTACCATCACTACCACTACCACTACCACCACCTTACCACCACTATTACCACCACCACTACCATTACTACCACCACCACCACTACTACTACTACTATTACCACCACCACCATTACTACTACTATCACCACTGCCATCATTACTACTACCACTACTACCACTACCACTATTACCACCACCACTACTACTACTACTACCATCACCACTACTATTACTACCACCACTACCACTATTACTACTACCACTACTACTACCACCACCACTATTACCACCACTACCACTACCACCACTACCATCACCACTACCACTACTCCTACTACTACTACTATTACTACTACCACTACTACTATTACTACTATTATTACTACTACTACTAATATTAATACTACTGCTACTACTTCTGCTACTACAACTACTACTACTACTACTACTGCTACCACCACTACTACTACTACTACTACCACTACTACTATTACTATTACTATTACTACTACCACTACTACTACCACTACTACTATTACTACTACCGCTACTACTGCCACTACTGCCACTATTATTACTACTACTACTACCACTACTACTACTACTACTACTTCTACTATTAATACTACTGCTGCTATTAGTACTACCACCACCACTACTACTACTCCTACTGCTACTACCACTACTACTATCACCACTACTATTACCACTACTACTGCTGCTACTACTACTACCACTACTACCACTATTACTACCACTACTACTACTAAATACGAGTACTAATATTAATACTATTACTGCTACCATTACTACTGATACTACTACTAGTAGTAGTACTACTATTAATACTATTACTACTACCACTACTACTACTACTACTACTACTGCTAATAATAATAATAATAATAATAATAATAATAATAATAATAATAGCCCAGCGATGGCCTGGAGAGCTGCTCAGGGTGTTCCCCAAGAGACTCCCCACGACTCTAATGAAGATTAAACCGCTTAGAAAATGGAAGGATGGATAAAAACAGCAATAATAATAATAATAATAATAATAATAATAATAATAATAATAATAATAATAATAATAGGCAAAAAAAATGGGCAGTGGTGGCCTGGTGGTAAAAGGTGCTGGATCGCTGATCCTAAGGTTGGGGGTTCGAGTCCCACTCTCCACAAGGTTGTCACTGTCCCCCAGGGTTATGAAAGGTGACACATGTCTCTCACTGTCTATTGTGTGAGGCTGTAAAAGAACCATTGCTGACTTTCGACAATAGTAGCTGCATAGCCGTCAGCGTGTTTCTGCCCTGCGATGTCCTGGCGAGCTATCCAGGGTGTACTCTGCCCTCGCCCAGAGTCAACTGGGATGGGCACCAGCCTCCCCATGACCCTAATTAGGATTAAACAGTTACAAAAAAATGAATCAATGGACAAAGCATATAGATCTTAACTGTGAGCAGTTTGTCATTTGGTTCAAGATGGAATAATTTTTTTAAATAAGGTTCAATTTGTGCTGGAGTGAATTGCCTAATAATAAGCACGTTCAGATATTCTTTAACAGATGTACGTAATTACTACAGTACAAAACATTTGTTTCAACATAACGTGAGCAGTGCTATAAACCTGCAAAAAAGTGCTGAGTGAAAACTGCCCTATTATTACCCTTTGATACAGTGGCTGTGATAAGATAAATCAAGGTAATCTGTTTATAAAAGTCAAGGTGACGTGAGATATCATAAAGTGAAGTTGGAAGCAGTCATACAAAGATCTTTGCACATAATGCTAAGTACTGTTCGGGCACCAGACATTTTCTAACCATGTTGTTGACAATAAGTCTTTGGTTGTTCACGGTTACTCCAGCTCTTACTGCTCCAATGATAGAACCATGCACAACAGGAAAGAATAAGCTGCTGCTCATCTCCTTTGATGGATTCAGATGGGATTATGACCGAGATGTGGACACACCAAATCTTGACAAGATGGCTCAAGATGGTGTAAAAGCAACTTATGTCACACCACCCTATATAACAATCACTAGCCCGAGTCACTTCACTTTACTTACAGGTGAGTGCAAAATACAAACACGCGAAGAAACAAACAGATAACAGCTAGCTGCAACCTGGCATGTAGTTTCATAAGCTGATATACACAATGCTTTAGATAAACCTGAAGAATGAACCAAAACAAGTGAAATAATGGAAAGGTTACTATAAAACTTTTCTTTTATGATTTTTTTTTCATTAGGAATGTGTCTTTCAGTTTTGTGTGCTGAAAGAAACATAATTTAATTTTTTATGTACATATTATGAAAGCTCACTTACAGCAAAAATAAAAATATGCTGCAATTGTTCAGTGCAAGTGTAAAGTTCATGGAATAACCACAGAACTAGACATCACGACATTGCTATTGTATGAACAATGTTCTCATAGTAGTCTACTATATATTGTGTGCACACACACACACACACACACACACACACACACATATATATATATATATATATATATATATATATATATATATATATATATATATATATATATATATATATGTATATCTTCTTTCTTTCTTTTCTTTTTGGCTTTTTCCCGTTCTCGAGAGTCACCACAGCGAATCATCTGATTCGCACATTTGATTTGGCATGGGTTTTTATGTCGGATGCCTTCCTGTCACAACCCTTTTAGCAAGGGACAGAAACACGCTGACAGCTTTGCAGCCTACTCTTTACAAAAGTCAGCAATGATTCTTTTACATGCCACACACCATGGACAGTGAGAGACATGGCCCACCTTTGATAACCCAGTTAGCTGCACTGGGTGGGTGGTGGATATATATATATATATAAGGGCTTTTTACACCCGAGCCATAGTGGCTCATCGGACCGGTGCTTATCCCCGGATTCTGTAGTGTGAAGTGACTAGGAGTATAATTCCTCCTGGATGGAACACTAGTCCATCACAGCTTACCTTCCCAGTATATTTTACTGGTGCCCATTTATACTGCTGGGTGAACAGAGGCACACTTGTGGTTAAGACCTTTTGCCCTTAGCACAGTGGGGGTCTCACTGGGATTTGAACTCACAGCCTCCTGGTCGTGAGCCCAGCACTCTAACCACTACTCCACCAGCCCCACATATATACGTATATACAGTGATACTTTGCTACTTCGTTCTTCAGTTTCTGCGGCGTCAGTGCATCGGGGGTTTTCAAAAATATTCATCAAAAAAAAAAATTTTTTTTAAGTAAATTAAGGAAAAATAGGGGAAAAGTTAAAGAAAATGCTGCAAAACAAGACCAATTATGCAAAAAAAAAAAACAAAAAAAACAAAACAAAAAAACAACCCAACAAAACTACTTACATTTTTATGAAGTGCGCATCTGAGTGTGTGCGTGTTTATATTTTATTTACATCTTATGCAGTTTTTGAATGTTTAATTGTTGTTATAGGTATTTATAGGGTTGAATATGTATTTATTGATATTATGCACACATATACGCATACGTATACATCAGTCAGGGGGATCGATCCTACTTCGCGGAATTCAGTAGTCATAGGGGGGTCTCGGTCCCCATTAATGACGGAAAGTGAGGGATCCTTGTATATATAAATTCCCTATACATTTTACAAGATGCATATAGAAAGTTATTTGTGACTAATGCTGACGCATTACGGAATACATACTATGTTTACTGGTGCAGGGCAGTGGTGGCCTGGTGGTAAAGGGCGCTGGTTTCACTGGCCTAGGGTTGGGGGTTTCGAGTCCCACTCTCCACAAGGTTGTCACTGTACCCCCCCCACCCCCCCACCCCCCCAGTGCATCTACCTGGGTTATCAAAGGCCGGCCATGTCTCTCACTGTCTATGGTGAGGTTCATGTAAAAGAATCATTGCTGACTTTTGTAAACAGTAGCTGCATAGCCGTCAGCGTGTTTCTGTCCATTGTGAAAGGGTTCTGTCAGGAAGGGCATCCGACGTAAAAACCTATGCTAAATCAAATCAGCGAATCATTAATATGACTTCCATGAAGATGGAGGCTGATTATTCGCTGTGGTGACCCCTGAAAAAGGAAACAGCAGAAAGGAAAAGAAGAAGAGGAAGATATGTTTACTGGTGACAGTCCTAAGTTAAACCTCTTGATTGTCTCTTTCTATCTCTGTCTGTGTGTGTGTGTGTGTGTGTGTGTGTGTGTGTGTGTGTGTGTGTGTGTGTGTGTGTGTGTGTGTGTGTGTGTGTGTGTGTGTGTGTGTGTGTGTGTTGTGCGCATTTAAATTCTTAAACAATAATATTTCTTTGCACATGACTTCATAGGACGTTATATTGAGAATCATGGTGTAATTCACAACATATGGTTCAACACCACCACTCAGGAGAAAAAGCAATACTACCACGCACAGTTTGTCAATGAGTTTTGGGACAATGGAAGTCTACCAATATGGATTACTGCTCAAAGACAGGTAAAGAATTGCTCGACCAGTTTGATAATATAAAAAAAAGCGATTAAGTGTTAATTCTTATACATCCTTCTTGTGAGGACGTTGAAATGATAACCAAATGTCCTTGGCTTTGACGCAGTTTATCAAAGCTTTTAATATTCTCTAATTTTAGCAGTATTTTTTCCATGTTGCCATCTGATAATGAAAATATACATATGTTTATGTGCAAATTTTCATTATCAGATGGTTTTTACTTGCATGTTTGAAGTTGCAATCTGCAAAATCTGTTGGTTAGTTTGCATTAGCCAGTTTACATTCGCCAGTTTCATTCTTGCGAGTGCCCAGAGTCACGAGAATAGGACGTAAATTTGTTGGTCTATATAAGGCAAGATTTTTTAATAAAATAAAAGTAGGCACACTTACATATAACACAAGCTTTCATTTACATACCTCAGTCAAACAATAAGATAGTTACATGAACAAATTGTATAACCCACCATTCATCAGTATTCAAATTCTGCATCTACCATTTTGTACGTCTGAATCATGTACAACTTATTGGAGCACAATGTCACCCTCCTGTTTGCAGGTTTATTACTTTTTCCTCACAGAAAATATTAGTATAGAGCATTTTAATGTGCAGATGTACACCATGTCGGCAAGCTTTTATTAAGTTTGGGTTTAATTTCCCTTTAAACAACGTAGATATTTCTTGCTACTCATCATGTGATTTATTCTCACAGGGTCTGAAAACAGGTTCCTTGCATTTTCCAGGTACAGCTGCCACATATCAGAATGAGAGAGTACAAGTGAGTCAGGTGGAACCACCATTTTATGACCACACGAATGAGACAGATTGGAGAGTGAAAGTAGATAAAGTGATGGCTGATTGGTTTAAAACACAGGATCTGGATTTTGTCTCATTATATTTTGGTGACCCAGATGAGACAGGTCATAAATATGGGCCTGACTCCCCAGAAAGACGCGAAGCAGTCAGGAAAGTGGACCGTACCGTTGGCTATATACGTGACTCTGCTCAAAAATATGGTCTTTCTGACCACCTAAACATAATCATCACCACCGATCATGGGATGACTACTGTTTTGAGAGGAGATGGGATAAAACGGATTATTCTCTCTCAAATTCCTGGCTTCTCATTTCGAGATATTAAGTTCCAGTTGTTGGATTATGGCCCTAATGGGATGCTGTTGCCTCATGAGGGCAGGCTGGAAAAAGTTTATCGTGTCCTCAGAAATGCCCATCCTAATCTCTATGTCTATAAAAAAGAAGACATGCCCGGTCGCCTTCATTATTCAAGTCACCCACGTCTTTTACCCCTCATTCTCTATGCTGATCCAGGATACGTAATCAATGGGGTGAGTGTTTGAATGTGTTGCAAAATATATATCTAGAAAAACATGTAACTTCTTTTAAGTACAAGAAATCTATTGAGAGGATTAGACGTAATCAACTTTCCCCTTTATATATACTGTAAATATATATACAGTGGTACCTCACCTTGCAATAGTCTCAGCAGATGAAAAATCCAGGTTACGAAAAACATTTTCCAAAATTTTTTGTCTCTGTATACGAAACAACTTTTCCTTATGAAACTTTCCAAACGCGCCATTCAAACATTCAAACAATGCATGAGCGGCTCTCCCATCAATGACGTTCAAACATCCCGCCCTGCTGACCTCCCATTGGCTAGGAGGGGTGATGTAGCTATCTTCCGTTGCCTATCTCCCAACATCCTGCCCCGCTGGCCTCCCATTGGCTAGGAGTGATGACGCAACTCCCTCCAATTGGCTATCTCCCAACATCCCACCCTGTTGGCCTCCCATTAGCTATGAGGGATGACGCAGCTCCCTCCCATTGGCTATTATGGAGCTGCGTCTCCCATAATGCTTTTCGTGTAAAGGGCAGATTTACTGCTGTTGTTTTATGCTTTATTTCTTGACTCAGGCTTTTAAAATTCCATAAACATTTGTAAGATTATATCTCTTCTAAGAAGACATGGTCAACACAAGCGAGCACACACACACACACACACACACACACACACACACACACACACACACACACACACACACACGCCTGTGTGATTTCCGGTGCGAGCGAGCAGAATAAACGGGCTCGAGTGATATCGCAAAGGAATATGGCCAAACCTGTGTACCATCGGTACGATATTGAAGCAGAAGGAGGTCTTAAAAGGTATGCTTTTATAATTTTTAAAGGGTTTAGGGGGTAGTATTGGGAGCCTTGGAATGAATCACGCGTTTCACATGTAAAATGCGGTTCAGTTTACGAAAAGTCCAGGTTAAGAAAAACGCTCTGGAACAGATTAATTTCGTAAGGTGAGGTACCACTGTGTGTGTGTGTGTGTGTATATATATATATATATATATATATATATATATATATATATATATATATATATATATATATATTTATATTATTTTTTATTTGTTTTCTTTCCCAGCTCATCCCGGTTCAAAACAATAAAGGAGAACATGGATTTGATAATCAAGCCTTAGATATGAAAGCTTTCTTCAGAGCCGTGGGACCTGACTTCCACAGGAACAGGGTAGTGGGACCTTTTGAGACAGTCAATGTTTATTCCTTAATGTGCCATCTGCTGGGAATAAAGCCTGAGGTGAATGATGGACATCTTGATAACACTAGAACTCTTCTTATCTCTGGTGGGCAACAGTGTGAGAGCAAAGGTTGGTTTGTTTTGATTTCAGAACATTTTGTTTCTACTCTCATTGTTAATTCAAAGAAAGTCAGCCCGAAAAGGTGAACTTCAGCATTATCACATTGGACTTTTGATATATTAGATTATGTCTGTCCATCGATAAGAATCAGATTAAGGATCTTTGTACTGTGTGATGTCATTTTTCTTGTTGTAGATTGTACAAGCTTAAGTAGCATTAACATAACCATCTTTACACACACACACACACACACACACACACACACACACACACACACACATATATATATATATATATATATATATATATATATATATATATATATATATATATATATATATATATATATTAACAGGAATATCCCTCACTTTCTGCAGTTAATTGGGACCGAGATTCCCCCGTGACCATCAAAAGTGGAATCGACCCCCCTGACTGACATGTATATGTGTATATAATATCAGTAAATACATATTCAATGCTATAAATGCTTATCATAACAATATATAATATTGTTATATAATTATATTAATATATAATATAAATGCTTATAATAACAATTAAACATTCAAAAACAATGCATAAGATGTAAATAAAATATACACACAGATCCGCACCTCACATAAAAATGTAGGTAGTTTTGATGGGGGGGTTGGTTGTTTTTTATTGTTTTTGATTGTTTGGGGGGATTGTAGCGAAGGATCTGTGTGTGTGTGTGTGTGTGTGTGTGTGTGTGTGTGTGTGTGTGTGTGTGTATCTATCTATCTATCTATATATATATATATATATATATATATATATATATATATATATATATATATAACTACACATCACAACATTGCTATTTGCTATTGTATGTATAATGTTCTGTATATTTTGATCTGCTAACCATATTTTCATATTTTTGTAGTAGTCTACTATATACTGTGTACATATAATATATATATTATAGCGAGTGTGCGTGTGTGTGTGTGTGTGTGTGTGCGCATGCGCGCATGTGTGTGTGTGTGTGTGTGTGTGTGTGTGTGTGTGTTCTGGCCATTCTTACACAATTGAGTCTATGTTGAATGCTACCATGTGCTTAAAACACATTGCCTCGTGTCCATCTCCCAATCTATCCTCTTTTATCAGAATCAAACCAGATGAGCATTGTCTTTTGCCTGTCTGCAGTCACTGGGTTTCTGGTAGTTGTCTTCATCATTGGTTTCACGTATAACATCTTCAAGCGAAAGAGAACAAATACAAGGTAAAGCAGATCACACATTCACATTTATTTAAATTACTTAAGACAGTTGGAAAAATCCATTTGTTCTCTTCATTTATTCCTGTAGGCATTTTATGGATGGAAAATATCAAGAAAAAATGGAACCAAAGTAAACATCAATGGGATTTTCATCCAGTTTAATTATGATGTGTTCATATATTTTTTATTTTTTCCATTTTGCACAACATAATAAGACCACGTGTTCAATGCTAATTGCTTAGCATCATACTCGGAAATCAATGTTATCATTTACAGTGATTGAGATTTCATTGTACTGAGCGTTTCACAGCATCTATTTTGTATACTGTAGTTTAATATATTGTTTTAACTAATAGTAATCTATAACTTGTGGGTTCCTTCAACTTGATTACAGAAAAATTAAAACATTGATAATTCCAAAAAAGACACCCCTACACTGTGTGCATTGTTTGTTCTGTATAAATAAATATTCTTTCATTCATTCATTCAATCCTAATTAGAGTCATGGGCAGAGTACCCAGTTGGCTGCACTTTGGGGGTGGGGGTGGGGGGGATTTGTACCCCCAACCTTGGGATCAGTAATCCAGCAACTTACCATCAGGCCACCACTACACTGTGCAAATAAATAACTAAATAAAAATAAATAATTTACATTTTTTTAACATGATATAATATAATATGATATATCATTCTTGATCTTTGTTTCAATTTTATCAGGCTTGTGTCCTGGTTCTCTACTGCCATCTAGTGGATACATAACTGTAGCCAAGCATTGAGTTTTCTATTGAAAAATTGGATGTGTTTTTAAATAATAAATAAACAATATACATTAAATGTAAACAAATTTAATATATGTCTAAAAACATCAAATCTATATCGATCCACAATTTGACTCCTTTATCTTGAAGTGCAATTTAGGAGGTGAAAATGACTGACAGAAGTTATCATTACACAAAACTGCCGATTCAATGATTTATAGTGAAATCCTGTCCAGTTATGTGGAATTTTCCCAAAATAAGTTTATGTAAATAGCTCATGACAAAGAGCCACTCAGAGCAGCCTGGTATGCATAAACAGTTTGAACAGTGCACTGCAGTGTAACCCCCATTTGGACACACACACACACACACACACACACACACACACACACACACATGCTTAGGCACCCGCCAGAGTAGAACAGAGCCAATCTGGAAATGTGGAGTCTCCCCCTTGGCATGTGTGCCAGACTCCAATCCATCTTTCAGTGCAATAACATCTCTGCTTCTACGCATGGCCTATAATTAGACTTAGTAGTTACAGCAATCTGATTCCTAGCTATAGTCTGACACTTTTAAATACCTGTGGCACTACTGTATACCATAACAGGAGACAAGATCTTTATTGCGCTTATCTCCATCATTATAAGTGTGTACGCTGAACCAGTTCTCAGCCGTGTGTTAACTGTCTTTGTAAAGCTGTTATGACTGTGAAGTCTGCCACCGAGAGTCATAATGTAAACAAAGGGGAATTTCGCTCTGAAGCCCTGAATGAGAGAACAGCACATTTACACTATGACAACAATCCGACACCAGACTGGGACCCTCTCATATTCTCCCGTCTCATCCATCATCTCAGACAGGACATGTCAAACACTCCCATTCTTTGGAGCCTCTCTCTATCTCTATGTTCTTTTGCTTTTCTTTTTTCTATATGCTTGTGATGTTAAATGCCAGATCTGTCATTCTGTCATGAAAAATGTCACATACTATACTCAGAAATTAAAAAGCCGCGCAAAGCTTTCATGCCAGCAAGCTCTACAGCCTGAGTAGGCTTACAGTCTGCCGTTCCCACTAGAATTTCACAAAAGTGACCTCAGAGAATGAACCGTTCAGTCAGCTTTCGCTGATATATATTATATCACACCTCAAAAAGAAAGGAGACAAAGCTCTGAGAACTTGAGGTGCTATTTGTTCATATTAAAGTGTAATTTTCGGTTCCACTTCCTGGGAATATGTGCATTTCACATGAGCTGTGTCTCTTTAAAGCTCTGGGAAGCTCACAGAGAAGATGGGGTTTGAAACCATGTGCGCTATTTCACAGGAACTGGCCAGGATGCTTTGGTGGTCTTGGTCAAACGCCATGTCTGCCAGCGGCCTTGTCCTGCGGGGGCTGACAAGAACCGTGTCGCCTTGCACTCGGGTGAGAGGAGCTTGTGACGGCAGATTTACTCCAGCAGCTTTGCCAGCCTGTCAGGCCACGGATACCACGACATACCTGTCAATGAGGTGTCACTGCGTAGTGTGCCGCCTGCAGGGTTTTCTTTCTTGTGTGGCTGAAACCACGGAAAAACTGACTCAACACCTCCACATCCACTCACAGCATGTGTGAGTGTGAGCTCAGTCCCGTCCCTGCCATCCTGCCCAGGAAGTTATGGCAAAGGCATGCCTTCGGGCTGAAACAAGGCGTTAATCCACGATAACTTTCCCCGATGCCAACATGTGGGTGCAGGCCTCGCCCCCGCTGCCTGGCCCTCTCTTGCCAGCTTGAATAACTCTACCGTAGCTGCAAGATTTAGGAGGTAATATCGACTGACTGTGTGGGGGGAAATGGTCCCAATAGGAGGTTATAAATCTCTTTCTCTTTTTATTATGACAGACACAAGTCTTAAAATGCCTTGTGCCAGCCAGTCCTTGAAAAGCTTTTAATGTCCCTGAACAAATCCATATGGATAATAATATCTGCAATTCAACACTAGACTGCAGCTAGTGACTGCTACGATGCTTAAACTTTATTTCTTTTAAATTCAAAGTTAATTTTTTCCTCATGCATTGAAAATTTCAAACCCAACCATTTTTAAAATATATCTCCCACACAAGATGTTCAGATCGACCAGCATCGTGATCTCTCAGCTGCAGTATTCTAAAATCTCATCTTTACTTATTGACTTTGAATAATTATACCCATGAGTGAGTTCAGTTCATTTTCTGTAACCGCTTAATCCTAATTAGGGTCACAGGGAGGCTGGCGCTCATCCCAGCCGACTCCGGGCGAGGGCAGAGTACACCCTGGACAGCTCGCCAGGCCATTGCAGGGCGGAAACACGCAGACGGCTATGCAGCTACTCTTGTCGAAAGTCAGAAATGGTTCTTTTACAGCTTCACACCATATAGACAGTGAGAGACATGGCCGGCCTTTGATAACCGAGTTAGCTGCACTGGGGGGGACAGTGACAGCCTTGTGGATCCAGTGCCCTATACCACTAGGCCACCACTTCCCTCCCTACAACGCTATATCTATCCATCCATCCATTATCATTCATTCACTCATTTTCTTAGCCGCTTAATCTTAATTGGGGTTACCGGGAGGCTGGCGCCCATCTTGGCCGGCTCTTGGTAAGGGTTGGGTACACCCTGGACAGCTCGTCAGGCCATTGCAGGGCCAACAGTCACACAACAATTCACACCGAGAGGTGATTTTCTTCTTCTTTTCCTTTCGGCTATTAATTTTTTCTCAGGGGTCGCCACAGCGAATCATCTGATTCGCATGTTTGATTTGGCAGAGGTTTTTACGCCGGATGTCCTTCCTGACACAACCCTTGAGCAAGGGACTGAAAGACACTGACGGCTATGTAGCCTACTCTTGTCGAAAATCAGCAATGGTTCTTTTCCATGGACAGTGAGAGACATGGCCAGCCTTTGTAACCCAGTTAGCTGCACTGGGGGGGGGGGGGGGGGGGGACAGTGACAACCTTGTGGAGAGTGGGACTCAAACCCCCAACCTTAGGATCAGAGATCCAGCACCTTTTTCCACCAGGTCAACACTGCTTCACCAGGCCACCACTGCCCTCGGGGTGATGTTGGAACTTCTAAATAACCTACAGCCCATGTGTTTTGACTGTGGAGTATCTGGAGAAGGCCTATGCAGGTGTGTGGAGAGCATGCAAACCCCACGCAGAGACACCCAGGCTGGGAATTGAGCCCAATCCTTCTTGCTGTAATGTGGACATGCTAACCACGACTCCACCGTGCCACCCCCATCCATTATTTGTAGCACTTATTCATCAGCGTGGCAGAGAAACCTGAGCCTCTCGCCGCTGACTTAAGGCGTCTATCCATCTCTACCAACATGAGCATCAAATTTTGATCAGAGGTAACTCAGACAACAAGAACAGTAGATTGTGAGTCAAACGTGAACGCTATTCAGCTTTCATCCAGTATATTCACTCTTGAACCACTAGGGGGCATGTTGCAATTGACCTAGCTGGAAACCTGATAGCAGAGGCATTTATTATTATTATTATTATTATTATTATTATTATTATTATTATTATTATTATTATTACTATTATTATAAAAAATATTTATTTTTTTACAAGTTCAATTATGGAATGTAAAGTCACCGAGTTGATGCTAATAATAATAAGAAATGTTACATAAACACAATAACAGCAAGTCATTACTGGTATGCTTTTCATGTCTTTCATCAACAGGACTGTAATTCTTTCTGACAAGTTTGGATCACTTGCACGAAGTGTGTGAGACATGTCAGAGACATGTCAAACGTGTGAGAAGGCAACGAGCCAAGGCTTCTAGTAAGTAGATAAACCACAGAAAAACTGAGCTATTTTGTTTGTTTGGTTTTGTTGGCTGTGAAAGATTCCGGGATAAAACGGGGATTAAATAAGATATATTCTCTTTGAAAACTGTATAAGTAATTTTTATACTGTCTCTATCCATCAATCCATGACACATATTTACTTTGAAACCTACACAGCACAGACTCTACATGCCAATATTCTTTATGACTCTTCTCTTCTTCCATTACTCTACATGGTGGAAAGGAGCAACATCCCAGAATGTATAATCAGAACTTTTCATATAAGGGCATTTTAGAAAGTGGTCTATCATTCTTGTTGAAACACCTAATTTTATACAATTGCAGACAGACAGAAACTTTCATTTGCACCCACACCCACAATGCATGCTCTCTCTCTCTCTCTCTCTCTCTCTCTCTCTCTCTCTCTCTCTCTCTCTCTCTCTCTCTCTCTCTCCCTCCTTTCTCTCTTTTTCTCTCCCCGCCCTCCCCCTCTCTCTAATATAGTACAGACAGCAGATATGCACATACACACTTACACATAACACAGAAGTGGCGCCACAGTCTGCTGGGTGCATTTATTATGGATCAGTGCTGCCAATACTTTCAACACCAGTCCAGCCTTCTCCAAACAGCTACAAGCTGATACTTGATGGATCTCATTCCACCACAGATGACTGATGCACACAGTTCCCATGTATTCTCTGCCAATCCTAGAGTCCAGAAATCCTTACACTCCAACACCTGAATCATCCGAATGATGAATTTGGACAGGGAACACAGCAATTTGAGATTTAGACCTTAGACCCCGACCCAGAGCTTTGGATTACTGCAGATTTCTCTCCTGAATAAATGTGATCTGTTCCACTACATTATAAATTAAGCTCATATGAACTCCTCTGAAGTAACCACACATAACTACTAAAAGCTGGATAACTGAAGCTCCATCCAACATTCAACATCCAACATTTAAGGCTTCTTCTGATAAAACGTCAAAAATGATTGTGCAGCAAACAGCTGGAGGCTCTCAAAAATGCTATGAGTGAAGGAGAAAATATCTTGGCGTTGCTGTAAAAATTATCTTCGTGGTACAAAAGGAATAGGTGGAATGATGGCACACAGCCCATAAAGGCCTGGCCGTCGGGAAAATTACAAGGGGAAGCTGCCAGGTTCTGTTGCCATAAGCCAGGCAGAACAAAAGGAGATGCAGCTTGTGGTTCGATTAAACCAAATTGACTCAAGCAAAGAAATGGAGAAGAATTCTTTTGCTGATGAAAAATAAATATCCAAAATGTTGGTCTTTCATGCAGTCTTTCATTGAGACTTTTTTTTTTTTTTTTTTTTTTTTTTTTTTTTTTTTTTTCGAGCTTGATGATTGATGTTAAATGATGGGAATATTATGGGTGGTGGCAGGAATACAGGTCAGGTATGTTCTCAATAGATGGGGTTGTCACATCATAGTTAAATGCCATTATTTACCTTCTGTGGATAGTTTACAAATGTTAAGGGCAGTGAAATCTTCATATTTTATTACATACTGAGAATAAAACAAATACAGCAGGTACAACTCAAATCTGAGCAAATTTAACTGATAACTGAGTGAATATTTCATTTATTTATTCATTTGATGAACTGTTTGATCCTACAATCTTGGGGAACCTGAATGCTGGAGCTGACTTTGGGCGAAGTCACGGTGCACCCCGAACAGCTATCCGTCACAGGGCCAACCCTCACGCTACTATTAGCACTCAAATCTAGGGGCAATTTGGAACAGCCAATTAGCTTAATGTGCACGTCTTTGGACTGTGGGAGGTAATCAGAGTACCTAGAGGAAGCCCATGCAAGTACATAGATACATATAAGCGCCACACAGAAACACAAAGTACACACCACACAGTGCTCACTCAATCCAGGACTCAAAGCCAGAAACTTCTTGCTGTGAGGCAGACGGGCTAACCATTACAACACCATGCCGCCTAAGTACTTGTTTCAGCTCTATCTTAATCCATCTTTCACTATGATAGACAGTGATGCCACCCCACTCATCTTTTCCAGCTATTGCGGGTTGGGCAATTCACCCTGCAGAAAACTGTCTTTATGACGAATCAGATGAGGAACAATCTCATGTACTCACATTGAGCTGTATGAGAAATTTGAAGAACAGAGCTATTATAACACCTGTGTGCAGTTCTCTGATTCACCAGAAGAAAATGATAACCTTGCTCATGATGTGTCCAAACAACAGCTCGTGCACCTTCCAGTATAAAATGTTACATAGCCCATGCATTACTGTCACTATAGTCCATATTGTTGGTCATTTTTAACACAATAAACCTGAATTTTAACGACAATACTACTTAACAATAGTTATGCATGCTGGTCTACTGACCAATATTTTGCTTGAGATAATTTATTCATACTCTGACTCACACCTAAGTCTGATTTGGAACAGCTGATTAACCTACCGTGCATGTTTTTGGCGTGTGGGAGGAAACCGGAGTACATGGAGAAAAACCCACAAGAGCACATGGAGAACATACAGACTTCACACAGAAAGACCCTCGCCGAGCCCTGGTCTCAAACCCAGGACTTCTTCTTGCGGTAAAGGTCTGTAGTATAACTGAGTCATGTACATGTAAGTGTTACGGTCCATAATTAGCTCATTATTTCATAATCATTTGTTATGATATTGCAGGATGACACTAATCATTAATCAGATGAAAAATATACTAATACACAATAATAGTGGTCCTGATTTCAGCGTAGGATGCATGCACTGTGCATATGCTGCACATCGACTTTGGAAGCTATTATAACAGCACAGTGTTCCGTATTTCTTTTTTCTTTTCTTTTTTAATTGAGAAACACATTAAAACATCTCAGGGTATGTGTTGATTTATGTTTGTTTTCAAGATGTGCATGTGGCAGATTATTATTATTCATTTCCTTTCATTGTCTGTTCCCACTTAATCCTCATTAGGGTCACAGGGATGCCGGCCCTCATTCCAGCCAACTCCAGGCAAGGGCAGAGTACACCCTGGACAGCTCGCCAGGCCATCGCAGGGTGGAAACAGGCTGACGGCTTTGCAGCTACTCTTGTCGAAAGTCAGCAATGGTTCTTTTACATGAACCTCAACACCATAGACAGTGAGAGACATGGCCGGCCTTTGATAACCCAGTTAGCTAGCTGCGCTTGGGGTGGGGGGGTAGGGGTCAGTGACAACCTTGTGGAGAGTGGGACTCGAACGCCCAACCTTATGATCAGCAATCCAGCATCTTTTACCCCCAGGCCTCCACTTCCCCTTAATAATAATAATAATAATAATAATAATAATACTCATAATAATAATAATAATAATAATAATAATAATAATAATAATAATACTCATAATAATAATAATAATAATAATAATAATAATAATACTCATAATAATAATAATAATAACAATAATAATACTCATAATAATACTCATAATAATAATAATAATAATAATAATAATAATACTCATAATAATAATAATAATAATAATAATAATAATAATAATAATAATAATACTCATAATAATAATAATAATAATACTAATAATAATACTCATAATAATAATAATAATAAGGGCAGTGGTGACCTGGTGGTAAAAGGTGCTGGATCGCTGATCCTAAGGTTGGGGGTTCGAGTCCCACTCTCCACAAGGTTGTCACACACACACCCCCCACCCACCCCCCCAGTACAGCTAACTGGGTTATCAAAGCTGGCCATGTCTCTCACTGTCTATGGTGAGAGGTTCATGTAAAAGAACCATTGCTGACTTTCGTCAACAGTAGCTGAAAAGCCGTCAGCGTGTTTCTGTCCCTTGCTAAAGGGTTGTGTCAGGAAGGACATCCGATGTAAAAACTTACGCCAAATCAAACATGCGATGATTCGCTGTGATGACCCCTGAGAAAAAGGGAACAGCAGAAAGGAAAAGAAGAAGATTATTTTATTATTATTATTATTATTATTATTATTATTATTATTATTAGGCAGCACAGTAGTGCAGTGGTTAGCACGTCTGCCTCACAGCAATAAGGTCGTGGGTTCAATTCCCAATTCAGGCATGTCAGTGTGGAGTTTACGTGTTCTCCCTGCTTGTGTGGGTTTCCTCTGGGTACTCCGGTTTCCTCTCAGTCCAAAAAAATGCACTGTAGGTTAATTAGCTGTTCCAGATCACCCCTAGGTGTGAGTGTGAGTGTGAGTATGAATGATTGTGTGAGTGTATGTCCTGCAATATAGGGTGTACCCTGCCCTCACCCATAGTTGGCTCAGATGGGCACCAGCCTCATCGTGACCCTAAATAGGATTAAGGAGTTCAGAGAACGAACGAATGAATGAATGAATGAATGAATGAATGAATTGTTATTTTTGTTGTTTTTGTTTTGTTGTTTTTGTTTTTATTGTTATTGTTGTTGTTGTTGTTGTTGTTGTTGTTGTTGCTGTTGTTGTTGTTGTTGTTGTTATTAACCCCATGTTCTGACAATGCATTATGTTCTCATGAAGTAAAAATGTTGACAAATAAAAAGCTCAAAGTTTCATAAAGTTATGTTGTGCCAATGAAAACATCTTTCCTCATTTTTTCCACTGCAAGAGCTTCCACTGGTGGGCGCAGATAGTGGTGAAATTGTCTATTTGTGCCATTACTCAAATAAAAATGAAACTTCAGACTAATGATGCAAAGACTAATGACTAATGATGTTGTAACTGGCTAGCTGTTCTCGTTTGGCTTTCTTCAGACCTACACATGATGCAAATGCAAGTGCAAAGATACATTTTATTCCAAGTTTAATACAAATTCTCTAAAGATTGATAACTTATAGCACATAAAATATACATGTCTTTTTCCTCTTTTTTTTTCTATTCACAATGTGGCATCTACATTCCAGTTAAAAAGATATTTATTCAAGTTCCTAAGCAACAAGCACCAGCAATAAGAATCCTTTTTGTTGCCATAAGGCGTGGCTGGAAAAATCCAGTGTGTTTAAAAGCAGTGATTTTACCACTCTGGCATGGTGAAAGTGAAATTGTGGGTGGCCAAACAAGCCCTCCTCATGGTTGAGGCCCTGACACCTGATTGTTAGTGATTTGGGATAAATGCCAGTGCCTGGGTGGCATGCTGTGGTTTAATGATACAGAGCTTTCTCTTATATCACCGGGAATGAGATGGTCTGAGGGTGTGCGGAGGGGTACAGACATGGTCTCTGAGACTATCAGCACTCAGTTTAAAGCTGCATAACTGAATGATACCACAGGATCTTTTAATGCTGCCTACTAATGCACTGTAAATTACAAATAATGAATCAGTAATGATATGCACTGATAATCAGCAAAGGGAAAAGGGATGTGATTATAATAGATGACGAATATTAAAAAGAAGACGAATTCTGTGATTTTTATTACATGGGGTAGAAAGAAAAGGTGATATTTATGACGCATGAAGATGAAGTGACGTTACAGCTAGCATAATCTCCAGAGAAAAAGCGATGAGGGTCAAAATTCTGCGGCCATGAAAAAAAAAAAATTAAACATTGTTGATGATAGCAGATTTCGCTAAATATGTTTGTAACCCATGAGGCCAGTGCACATTATCCAGCCTTTTTTTTTTTTTTTTTTTTTTTTTTTTTTTGGCATCATGTACACAAAGAGGGTCAGTGTTTCTCACTCTACATGGGGGAAATTTAAAGTATGTTTTGAAAACTGCCAAACACCCACAGTGCACTAGGCTGTGTAACATAGTCCTGAGCATGTTATGACTACCCTCTCAGACAACTATCAATATGTCAAACTTCCAACAAATCACTCGACAGCATAGTTTCATCACTTGTTAAACTGTCTGCATGGAAAACATTAAGCTTATCATTAGACTCGCATTATTTTTAGGCCTTGTGTTGCTTTGATAATAATCCGCACTAATTAAACATTGTTTTGGGTTTTTTTTGTTGTTGTTGTTGTTGTTTTTGTAGGAGTGGACAGGAGTTACTGTATACAGCAGCATGGCAGTCTTATCTTCTGCTTTCATATAAAAAGCTTGAAAGTTCATCGATCTAGAGAGCAACTTTAGTGTCTTCATTCTTCACCAGGGTCAAGTTGTTCTTTTTCATGCCAATAGACTTTAGGCTGCAGACAGAGCAAGAATGTTTTTACATGTGATCATTCATCCAGTATGTGTTTCAGGCGCCATACAGATTAAATGGAAGAATCTGAAAATGAAGGTCTTTAACTTTTAATCCTTTTACAAAGACCCTTCAGACTGTCTGAGGATGGATGGCGTGGGGGGTGGAGGGGTGTGTGGGGTGTCTGAAGTCACTGATCCACTCCTTCTTGGGTGTAAGAATTAAATCCTAACACCTAGACATGTCACTTGCCGAGTAGCTTTGACAGTGTAAATAATATAAAACCCAAGATACACTCAATGTCATGTTGCACATGCAGAAATGAACAAGCTACCAGACAAACAAACAAACAAACAAACAAACAAAAATAAACAATGATGCAGTTTAAGTGGTTTTATTTCAAATTACTTTTGACTACATGGAAATAAAGAATAAATAGGTGTTTTTCTTAATTTACAAGTTTATGATTATTGCCACTTTATATTCACAGCTGTAACAAATAAGCTGCAACAATTACACCGTAATTCATACTTTATTTGAGGTCTATAAAACTTAGGATTTTTTCCGAATAATGGAAAAAAAGAAAAGCTGACAATTCCTTCAGTAAAAAATGTCCTTTAATTTTTCGCAGGGCGAAATTTTCTCCATATAAATACATTAACCCAGAGTATGCTCAACAAATACAGTAGACGCTGGATATAAGTAAATACTGACCTCTTTACAAGGCATAAACAAACAAAATAAGATTTTAACATAACACCACATATACATCGCAGAGACATTCCTACACTTTGGGCAGTGCTTGAGAGACAGGGGAACCCGGGGAGAACCCGTGGGGAACCCACGGGGAACCCGTGGAGAACCCGTGGGGAACCCGTGGAGAACCCATGGAGAACCCGTTGGGAACCCGTGGAGAACCCATTGGGAACCCGTGGAGAACCCGTTGGGAACCCGTGGAGAACCCGTTGGGAACCCGTGGAGAACCCATTGGGAACCCATGGAGAACCCGTTGGGAACCCGTGGAGAACCCGTTGGGAACCCGTGAAGAACCCGTTGGGAACCCGTGGAGAACCCGTGGGTTCAGTTCGGACAGGAGCACTTGCACTCGGATATGACTGGGTACTGCGCCTGGATCCATGAACACTTGGATGAGCGCCGGGACGTGCAGTACCAGCGCAGCAGCGTTAAGTGCGCAGACTTGGAGGGTTTACACATCATGCCCTCGGGCACTGAACACGAGCGCTTTGTCAAACAGCTGCCCATTTTGATATACCGTGGCCAGAACCGGCTGCCCAGGTCCTGCCACGCGTGCACCACCGGGCAAAATGTGTACGACCAGAGCCACATTTGGAGTCGCCGTCGCACCTTCTTGTTGTATTTCTTGGCATCGTACACTGCATCGAAGTCCAAAGCGCGGAACTCTTTGGGCATGGAACGCTGCTTGAGTCCTTCAGTCTCCGTGGCCGCGTCCTCCGGCGACAGGATGGACATGTAGCGCTCGTTGAAGTGCGCACCCAGCATGTTGCGCAGCTCCGTATTATTCAGGTCGCGCTCTCTGGGGTCGAGAAGGGGATCGGGGTCTTCCTTGAGCACAACCACAGGCAGGCTGTCGCTCGGGATAGGACGGAGGAGGTAGTGCATTGATGTGAGGTGCTGACACGAGCCGCCTTCTATCCGGAAGCCGAGGGCGAAAAATAGCGCGCACAACGCCACAAACTGAGGCACGTTATCCATGTTATCCATGCGATCTGGCGCGCGATGGAGTCTCACTTGTAAATCCTGGAGACAACTGGCGCGAACGTCCAACCGTGCAAAGCGCCAAACCGCCGCCACCACCACCACCACCACCCCCTCCGTGATCTTGGCTACACAGCACTAGTAAGCAGTGTCCAGCTTGAGAAGTTCGAGATACCGATCCACACAATGAGTCGATTAGTCGATGAGTCGTTAGGAGCGCGCGTCTACCAGGTCGCCGAGTTGAAGGTCATGCCTGGCGCCAGTGCAGTAGTAAGCGCGTGGCTCCGTCACATGGCGCGCGTTCGGCGATCAGCTCCGCGTTGCTGCGTCCGCGCGTCTCCGCACCGCCCCGTGTACGCATGGTGCTCCCTCGCGTTGGATCGTCCAGCGCCCAACTGAGAGTCGCCATGGCTGGCCCGATTTATGCTCCGCCGTTTGTGATGTAACGCGCAAAAAAAAAAAAAAAAAAAAAAAGAAAAAAAAAGTCCAGTGTGAATGCCGGTTTTTTTTTTTTTTTTTTTTGCCAGGGCTCCCCCGGCGCCTCCTTCTCTCAGAGGGAGGAGTGGAAGGGATGATGGAGGGCGGAGGGGCGCGCACAGGGTAGGTGCGCACATCTCAATCTGTCCCACTGTGAGGGAAATAGTTTCAGTGACTCATTATATCCTTATGTTTCTTCCCAGCTGTTTAGCTTTCATGTCCACTTAGTGGCTTCATTCATGCATTGATTCCCTTATCCATGTACATCTGAACCGCTGGCACCCATCTTTCAGCTGATTCTGGGCAGAGAACACCCTGGACAGCTCACCAGGCAGAAACTGCCTGACGATAGTAGTGAGAGACATGGCAGGCCTTTGATAACCCAGTTAGCTGCACCCGAGGACGACCCAGTGGCATACTGGTTAGGGTGCTGCGCTCATGCTCGGGAGGTTGTGTGTCCAAATCCCAGTTTAACACCCACTATGCAAGATCTTAACCACAAGTGTGGCTCTGTTCACCCAGCAGTATCAATGGGTACCAGTATAAATATACTGGGAAGGTAACCTGTGATGGACTAGTGTCCCAGCCAAGAGTAGTTGATCTCTGAGTCGCTTCACGCTATGGAAGCCGGGGAAAAGCACCAGCATGATGAGCCACTATGGCTCGGTGTATAAAAAGCCCAAAGGATTTGACGTATTTTAGCTGCACTGGGGACAGCAACGGCAACCACTGACAGTGGAACTTGAAACCCCGACCCTGCGATCACCAGCACCTTACCACTGGGCCACCACGGCCCTTTCACTCACTACCTTACTCACCACTCACTTGCTGAAGCACTTGCTCCTTCTAGGATCATGGGGAGACTGAAGCCTACCTCAGTGGACACTGGGTGAAGGCGGGGCCACCCTGAACAACTCGCCCTGTAATGGTGATTTGTTTAGGTTGTACCGGGCCTTCACCCAGTATCTACGATTAAACTATGATGGGTTTTTTTTTTTTTTTTTGTAATAAGAACTTTTAAAAGACACGCCTGAATTTACTTTAAAACAACACTTCTGCATTCCATCTTATTTGTAACTGCACAAGACGGAGAAGCTGAAAGCGCAGCAGTAGAAAAAACAGTTATGAGATCATGCAGGGTTGTATTGGTACCTCCTCTAGGCGGTGTTTCCGATATTCCTGTATTCCCCTTTTAATGTCTAAATTGACCTTAGCGTAATTTTCTGGCCTAATACTGTGACAATATACGTCCGGCGCCAGTAGGATGTGAGGTCTTATTTGAGACAAAGGAAATGGGCTGAAATTATGTTTCCAAGATAAGAGTGCCAACCAACCAACTGTAGTGACAAGTGGACTAGTGGCCCCCTGCCCCAAGGCAGATACTGGATTGGACTGGTTTGGTCAGGAATCAAAACCCATCAGTGGACAAAGGTGTATTATACAGGTTGAATATACAGGTAATTTGGAAAGGTTTAGCAATAAAAAGCTTTAAAAGTATGTATCCTCTTTGGTCTCTCTCTTTTTGTTTTTTTTTAATAATAATTCCAATAACTGTTACTGCAAATGTTTCCACCATAAACAAACTGTGATGTAATGATATCCTCGCTACATATATCATGAAAGGCTCTTAATAATAATAATAATAATAATAATAATAATAATAATAATAATAACGTTTTTGATTTATTCCATTAGTGGATTTGTTTACTTTTTGACCAAAATGGGAAATCTAAAGAAACTTTTGAAATGAGGTCACAATGAGCATCCGAGGTTTTGTACACTTCATGCTGAGTGCCCAGTGCACTCAATCTTTCTGATAGATCAAAAGGCCCTCCCAGGTTGAGGCACAAATATTCCTGATTCTTTCATGATCCAGCTAGATAAAAATGTAATTTGTTTTTGTTTAATTCCTCAACAAGACCTTTGATGATCTAACAGGAGACCAATTTGAACGCTCGATTTGCAAGCTATGGTTTCACTGTAAAGTCAGCTCAGTTTTAAATGCAAACATATACACACACACTCTCTCTCTCTCTCTCTCTCTCTCTCTCTCTCTCTCTCTCTCTCTCTCATGTGCCTGACTTCTTTCCCTTTTTTTATTCAGTTTGGACACTCTGTGTTATTTTCTGTCACTGCGTCCATCAGTCGTGGATGCACCACCCCATCTCCCCAAACTAGTTTGGACTCACTTACACTCGAAGTATTCCACCAGAAATTATTTGAAAAAGCTCCAGTTTATTTATATCTTTTTATAGGATCACAATACATTTAGAGGTACCAACATTCATAAACCAAGTCCTGTCAAGATGATGCCTTTAATGAAAAATAATGGTATAAGAGATATTATCTTTTCTTAGATAAAGACAATGTTATCACATATCTACATTGAATTGGTACTTCATATCTGTTTATAAGTTCATAAACACATCTGCCATGGCATGGTCAGAGTACGTTACATTGCAAAAGCTAATGAGTAGCATTAGAAAGAGGGATAAAAGACAATAAGTGTCAAAAATATGATCTGCAAATATATTAAGCATAATTAAAAAAAATACAGATATGATGCTCTTCAATGCTTTTGGCTTGGTGTGTGCACAGTATAAAGGTTTCATGACAAAGACATTATTTAACCTTATATGGAATGATAATTGTTAAAGCAAAGGAGATTGCAGTGGAATTTTATTTAATTGCATCACTTATTAGGGAATAGGCAGCACACATATTGTAAATACTCAGAGCTGAGCTCTCTCTCTCTCTCTCTCTCTCACACACACACACACACACACACACACACACACACACACACACACACACACACACACACACACACATAATAAAGTAGTGCATTTCATAATTAGTTCAACTGACATCACTGTACAGAAATTAGGAGAAGGAAACAATTTCAATATCATTAAAAGTCCAGAAGTGCAGTAGAAACATTTTGTGAGGAAACAACGGTGCAAATACACATTTGTAATTCATTGCAACATCGACAAGTCATAACAACGCAACAGACAAAAAAAAAAATTCACAAAAGCTGCCCTTGCTGTCGCTTTTATCCTGATAAACTTCTTTGCCTCCAAATACGTCAATAGTAAGCATCGATCCTATTTTACATACAATTAATAAGGTAAGACTGACTGGAATAGCCATTATAATTTTACTGAGAGGTGTATCATGGCTGAACGTATAGAACCCCATTATCAGTGCAGTACTGAATCCATAGACAGCATTTGAATCAAGCATTAAAATCTCTCTGGCTTTAAAGAAACCAAGAGTTAGAATAATTCTTTTATAGAACAGTCACAAACACCTAACCAAAAAGTGGTGAATACCCTTCATATAAAGTGGTATAAATGTCCAGTACCAAAATTAAAAAAAAAAAGAAAAAAAAAAAAAACAAACAAAAAAAAACAGTAAGGTGATTATTTTTTTTTCTTTTTCTGGGGCCAGCAAGAGAACAATAATACAGACGCTCCTCGCTTTTCGTTTATTTGCTTTACGTTTTTTTTCGATTTTACGTTTTTTGTAAAAAAAAAAAAAAAAAAAAAAAAAAAAAAAAAAAAAGTATACGCGACATTCATACATAGTACGTACGCATGACGTAGTGACTTCCGCATGACGCTCCATCCATTGTTACATGGCACTGCAGAACTTAATTAAAATGTAAGTTGAGGAGCGTCTCTACCAATTTTACCTGCGTTTTCTGCACAACGGATGTAAACGGGTCTCTCAAGTGCACTTTATATGTGCCTTTTCATAAAACATGAGTGGTTTTAGATTTGCTTTAATGTTAGCAAGTTAATGATCACCCAAAGAAAAAAAAACTTGGACAGACACCTCACACTGGTGACACTTCCGATAATAACAAATGTACACCACAAATGATCTAAAAGAGGTAAACAGCAGTTTGCTATCAAGAGCGTCTGCCTGTGCATTAACTTGATGATGAAAATGAAGTGCACAAGTGAAAAGCTTCCAAAAACTCAGACTGTATGTTTTTTAATCCAACCACACTTTAAAGATTAGGTAATTTCGAACACTTATAAGGGTGACTTCAGAAAAGATGTTGCGCCCATGATCTCTATTGATGGCTTATAAGTACTGGAAGCCAGATTTTAGTAATGTGAACCGTTTGCTTTTATTCAGCACCGTCTGACCGTGACAAAATTGTGTTTTCACTTCATATACAACCTCCATGAATGTTCAGGTAGGATTAGGTGTGTTGCCAAAGGGACGCAGATTTACACCCGATCTACACCAGACGTAAGGACTGAATCTCAAGGCCGATTCAAAAGCTTGGGACTTAAAGTACTACATTTCACCTTTCACCTGTCTTATCAGTCTATGCAGAGGCAGCTTCAAGTTCAAAGGTCAAAGCAGCACATTATTTCATGTTGCATTAACAGTAAGTATATTAACAGTCATAGCCACAGGTTTATGAGTCCGACAGAGTTGACCAGCAACTTAATTTTCTTCTTCCTGCACATTAATGTATTTTCCACATACCACAACACAGACAGTCTGCATGCCGTAACTGTATTCACGTGGAGGATGTGTGGTGGCGATATAATAAAACACATCAACATGACATACATTAATCCACGATGGTTCGTTCTAGAGGGTGCTGCTGAGTATTTCAGAAACCAGCTCATCGGTTTGGTCATCTGAGTCCACCTCCTGAGCTGCTGTCTGTACCGCTGCGGCTCCTCCGTGAGCGTCTTCCTTCTCGTCTAACCACTGAGCGTTGTCTCTGCTAGGGGATGTTTCGCCGCAGGACTCCACAAAAATCCTGCGCACTGTGGGTTTGCCGTCCCTGTTGTTGACCTTCCACTCGTCCATGCTGTAGGACGAGTGCGGGAAAGAGACAGGGAGCTCTAGTGGCAGGTCGAGCTCGCTCTGCCGGGTGTAAACCCCTTCTGAAAGTGAAGGTGTCTGGTTTTCACTCTGGACCCTTAGCCAGCGATGTGTTGCGCTGAAGCAGCTCCTCTGGGGCTGGCTCCTTGACAGCAGCCTGCGTTTATAGCGAGATGTCTTTTCTGATGATCTACTGGAGTATGAGGACAGAGAAAGCTCTTCCAGGTCTTTAGTGAAGGATTCTGTGTCCAGCATGAGTTTAGAGCAGGCGCTGGGATTGAGGTCATGCATCTGCAGGACATCAGGGGCACTGCCACTCAGTGTATGCACAGCCTGATGGGATAGATCCTGGGCTGAAGAATAAACCAGGTCAAGATCTCGTGGGCTCAGAGCATCGCTGGAGTCATAGTCGCTGTCTGTCGGGAGGAAGACCTCAGAGCAGCCTTCTTCATCCGAGACTGTCTGGGAGTCTGCAATGAAAAGAGTTTTTTTTTTTTTTTTTTTCAATCATTTTAATTTTTGAATATACATATCGATCATGGCAATGAATTATAAAAAAAACATAAGAGCATAAATAAATCAACCACTCAACTTTTTATATAAAGGGAACTCATCAGAAAATACTCTAGCAATTAATTAATTCATTAATTATGAATCTGGTCAGAATGCCCCCCGGACGCCTCCCTGGTGTGGTGTTTCGGGCATGTCCAACCGGGAAGAGACCCCGGGGTCGACCTAGAACACGCTGGAGGGACTATGTCTCTCGGCTTGTCTGGGACCACCTCGGTGTCCCCCCGGGAGAGTTGGAGGAAGTGGCTCGGGAGAGGGACGTCTGGACCTCTTTGCTGAGGTTGCTGCCCCCACGACCCGACCCTGGACTAAGCGGAAGAAGATGATGATGATGATGATGATGAATTATGAATGTTTTCATGAAATGTGTGAATTAATTTCATTCTTCATTTTTTTTTTTTTTGCTGAACCATTTAATATTACTAGGGTATCCAGAGGTCGAAGCCTATCCCAGCCGACTCTGAGCAAAGGTGGCGTACAACCTGAACAGCTCATCTGTCCATTACAAGGCCAACTCACACAAACATTCACACTCATATTTAAACCTAGGAACAATTTGGAACAACTAATCAGCCTCATGTACAGTCACTATCCGAGTTACAACGTACGCGAGTTACGACCACTCGTACTTACGACCACGTCTAGCACGTGCCTGTTATGAGTTTACTGTATATGTCCGGCAGCATAGCGCGTAAGACAGTTGTGGCAGCACAGCATCCCAGCATCTCACACTCACAGCATTATACCACTACACTCAGTGATTAGATACCGTCGCAGTAACATCTCTTTTACAGTACAATTTTACATTCATTTACTGTACACCGTTACCATGGCCCCCAAGAGGAAGTCCGATTCATCAGATGGCAATTCTACCAAGAAAGCAAGGAAGGCATCGTCGTTGGAGACGAAGATGAAAGTGATAAAGAAGTATGAAGGAGGGGAAAAAAAAAAAGTAAATTCCATCGTTCGAGATCTGAATCTCTCCCACTCCATGATGTCTACAATTCTGAAGGACAAGAACCGCATTAAGGACGCAGTGAAAGCTGCAGCACTAATTAAGTCAAATATCATCACAAAACAGCGTGGAGGACCGAGTGCAGAGATGGAAAAGTTGCTATACACGTGGTTGGAAGATAATAGGCAAAGAAATGTGAAAGTGATGTTGCGAGCAGTGCAAAGTAAGACTACAAGTTTATTCCGCATGTTGAAAGAACGTGCAAGTGAAAAATACGCTTCACATGAATTCATAGCGAGTGCTGAGTGGTTTCGGTTTCGTTGTGTGAAATGTCCGACTTATGACCAATCCGATTTACGACTGGTTGGTCGGAACTGATCTAGGTCGTAACTCGGATAGTGAGTGTATTTGTTTTTGGACAGTGGGGGGGAAACCAGAGTACAACCCACACAAGCTTGTGAAGGACATACCAACTCAATACAGAAATGTTCTTTCCAAACCCAGGACTTGAATCTCGGACCTTTTTCGTGTAAGTCAGACATGTCACTACATTACCATGCTACGCATCACATAAGTCATTTTGAATTAAATTGTTTCACTGGGACAGCTAGAAAGTTTAATTCTTTTTTTTAATGACTTTATAAGATTGTTGTCATGTGCAGCATGTTCACACTGACCTAGTGGTTATCGCAACTGCCTCACAGCACGAAGGACCACGGTTTGAGTCCCAGAATCTGCATGGGGGTTTCTGTGATTTTGTCTGCTTTCCATGCTGCTGTGGGTTCCCTCAAGGTACGCCGGCTTCCGCCCACAGTCCAAATTACACCTAGGTGTGAGTGTGAATGTGAATGGTTGTGTTTGTTCTGTGTGTACGCCATGCAATAGTCTGGTGAGCTGCTTCTGCCTTTTCCCAGAGTTGGCTGAGATAGGCTCAGATCTTCCCATGACCCTATTAGGATTAAGTGGTTCAAAAAATGAATAAATGAATGTGTTCTGATTTAATGTTACATCATGGCACGTTACTGTTATTCTGCTCTGTGAATACCTCTTATTGGACTGCATCAATTCAACAGTAGATATTTTCCATAAAGTCTCTGGTAAGATATCTCATTAACATACTTTCATTATTAAACATACATATGCAAAGTATATATATATATATATATATATAAATGATAAGAAATATATGTTACCATCTCTAGCTTTTCTTCTTAACTCAGGTGAGGGAGAGGGAGTAGGCAGGTAGTCTGTGTTGGAAGAAATAGAGTCGTACTTCTGTGCTACGAGTTCGGAACTGGCATCCACCAGCCACGTGATGGGCACACCGCCAAGAGGCTGTTTATAGCGGGCATACTGCAGGGCATCAGTGATCCAGCGGATATCACGCCACATCTCATCTATTTGCTTTAAAACAAAACATTGCCAATGCCATCATGAAAAAAAATTCATTCATTGCTTTCCAAAGCAAATATGCTAGACTGAGTGACTGACGATGAGAATTATTACTTGTAATTATTCATTATTCTGAATGTTGTTTATTTAAAACTGTCTGAAGTTATGTTTGCATGTGGTATACAGGGAACCCTCGCTACGCCGCGCTTCAATTAATGCGGCTTCAGTGCATTTTGTTTTTTTGTTTTTTAAATATTCACAGAATTAAAAAAAATAAGTAAATTAAGGAAGAATAGGGGAAAAAGTTAAGGAAAATACAACAAAAACAAGGCCAATTATGCAAAAAACCCCAAACAAACAAAACCAACCCAAAACTTCCCATCAAAACTAGTTGCATTTTTAATAAGGTGTGCATCTGAGTGCGGGCGCGCGCATCTGTATGTGTGTGTGTGTGTGTGTGTGTGTGTGTGTATTTCTATTGTATTTACATCTTGTGCATTATTTTTGAATGTTTAATTGTTATTATAAGCATTTATAGCATTGAATATGTATTTATTGATGCTATATAAACATATACATGTACATATACGTCAGTCGGGTGGGGGGGGTATCAGATTATACTTTGCGGAATTCGGTGATCGCGGGGGAATCTCGGTCCCAATTAACCGCGGAAAATGAGGGATCCCTGTATTACAAAATAAATTAATTAATAAAAATGCCAACATGTAAAGAAATTAAATCAATGACATGACATCAGCTATGAACTAAAAATAGCTGTAATTTATACTATGTGTGTGTCTTTGCTATACTGGATATTTTATTTTGGTAATCTTACTTCAAAATGTCTGAAATGTATTCAGCTGCACACAAGTAACATTTTGAAGTGCTAGGAACTATTAATTATCGAATTACTGAGCAGATGCCACCAAAATATCTCTCATTTTATGTGCATGTGTGTGTTTTTTTAAGGTATTAAATCTGAGTGCCCCCAGTGCAGCTAACTGGGTTATCAAAGGCCGGCCATGTCTCTCACTGTCTATGGTGAGAGGTTCATGTAAAAGAACCATTGCTGACTTTCGACAAAAGTAGCTGCAAAGCCGTCAGCGTGTTTCTGCCCTGCGATGGCCTGGCGAGCCACCCAGGGTGTACTCTGCCCTCGCCCGGAGTCGACTGGAATGGGCGCCAGCCTTCCTGCAACACTAATTAGGATTAATCGGTTACAGAAAATGAATGAATGAATAAATCTGAATGCATTAAAGCGGCTCATTGAAGCTTCAAAGTTTAATACACCTCAGTCCGTGCTAATATAAAGTGAAAAGCAGAATGTGTTTTTAATCAGAGCTGTTCCATATAGTGAATCTCCTCAATTCTCATTTTCACATTTTCCACTCTTGAAATTTACTATGCGACTGTATTTACAAGGAACCCGTTTGGAATGGTGAGGAAAATGTAGAAAAAAAAAAAAAAAAAAAAAAAAAAATCAGGGAGTTAAAAAAAGAAAAAGCTCCCCCCCCCCCCCCTTCCCCAAATACAAAAAAATACAAAAAACCCGCTGCAATATGAGCCCCTCCTTGCACATGTCATGTGAGATTCAACTTATGGGAATGGGGTTTGACACCAAACGATGACTGCTATGGAAAGTATGCTGGTGCTTTAATGACAAAAGGAGGGACCAGACTACGACAAGTGAAATAAAATGGAAGCGGCAGCTTTCACTTGTGAGAGAGCGCAATTCAACAAATCAGTGTTCATTTTGATGCTGGCTTGGAGATACTGCAGCAAAGAGGACGAAAGTTCTCTAAGGATGGTGTAGTCCATACAAGAGTTTTGGGTTTCCACATTTAAGAATAAGGATCTTGTTCTGTGGATTTTTTTACGACTTCAAACTTAATTCAATATGATTTCTAACCCATTTAAGATTTCCCAAGAATTTATTTTGCCTTTATAAACTGATTTAAAACAAACCCTCTCCGTAACATTGATTCATCATGTACTTGCTGCTGACTGGAAATGATTCAGAGACTGCAAAGCTTCCATATATCTCTATTTAATCTATGATGATCAATTACATTTTTTTGATAATTTACCACAGAACCTGTCCCAAGTAAAAATAGCCAGTGTATTACATTAAGACATTGAGGTTCCCACTGAAGAAATGGAATGTGTCATGGTATCTTCATCTGGGAATGACATGATATGGCTCAAATATTTAAAGTTCATGTTTTTGTGGTCGCTCTGTATTAGTTCCCTGACAGGACCTGACAGTGGAAAAATCCATCTCTCATACCAGAGCGGAGCCTTAAGTGTTTTGCGCTAATGTGCCATTTTGACAGATGAGGCCTTTTTTTTTTTTTTTTTTTTTTGCATGCTCCTCTGTGGAACATTAAAATGTTTATACTAATTGGTGCCACATTGCATAGCCACACACAGGCCACGCAGTTCTTCACATTGATTGGTATTCTTTCTCTCCCCTCACCACTCTCAGGCAGTGTGTAATCTGCGGTCAGTGTGCCACTTTTTTCCACAGCCTCTTGGATCTGACATCACACAAACACTCTTGTGGTTTTGTGGTCAATCTCAATTAATAGTCCAGACCGTGGTGGCAAAGAGGGATTATTTCAGCCCAGTGCACTGAACAGACAGCTCTCTTTCAAGTCCTGTAGTGAGACTCTGTTAAGCTCGTATTGAAAATTCTACACAAGAAAAACAAGCCATTTTACAGTTTATATGTCTAGTAGTTACACTTTACTACATCAATAAACTATTCTAATTGGATTATTAGCTTAAGTTGTTTTTGTAGTTTGACATTTTGCACACTTCTGTGTGTCTGGGAATATGTGAAACAGCCATCACCTCTGTTCGACAACATTACATTATGTCAAATCACACACACACACACACACACACACACACACACACACACACACACACACACACACATACATACATATACATACATATGTATATATATATATATATATATATATATATATATATATATATATATATATATATATATATATATATATATATATATATATATATGCATATTATATATATATATATATATATATATATATATATATATATATATATATATATATATATATATATATATATGCATATTATATATATATATATATATATATATATATATATATATATACATACATACACACACACACACACACACACACACACACACACACACACACATACAGTGCTCCCTCGCTACTTCATGCTTCAGTTTCTGTGGCTTTAGTGTATCGCGGGTTTTTTAAAAATATTCATAAAAAAAATAAAAAATAAGGAATTTAAGGAAAACTAAGGAAAAACGTTCAGGAAAATACCATACAACAAGGCCAATTAAAAAAAAAAAAAAACAACCTTCAAATAACCCCAAAAACCCAATCAAACAAAAACAAACGAAAAAAGCAACAACCCAAAACCCCCCAACAAAACTACTTACATTTTTATGTGAGGTGCGCATCTGAGTATGTGCAAGTGTCTGAATGTGTTTATATTTGTATTTTATTTATGTTATGCATTATTTTTGAATGTTTAATTGTTATTATAAGTATTTATAGTGTTGAATATGTATTTATTGATTTTATATACACATACACATGTGCATATACGTCAGTGGGGGGGGGGGGGGGGGTCTACCCTACTTTGCGGAAATCGACCGTCACGCACTACGTAAGAATGTGGTGAGGCTGAGTGTTCTGCAGTGATACCTGAATATAATCAAGTATATGTTGGTGTCTCTGTTTAGCTACAGACAGTTCGGTATCTGTAATGGCTTCTCTCAAAGCTTGTTGGGTTATCAAGGCGTCCAAGTCCAGTACAGAGGTCAAGCGGCAGTACAAGCTAATAAACTTCTCCTTATATGCGCAGAAGTGAACTGAATACAGAGACATAGTAAGAGAAAGAGAAGAGAAGAAATTAAACGGCTGTGTTTCATGATAGCTATTTACATGAAATCTCTGTATATTCAGTCATTGGAAAATAAAACAACAACAAAGTCCTTTGTATTTATCTTGTGCAGACTCAAGAAGTATGTAACAAAGCTATAATTAATTTGCCAAGAACACTGACAATTCTATGAAAAGTCATGCGTTTGATGGAAATCTGTTGGTTGGTTTATAACATGCACTTAGACAGAATCAGCTCCAGTGGATCATGTTTCAAAGATAACTGTTCAAAAATGTCGAAATAACATCAAACCATAAGCCAAACAAGTAACTGAGCATTCTAAATTACAAGCATGGATTTGCACAACAATGGGATCTGCTTCTTTGCACAAATTCACAGGCTGATTGAAATAAAAAAAGATTTAGAGGTGTTTGAATGGACCTGGTTCAATTACAATATCGATTACTTATTTAACCTTTCTTCATTTTTACCCAGCCCGGACAGGGAGGGAGTATTTGGCTAGCCGCAAAGCAGACTGCTCCCCTGCTGGAGTGTGTATTTGTGGGTCTGTGTGATTTAGTGAGGCTCCACTGGGAGTGTGATTGGACACAGGGGGCGGGGGGGTAGTGGTGGTAGAAAGGAATCTGTGGATTTTATAAGGCCAACTGAGCTAATATTGTAGAGCTTGAAACAGAAGCCAGTGTACCGAGCTCAAACATTTGAAGAGGGAGGTTAAGGAAGCCCGAGTGGGGTGTGTAGGGATTGGTCTGGCCTGGGGCAGTGCACACGGCGTCTGAGGCAGGGAGCAGCAAAAGAAAGGACACATTGTGACCCAACTCGAGCACCTCCTGTGTGTAGAGACGGAAGTGCTTAGCCTGTGCAAGAAATAGACACACACAAAGGAACACACACACACACACACACACACACACACACACACACACACACACACACACACACACACACACACACACACACACACACACACACACACACACAGTTTTCAGTTTAGCTGAGACAATGGCAGGTTATTTTAACAAAACATCAGAACCCATGCTTTTCAATAACTGAGTGCACAGGACGAGCCAAATTTAAAACAAATACCCAAATGAAATGCATTCCAAAAATATTTCCTCGATATTCCTACACGTTTTAGACTCTAGGCATTAGAATTAGAAAACAATGCTTAAATGTCAGCTTCAGATGCATACTACAATGTTTTTGAGCCTAATCTCTGTTTACCACATCTGGAGTGCATTGGTTGATTATCACAGACTTTTAACACATTACTTGGTACCTAGACCAAAACCCAAAAAGGATGTTTACTGAAAACTCACTGATAATGGAAGTCTACGGGAAATAAACAGTTTCGGGAAACAAAGACTTTTGGAAAATGTGTTCATAAAATATTCAGAGATATTGCAATTTAAGATCTAAATCTGAATAATTCCTCAGCCTTCAGAGGAAAGAACTTGTGTTTATGTGTTCTCAATATAATTGTGTGAGGACTGATGGCACATGCCAAAAACACTGAAGAATCCTGGGATGACTTTTCACTACATTGACTCATGTTGTGAAAGTTTGGAATTATTTTCATGCAAACATAAAGTTGCACATTTTAAAGGTCAATTGATGAAATACAAAAACCGTTATGCTTTTATGGATTCCGTCATGGCAAATTAGTGTGGTCACTGCGTATCAAGCATAGGCTGGTTGAATGCAATGCAGTGACCACACTTGCGTATTTGCATAGTTTTTAGCTTTGCTAAACCTTTTCTGATGACGCACACAAGCCCAATTTATTCACACTTCAGGTACCATACACTGAGCTTTCCACTGGCATGAATAGTATGCAGGGAAGTGAACTTGGACATGGGATTCTAGGACATTCGCTCACAAGACAAATTCTCACAGGACAAATGCTCAGAACCCAAATGAAAAAACAGACATAAAAATTTTGTTCAATTTTAATCCTAACCCTAACCATAAACCCTAACCCTAAACCGAACCCTAATGCATAATGAGTTAATTTAACATTATGTATTTATAAGAATAAATAATTTTTATAACACATTGTGATCTTTTTGTGGGGCAGTGGTGGTCTAGTGGTATAGGGCGCTGGATCGCTGATCCAAAGGTTGGGGGTTCGAGTCCCACTCTCCACAAGGTTGTCACTGTCCCCCCAGTGCAGCTAACTGGGTTATCAAAGACGGGCCATGTCTCTCACTGTCTATGGTGAGAGGCATGTAAAAGAACCATTGCTGACTTTCGTAAAGAATAGGGCAGTGGTGGTCTAGTGGATAGGGCGCAGGGTCGCTGATCCTAAGGTTGAGGGTTCAAGTCCCCACAGGGTTGTCACTGTCCCCCCAGTGCAGCTAACTGGGTTATCAAAGGCAGGCCATGTCTCTCACTGTCTATGGTGAGAGGCATGTAAAAGAACCATTGCTGACTTTCGTAAAGAGTAGCTGCAAAGCCATCAGCGTGTTTCTGTCCCTTGCTAAAAAGGGTTGTTACAGGAAGGGCATCCGACGTAAAAACCTCTGCCAAATCAAACATGCGAATCAGATGATTCACTGTGGCGACTCCCAAGTAAAAGGGAAAAAGCCGAAAGGAAGACAGACAGACATTGTGATCTTTTTGGATTATGCATTGATTAGAACAAAGAAAAAAAGATGTTGTGAGCAAATGTCTGTTTTTTCATTACGGTTGTGAGCATTTGTCCTGTGAGCAAATGTCCACGCACCAGGACATGGACACATACCAGTCTTCTTCTCTTTTCTTTTCGGCTTTTTCCCCTTTTTCGGGGATCGCCATAACGAATCATCTGATTCGGATGTTTCATTTGGCATAGGTTTTCACATCGGATGCCCTTCCTGACACAACCCTTTAGCAAGGGACAGAAACATGTTGACGGTTATGCAGCCTACACTTTACCAAAGTCAGCAATGGTTCTTTTACATGAACCTCACCAGAGACAGTGAGAGACATGGCCGGCCTTTGATTACCCAGTTAGCTGCACTGGGGGGGGACAGTGACAACCTTGTGGAGAGTGGGACTCGAACCCCCAATCTTAGAATCAGCGATCCAGCGCCCTTTACCACCAGGCCACCACTGCCCTACATGGACACATATCAATAGGCTTTGATTAAAGGACTGTCCGAAGTAAACAACTTTTATGCTTTTTTCTCAGGACAGAAACCCAAATATTTTTTCGGTGGCAATCATACAAATGCTACAAATGTTCTCCATGGAGATCAGATTAAAATTTTTATTCTTATAAGGTACCTTAGAGAAGTTCCAAAATTGTCCTAGCAGGCAGATAAAAACAAATAGAATTTTAACAAACAAATAAAAAAAAAAAAAAAATTCCAAGAGTGTGTTGATGGATACAATTTTTAGGTCAGGTGTGACAAACTCATGCCACCAACGACTGTGTGACTGCAGGTTTTTATTTCAACCAAGTAGCAGCACACTCGACTTGGCTCATTTAATCAACTGATCTGAGTCTCCAGGCAATTGATTGGTCAGTCTCTGTACCAAGTACACAGATTGACCAATCAGCTGATTAAATGAGCCAAGTCAGGTGTGCTGCAGCTTGGTTGAATCAAAACCCGCAGTCACACGGCGTTTTGTGGAATGAATTTGACACCCCTGTTTTAGATGTTCTCCAAGAAACAACTCAAGAACATTTTAACAACTGAATGACATTTGTGCCTGAGGTAGCAGAGATGAAAATGTTGAGGTTCTCTTTGGGAGTAACGAGGATGGATAGGATCAGGAATGAGTACATCAGAGGGACAGCACATGTAAGACGTTTTGGAGACAAAGTCAGAGAGGCTAGATTGAGATGGTTTGGACATGTACAGAGGAGGGATAGTGAGTATATTGGTAGTAGGATGCTGAGGTTGGAACTACCAGGCAGAAGGCCTCGAGGAAGACTAAAGAGATGATTCATGGATGTGGCGAAGGAGGACATGGAGGTAGTTGGTGTAAGAGAAGAAGATGCAAAGGATAGGGTGAGACGGAGGCAGATGATTCGCTGTGGCAACCCCTGAAGGGAAAAGCCGAAAGGAGAAGAAGAAGAGAGTTCACCATTCCGCAAGTAAATGCATGCCATTATTATTATTATTATTATTATTATTATTATTGTTATTATTATTATTATTATTATTATTATTATTATTATTATTATTATTATATAGTCTTAATAGTGAGGTGTATAGTTTAATAGTGTTTCTGGTACCTCTACAGCAATGGGTCAGATATTGTTCAGATAAATGTTGGCACTCCTGTGGGTCAGTCAGTTCATGACTGCTTTAGTCATTCATGACACAACAAAAAGACATGATCCAATACACTACATATTTACCAAAAGTAGTCAAAAATATAAATTCAAATAGAATTACATGCAATTCAGCATTGACCACCATGAAGTAATAGCACGTGGCGGTTATGGATTATTTGACCAGAATAAAGGTCATCTTTTTTCTGTTTAAGTACCTGGTGCAGGGGTAGATTGATCTGCCGCAGTAGATTCTTAATAGCTGTCTGGAGCTCACAGAAGAGCAAGGGAGCATTGCTGTCTGCTGCCTGATCTGCTCTTTCCACCTCCTCAGGGCCAGATAGCGTATTCAGCCATTCCCACTCATCTCTTGGCGGGAAGATACGGTAGTCAGTAAAGACGTATACATATATACACACACATGGAAAAATGCTATTGACACATCCATCCCTGCTGAGGTGCCCACTACAGACTGTGCCACTCCACACTCCCATTACATGACGGCAGAGTTTCCAGAAGAAAGTGAACACTTAAGGAGCCACACTAGTTCCTGATATGCAGAGCAAAGACTCAGAGTGAGTAAAACGCCACCAACCACTAGACACCCCATGATTTTCAGTCTGAATGTTTTTAGAAAAAATGTGGGAAACTTTCTTTTGTGCCACCATTATACTGAGAAGGATGCTTTACAGAATTTATAGAAAAGCTCTGTGAGAACATGTGGATGCCTAGAGGCTAACAGTTAGCTCATTCGTATAATCTCTAACATGCAAGGAATTTAACCAGGAGAACGCTACCACTTGGCATCAAAGGGGTGGAGATGTCTGACGTTTGAGAGAAAAAAAAAAAACCCTGTCACTGCTACTTTTTTCTTCTCAAGTTTTTGTCTCATCAGCACAGCAAGAGGCTGATAAGCTACAGATGGTGTAATAAGAAGCATTTTTGCTGGAGTCTATAATGATAAATAAGTGTCGAGGGGGTGGGCTAAGCTGGTGGAAAAAAAGAGAATTTCTTTGCTCCAGAGATTTTCCTTGAGCCGTGAGTGGGCATCATCCTGTGTGAGCCTCCCGCTAGCTTCCACGCTCTGGCCCCATAGTAAATTTAGTTTTACTACCACACTGAGCGGCAGGATAATGCTCTCCCTGTCTGGACCTACCTACTGGGGTCAACAACATGACCTGAGATGAAAATAAATAAATAGCTCCTTTACTGAACAAAAACAAACAGGAGTTTTGTTTTGCTCATAAAAAATGACCACGTCAAGAAAGTATGTGCTCCTGTGGTGAAGCGGAACATTCGACGACAAGCCAGTACTTTGACACATCTCAATATTTCATCTTTACAGGCACACATACTCCTCATTTATTCAATGTACCAATAAGAAAACTGTTTGTCTGGTCCTGCATTACACAACTTATCCATCAGGTATATTCATGCAAGAATATCTAATACATAAAAACCTCATCTTTCATCTTCCAATCACAAACTTGCAGAATTATTCTTCTGTTATTATTCTTTCTTTTTTGTAAGAATTTTACCAAGAAGGCTGAAAATGTAGAAATGGAGAAACTTGGTACTAATATGGTTCATGAGCACAATGCTAGGATGGCACAGTGGTGTAGTGGTTACCATGCCTGCGCTCCAACTAGAAGGGTATGGGTTTCGGTCCTGGGCTAAGTGAGAGCATTTCCGTCTGGGGTTTGCATGTTCTCCATGTGCTTCCATAGGCTTCCTCTGGGTTCTTCAGTTTCCTCTGACAATCCATAGACATGCACATTGGGCTAATCATCTGTCCCAAATTGGCGCTTAAGTGTGCATGTATGTGTGTGAGTCACTGTATGCGTTCCCCTACAATGGACTAATGGACTAATTCAGTGAGTAACCTGCCTTCTCCCAGAGTTGGCTGAGATAAGCTCCAGCCTCTACATATCCTTCGTACAATTACTTTTCAGCAAATAAATTAATGGATTATATGTAGGTATATTATAAGTTTATAGTATATACAGTGATCACTCGCTACTTCGTGCTTCCGTTTCTGTGGCTTCGGTGCATCATGGGTTTTCAAAAATATTCATTGAAAAATTAAAACTTAAAAAGAAGGAAATTTAGGAAAATAGGGGAAAAGTTAAGGAAAATGCCACAAAACAAGGCAAATTATGCAAAAAACCCAAACAAACAAAAACAAAAAACAACCCCCCCCAATCAAAGCTCCTCACAAAAAAATGTTAGTAGCTTTGATTGGGGGGGTTGTTTTTTCAATACATATTTTATTTAGATCATATGGATTATTTTTGGATGTTTAATTGTCATTATAAGCACTTATAGTGTTGAATATGTATAACATGCAGCCGTGAGGGTGGGCACAAGCCAGTGTTCATCCTCACACCGGTCCCAAGCCCGTATAAATGCAGAAGGTTGCAACAGGAAGGGCATCCGGCGTAAAACTTGAGCCAAAATTGTTATGCGAATGATCAAAACGAATTCCATACCGGATCGGTCGAGGCCCGGGTTAACAACGACCGCCATTAGTAATGTTAACCGATAGGGTGCTGGTGGAAATTGGACTACTGTTGGTCGAAGAAGGAGAGGCAAGTGGTGGGTGCGTAGGCAGAGAGAGAAGAAGAAAGGCATGAGTCTAGGATGGAGAGTAGGGACTTTGAATGTTGGAACTATGACAGGAAAAGGTAGAGAGCTGGCTGACATGATGCAGAGGAGGAAGGTAGACATACTGCGTGTTCAGGGGACCAGGTGGAAAGGTAGCAAGGCTAGAAGTTTAGGAGCAGGGTTTAAGTCAGTGACTGCAAAGTAGTAGTGGGTGAGAGTGTTGCCAAACAACTCTGTCTGACACTCTTTTCACTTCTAGAACATTCCTGACAGAGTGATAAGTCTCAAGTTAGAAATAGAAGGCGTGATGTTCAATGTTGTTAGTGCTTATGCCCCACAGGCAGAATGCAAGCTAGAAGAGAAGGAGAGATTCTGGAGTGAGTTAGATGAAGTGATGCGGAGTACCCCAAGAGGTGAAAGAGTGGTCATTGGCACACACCTCAATGGGCATGTTGGTGCAGGCAATAGAGGGGATGAGGAAGTGATGGGCTGGTTTGGTATCCAGGACAGGAACACGGAAGGACAGATGTTGATAGATTCTGCAAAAAGGATGGAATTGGCTGTGGTGAATACCTTCATCCAGAAGAGAAAGGAGCATAGGGTGACTTATAAAAGTGGAGGTGGGAGCACACAGGTAGACTACGTCTTGTTAAGGCGATGTCATTTGAAGGAAGTCAGTGACTGCAAAGTAGTAGTGGGTGAGAGTGTTGCCAAACAGCATAGGATGGTGGTGTGCAGGATGACACTGATGGTGAGGAAGGTGAAGAAGGCAAAAGCAGAACAGAAGATAAAGTGGTGGAAGCTGAAAAAGGGAGAGTGTCGTGTTGTCTTCAAGGAGGAGTTGAAACAGGCTTTGCGTGGTCAGGAAGTGCTTCCGGATGACTAGACAACGACAACTAATGTGATCAGGGAGACAGGTAGGAGAGTACTTGGTGTGTCCTCTGGAAGGAAAGTAGATAAAGAGACTTGGTGGTGGAATGAGGAAGTGCAGGAGTGTGTACAAAGGAAGAGGTTAGCTAAGAAAAAGTGGGACATAGAGAGGACCAAAGAGAGTAAACAGGGCTACAGGGAGACAGAGCGTAAGGTGAAGGTAGCGGTGTCAAAGGCCAAACAGAGGGCGTATGATGACTTGTATGCTAGGTTGAAAAGTAAGGAGGGAGAAAATGATTTATACAGGTTGGCACAGCAGAGAAATAGAGATGGGAAGGACCTACAGCAAGTTAGAGTGATTAAGGACAGAGTGGGAAATGTATTGACTGATGATAGAAGTGTGCTGGGAAGATGGAAAGAGTACTTTGAAGAGCTGATGAATGAGGAAAATGAGAGAGAAAAAAAGAGTAGAAGAGGTGACTGTTGAGGACCAGGAAGTAGCAAAGATTAGTAAGGGTGAAGTGAGCAGAGCATTGAAGAGGATGAAAAGTGGAAAGGCAGTTGGTCCTGATGACATACCTGTGGAGGTATGGAAGTGTCTAGGTGAAGTAGCAGTAGATTTTCTGACAAGAACATTCAACAAGGTCTTAGAGAGTGAACAGATGCCGGAGGAATGGAGGAGAAGTGTGATGGTGCCCATTTTTAAGAACAAGGGAGATGTGCAGAGTTGTGGCAACTACAGAGGGATAAAGTTGATGAGCCATACGATGAAGTTATGGGAAAGAATAGTGGGAGCTAGACTAAGAGCAGAGGTCAGCATTTGTGAACAACAGCTTGGTTTCATGCCAAGAAAGAGCACCACATATGCAGTGTTTGCTTTGAGGATGTGAATAGAGAAGTACAGAGAAGCTCAGAGGGAGCTGCATTGTGCCTTTGTGGATCTGGAGAAAGCATATTACAGGGTGTCGAGAGAGGAACGGTGGTATTGCATGAGGAAGTCTGGAGTGGCAGAGACGTATGTTACAGTGGTGCAGGACATGTATGAGAGATAAGACAGTAAGACAGTGGTAAGGTATACTGTCGGTGTGACAGAAGAGTTCAAGGTGGAGGTTGGACTGCATCAAGGGTCAGCTCTGAGCCCCTTCCTGTTTGCTATGGTGATGGACAAACTGACAGATGAGGTTAGACAAGATTCCCCATGGACTATGATGTTTGCACATGACATTGTGATCTGTAGTGAGAGCAGAGAAAAAGTGGAGGAAAATCTAAAGAGGTGGAGGTATGCCCTGGAAAGGAGAGAAATGAAGGTTAGCCTCAGTAAGACAGAATACACGTGTGTAAACGACAAGGACCCAAGAGGAACGGTGAGGTTACAGGGAGCAGAGATAACGAAGGTGGAGGATTTTAAGTACTTAGGCTCAACAGTCCAGAGCAATAGAGAGTGTGGAAAAGAGGTGAAGAAGCGTGTGCAGGCAGGTTGGAATGGTTGAAGAAAAGTATCGGCAAAAATGAAAGGAAAGACGGTGTTGAGGCCAGCAATGTTGTATGGTTTAGAAACAGTGGCCCTGGGGAAAAGACAGGAGGCAGAGCTGGAGGGATCAGAGATGCAAATGTTGATGTTCTCGTTGGGAGTAACGAGAATGGATAGGATCAGGACTGAGTACATTTGAGGGACAGTACATGTAAATGTTTTGGAGACAAAGTCAGGGAGACTAGATTGAGATGGTTTGGACATGCACAGAGGAGGGATAGTGAGTATATTGGTAGTAGGATGCTGAGGTTGGGACTGCCAGGCAGAAGGCCTAGAGGAAGACCAAAGAGAAGATTTATGGATGTGGTGAAGGAGGACATGAATAAGAGGAGTAAGAGTAGAAGATGCAGAGGATAGGGTGAGATGGAGGCAGATCATTCGCTGTGGTGACCCCTGAAGGGAACAGTCGAAAGGAAAAGAAGAAGAAGAATACACATACACTTGTACAGGGTGCACTCTGCCCTCACCCAGAGTCAGCTGAGGTGGGCGCCAGCCTCCCCACGACCATAATTAGGATTAAGTAATTCAGAAAATGAATAAAGAATGAATTTTGCCCTTGCTCTTCTGCACAAATAGAAGAGTGATAAACTAGATTCAGGGATACGCAGTGCATTTCAGCAGATAAAGCTGATTTCTTCTTAGATAGTCACTGGCTGTTTCTCAGCTAGTCCTGCTATTATTCACTGAGTATATCTTAAATTATACCATTCATTTCAGAAAATTAAATACATTTCAGAACCAGCACTAAATACTCCATGATTAGTGAGCAGGGGAGCAGTGGTGGCCTGGTGGTAAAAGAGCTGGATCACTGATCCTAAGGTTGGGGGTTCAAGACTCATTCTCAAAGGGTTGTCCCTGTCCTCCCAGTGCAGCTAACTGGGTTATCAAAAGCTGGCCATGTCTCTCACTGTCAGTTGTGTGAGGCTGTAAAAGAACCAATGCTGACTTTCAACAAGAGTAGCTGCATAGCCGTCAAAGTTTTTCTGCCCTGTGATGACCTGGCGAGCTGTCCAGGGTATACTCTTCCCTCACTCGGAGTCGGCAGGGATGGGTGCCAGCCTCCCCGTAACCCTAATTATGATTAAGCGGTTTCAGAAAATGAATGAGTGAATGAATTAATGAATCAATCGTGAGCAGGGTGAAAAATCCCCTTGCTGAACCATTTCCAATACATAAGTGGTCGCTGTAGGAGCAACAAGTAACCACTGAGCTGATCCTAAAATCCATCAGTGACTAAGATATTTGGTTACTAGAATAATCTGTGTACAAAATTTAAATCCAACTAAATCCCCCAAAATTTCAATGAAAATATATACATTTGAGAATAAAAATTCATTCGAGTATATATAAGTCTGCATATAAATTTGAGTGTGAAATATAGTTGAAATGTCAAACCAACCTGGAAACGTTCCAGTTGTCCCGTATCCTGGAATGGCAAAGCATGCTAGGTGTTCGCTGTGGGACCAGCACCTTAATCTGATCCACAGAGCTACTGAGCTTCAAGTAGCCTAGATAGAGGCCTGGAGAGAGACGATGCTGACTCCGCCTCTGATATGCAAGGATATCCTGCTTGCAGAGTATCAAAATCACATCACTTTCTTATTAGATCTCACACGGCTTTCTTGTCTACACCATTTTCATCAAGATGATTGTATTTATTGCTTTCTAGTTTTTCATGCAAACAGCCTGTAGCGTGGAGATGTGCTGTTGCTTCTTTCATTTAAAAAATGGGGGGGGGGGGGTGTTTACAAATGCAAAATATTCACTATTCTGCAAAAATTGCTGCTCAGAATTTCCCCAAAATTAACATATTTTAATCCATAAACAAATATGTGTATGCGAGAGTTCATGTGAGAGCTACAGTCCTGTGACTGTTTATGGTTCAGACATGCTTGGTAATAATGGCTTTAATAATACGAACTATAAACATTTTCAAACTTTACAATAGACACACACACACACACACACACACACAAACACAAACTAAAAACGCTTCATAAAAATACAATACAATACAACATTTAATGAAAACAGCCAAGTTGTACCTGTATGGTTATGAGTAGAATGTCCAATGCGTAGGGTTCTTCTGGAGTGGACAGAGACTTTCTCTGGCTCTGCAGTTTGGACACCTGCATCCACTTTCCATTGAAGAATGAATAGGAGCTGTCCGTCTCCCTGACTGTCACGAGCAGCACATTGCCATGGCGGTCTTTAATAGGCTCGTAGTGGACATGGCCCAGATTGTGCGTGCCCAAAAGGTTCTGTGTGGATGCACAGCAGTATTTATAAGAGCATGTACAATTGAATATTAATAATGCTCTTATGTGCTTTGTGGGACTGCACCGCTAACAAAAGAAGTGGATACAACAGTGCAGTAAAAGTCAGCTCCTAATCACAAGTGGCTTTGGAATAAATAGTTCAAAGTGTTAGGAGATAGCCGCTATAATTGCCTTATTTCACACAACCTGGACACATAAACTGAATAACACATGTGCACCTATCTAAAAAAAAAACCCATTTCTTACAGTGGCTCTTCAGATTCAATTCAATTACTGTGCTGTGAACATAGAATTGCATGAGGGTAATTAGATGCTAGAAAGGCTAATTGAGGGCTGGCAGACCTGCAGTTGTCCGGCAGCAGCCAGCATCTTCTGCCTGGATTGCAAAGTGGACGAGGATGAGGTGGAAACCGCCATGCTCTGCCTGAGCCATCGGACATCCTCCCACATACAGGAAAGCTGTAAAGCATATGTACTATCATTGGAAAATTGAATGCAATACTCGTGGAATATAGTTTTGCTTGCACGGGCGACTCGCATAGACACGATAAATCACCGAGCAGAAATGAACAGCACACATTAATTTGCTCTAATATAATCCTTTAAAAATAGAATAAACCTTTGTGGAATATTTTGACATGTCTGTCATTTTGCAGTAATCCATGCTTATAAAAATACCAACAAACGTGCCATTACTTAACTAGATTCATTCTGCTCCTTCCATTACCCGGGCACAGTGGTCAGCTGGAGTGTTTGTCATACCTTGGTAAACCACAGAAAGTCCTGCATGAGGGAATTGCTGTAGGAGTCCTCCACCTCCACGATGGGTATCTGATCCTCGTTAGTTACCAGTATACTGTCCTTATGATAAAACACTGCGGCTATGTAGATCCCCCTAGAGCCCAGGCGAGAGCGCATATTCGGTGCATGAGGGATTACACGGAATGACAGAAGGCAGTAACACATGCCACCATAAGTGCTGATTAAAACACATAAAATATACTGACCTTTTGAGAGTTTTGACAAATTTAGTGGAGGAATGAAAGAGATGTTTTAGGCTTCTCGAGACGGATTGCTTGCGACTGGGGTTCTGTAGTTTCGACATGTCTGTGAAGAAAAAGGTAAGGAAGGTCATTGCTCAAATACTCACACAAGAAGCAGTGTGAGCCACAAACGCTTCTCCTTTTGAAAGGAGAACGCGTCCAACCGAACAATACAAACAGGCACGATATGTGAGGGTAAGGTTCAGTAGAGTTCTGTTATGAAGCTGCTTTGGAATCTTTTGCGCGGTGCGCCTTTGTTTGCAAAAAATAAAAGCAAACATGTCTGGAGGTCGCCGGAGACAGCACAAGGTGCGCATGTGTATCGTGAAACGACACTGGGTGAAACAGAGGCGCATCGTGCTAGAGCGCGCCTAGGGGCTGCTAAATCGAGAAGGTCAGAGGGTCACGCCACCAAAAGAAGTATTATCTACAACTTTTGAGCTCCGTATCTCCTGCTTCAAATGCAGTCCTATCAGTGGTCCTTTCAGTGATGCCTATCTTCAGACGACCCTGTTTTCATGAAATTAAGCGTCACATAATTGCCCCCCGTGTAAACAGTGCGGCAGACCGAACAATTCAGGAGGCTGAGAAGCTGTTTACAGCATGCAAGTGGCCATCAGAAAGACCCAGTCACCACAAGACTAATCACGCTAGCTCTAGTCATGCTGTCTCCATGGGAAGGGGGGTGGACAAGGGGGGAACTTTCCATTTATATACTGCTATTAGCCCACACATGGGCTCGTGTGTAATGCCAGCCCAGAAAGGGCTACTTTATGTCTATGATTTTAATAATTAATTAAATCAAGAAACCATTTATTTCCTTTAACTGTAAGGATAGAATATATACCATACTGAAATGGTATATGTGACACTACAGACTTTATGTCCAGCATATGAGAAAGCTGTGGTGAATTAGCAAAAGGGAAGCTCACGGTAAGCATAGCTAGTGCTGCCGTTGCAGAACGTGCTGATAACTCAGCCTCTGAATTTGTATTTCTTGCTCTAGAGGTTAACTGACTTTGACAACTGGATTATACGACATGAGTGCACTGGTCTCCTGTGCCGCCAAACTGTCACCCCAAATAAATATAGAAATGCGTTTTCATTTATGAAAATAAAAAATGGATCGAGTTTGATTAATGACTTGGCAATCCATCTGTCTGCTGTATGCACAGTGTGCAGTCATCACAAGAGGTGAGTGAGAACGTGTACGAGCTGAGTGGAGTACTTATGGTAGCATTTCTCCTTTTCTTAGTAATTTACTGAAGGGCAAAAAGGCTCTTTTAACATATTGGAAGCTCACAAGCTCATCCATAACGTTCAATGCAAGACTTTTCAGGCCCAAGCGCTCAGTAGCAGCTTACAGCTGAGGGTGCGTGTGCATGTGCGTGTGCATGTGTGTGTGTGTGTGTGTGTGTGTAGGTGTCACTGTGTCTCATGTGGAACACAGAGAGCTGTGTGTAGTGCACACACCCCTCGTTCTGTGAGCACCCACTCTGCTCCACATATACACATCATAAATTAAGATAACCTCCCCTTAAATGAGCAGCAATTTTTTTGCCGTGGTTTTTATAGTGGTGGCATTGTACCAGCGCTGATTAATTTCACAGATTTATTTTCAAACACCATCTCTCCAAAAATAAACTGAGCAAATACAGCAATGTCTTCCAGCACGTGTGCTCATGAGCAAACCCCAATACACACACACACACACACACACACACATACAGCTCAATGAAGCAAACAGACGTGAGAGAGTACTATGTCTCAAGTACTCAAAATCACACAGGTCTAAAAGCTCAATTCTACTTGAAGCGTGAACGTAAGAGGGGGGTTCTGTTAGACGTAGCGGGAGGCGATTTTCTGTTTTTCTACAGTGCAAATTCTTAAACATCACGAATCATGATGGGGGGGGGGGGGGGGGGACACTTACCATAAACAAGTCTCAAATAGATGTTTTCTTCTAGAATCAATTATCCAGTATAATGTTGTTTGAGACTCTGGCAGCCATGCCCCCCCTGACATCATTGACTCATGTGTTGACTCATAAACAGATGAGTGATGCAGACTTTTTTTCTCTCACCCGCCCGCCAGTGGCTGCCCACATAGCTGCCTAATGAAGTTGGTGTTTGTGAGCTCTGAGCTACTGTCAGCACAGTGAACAACACTCCTCTATGCCCCTCTCGCCGACTTCTGGATTAGGGGGGTGGGCTACTGGCCAAAGCTGGCACTGCGCTTCGCATGTATAGACAGCAGCCAGCCTCCCTAATCTGGAAAGGTGTTTGCGCTCTGATTAACAAAGCTACAGTATGCATGCTCAGCAGCATGTGTGCAATCCAAAATGGATAAATGTATTAAAAGACTATTTATGAGCACATTCTCCTAAACTCTGCTCCTGTCTCTCCACTCGAGGCTGAGAGAGAGAGAGCACATTCAAACTACTCTGGATACCTAAAGCGCAGACTGAAACCATTTTTAGCACGCTCCATTTTTCCATTTTATACCAAATTAATCTCGCAAAGGAAGTCAGGATTAAAGAGAAAGCAGGGGAAGACAAAGAGAGAAAGCAGCCCTCATGGGTGAGCAGAGAGAACTCTGAGAAAGGGAGTATGAGTCTTACGAGAGTTATAAAGAAGAGATGAAAAACACAATAAAAAGAAGAAAGGAATAGCGGCGAGCAACAAAAATCTGGGTGAAAAACACAGTTGATGAGCATGAGGTCATTTCTGCATTCACCATCTGAGCTCTTCAAACTAATGGCACGCCTCTTATAGCTGCAATACAATCAAAGCACAGCAGAAAGGACACATCTGCACATCCACAGTTTTCTGGAACCGCATCAAGGCGCAGGCATTGTAAAGCAAACTACAGTCAGTATTCACTGATTTTTATTTAAATACAAAAAAAAAAAAAAAAAAAAACATGCTTGAAAATACTCATTAGTAGAAATTATGATGGCAGTCTGCAAAAGATGATATATGAAACAATGCAGACCAGTTACTATAGCATGTCTAATTACAATGTTAATATTTGACCCAAATGTTCAGTGACAAAAACTATTTAAGTAAAACTGGATGCATTTATGGTAGCACAGTATTGCAGAGGTTAGCACTGTTTTACTCTTGTGGCTGACTGGGGCCTTTCCACCATATACAGGGATCCCTCACTTTCCACAATTAATGGGGACTGACACCCCCCCACCCCGATTGATGTATACATACATGTACTATATATGTGTAAATAATATCAATAAATACACATCCAACGCTATAAATACTTATAATAAGCGGCAGTGGTGGCCTGGTGGTATAGGGTGCTGGATCACTGATCCTTAGGTTGGGGGTTCGAGTCCCACTCTCCACAAGGTTGTCACTGTCCCCACTGTGCAGTTAACTGGGTTATCAAAGGCCGGCCATGTCTGTCACTGTCTACGGTGTAAGGTTCATGTAAAAGAACCATTGCTGATTTTTGTACAGAGTAGCTGCATAGTCTTCGAAGATTGGTGTGAGCATTGTACGAATAATTTTTGCTTTTTATGCCATCTAAGAAACACAAAATTATAAACTATTGTATGGTATAAATTATTATTGACTAATATATTACACTACAAGCAAACATCGGTTTTTGAACGCTTTAGACATCGAACAAATCGGCATTCGACCTAACAATTCAGAAGTTTATTTTTCCGAGAAGTTGAACAAAATTCGGAAGCCAAACACCTTGGGGATGTGGCGAGCACCAGCACAGCAGCTCCTGTCGAGGAGGAACTGCAGGATGATAACCAAATTGTATTTCTTTCTTGTGTTTGCTTTTTTTGTTGTTGTTTTGTTTACATTTCTTTGACATGTTTCATTACTGCATAATGTTTCTACTAATTCCTTTACACAAAAAACGTAACATACTGCACGCTAGTTCTGGGCTGGGGTATGAGTTGCCACGGCAATTTTATTATAAAATATGAATTAATAGTAACATAAAATATTAAGAGGGCAGTGGTGGTCTAGTGGTACAGGGCGCTGGATCGCTGATCCAAAGGTTGGGGGTTCGAGTCCCACTCTCCACAAAGTTGTCACTGTCCCCCCCAGTGCAGCTACTGGGTTATCAAAGGCGGGCCATGTCTCTCACTGTCTATGGTGAGAGGCATGTAAAAGAACCATTGCTGACTTTCGTAAAGAGTAGCTGCAAAGTCATCAGCATGTTTCTGTCCCTTGCTAAAAAGTGTTGTGACAGGAAGGGCATCCGACGTAAAAACCTCTGCCAAATCAAATGTGCGAATCAGATGATTCGCTGTGGCGACACCCGAGTAAAAGGGAAAAAGCCGAAAGGAAGACAGACAGCCAGACATTAACATAAAATATTAAGAATTTGTGTGTTTGCCCTGTTGTTTCACATATAATATACAATTTGATAGGTAAATGACACAATTTACATTATTTGTAATGAGAAAAATAGATTCGGAATTCGAACAAATCGCTATTCGAACAGCCTTCTGGAACGTATTGTGGTTGGACATCGAGATTTGCTTATATATGTATGAGTACTATATGCGAATGTTGAAATCAAATAAAATCAATCAATCAAGAATTTACCCTACCTTTTACCTCATACCTAGCATTATTAACTATACTCATTTTTAAATTATTTTACAGACTTAAATTAAACATTCGTAGCATTTAAAAAAAATATTATGCTTAAAAATAGCTGATTATATTATGAATATTTATGAGTTAACCAGGTTTTACTGTTGACAGAGATATAAAGAGATATAAAACTTTTAAAGCATATCTTAGGAAACAATGAAATATCTTTTGGTTTTATCTCATACAATTAAACAGAAATCGTCTCTCTAGGATGTTATTAGGAAGAAAAAAAGTGGTAAAAAAGAAAGAAAACAAAAAGAAAATAGAAGAAATAATTACTCCACAAAATGTATGTAATGCTACAGCATACACACAAAGATTACACAAAGAGAGTTGCTCCCATCTCAGGCCTCAGACAGAAAAACACAACTATTAAATAATCAATACCAGCAATTATGACAAACAAAAAATGTTCATGCACCACAGAACACACAATGAGGTGTAATTGTTTGATTTAATCAGCGAGAGAAACACTGAAAGAGTTCTGCATCTATATTATGAGTAAGAGTTGGTATATGTGTGTGTGTGTGTGTGTGTGTGTGTGTGTGTGTGTGTGTGTGTGTGAGTAAAAGTGAGCGTGTGCATGACATGCGTGGGGGTATGCATGCACGTGTGTGTGTGTGCGTGTGTGTGTGTGTGTGTGTGTGTGTGTGTGTATGTGTGAGTAAAAGTGAGCGTGTGCATGACATGCGTGGGGGTATGCATGCACGTGTGTGTGTGTGCGTGTGTGTGTGTGTGTGTGTGTGTGTGTGTGTGTGTGTGTGTGTGTGTGTATGTGTGAGTAAAAGTGAGCGTGTGCATGACATGCGTGGGGGTATGCATGTGTGTGTGTGTGTGTGTGTGTCTTGGTACCTCCATAGCTGTAGTGCTGATGTGTGGCACGAACTTGCTGGAGCAGTCTCTCCATGGCCTCAATGTGCCCTCTCCGCCGGGACTCTCTACCATTGCTCTCCTTCCAGTCTGACACACACACACACACACACACACACACACACACACACACACACACACACACACACACACAGTTCATATTACACCTCGGAGATTTTGTTATTTTGCCCCCTGAAATCCATCTGCCCTTAGTATAAACATAGTTTTTAAAGTCCACATTACCACAAAAACTTGAACCATTTGACCTGAAATCTTTATTACATATTTTAATAAGCCGCTCAATTAGTATAGATCTAATTTTCACTAAGATTTAAAAATTATTACTATGTAAAACTGCATGCAATTTTTATATATCTAATGCCTAGTTTTATATTCAGACACAAATGAACTGCACCAAATAGGGAGACAGTATCTTGTCCTCTAACACTATGAAAGGCTCTTTGTAAAACAGTCAATGAAAACGAAGCACCCTGCACTACAATCTCCCATGAATTTATTTAAAGCCTGGCTAATAGAGAATCATCAAAACCGAAATTAGCATAATGCCTCATTATTTGAGAAACTGGAATGAGAATATTAGTAGAAACATTTGAATTGGACTAAAACAAGACATTTACACAATTATAGAGCACAACAAACTGCCTATATATTACCTTTTTGCCACTTTCACACCAGAGAACAATTATCATCTGTTCTCTAAATAGAGAGATTGATTGAACTTGATGCAGGTTTACGCCTCATGACAAATTAATGTGAACGTAAAACGTCAGAGCACCAAATCAAATTTGCCAAGCAATGTTTAAAACTCAACTAGCCCCTTGAGATCTGTAGCTCACAATTTAGAAAGAGTACTTTCGGAGACAAATGACTACACATAGGTGCAGCGCAAAGAACATTAAATACTTTTAATTTTTTTTTTTTTTTTTTTTTTTTTTTTTTTTTTTATCATTAAGCATTAAAAATCGTGTTCTCACAATGGGGTTTCAATCACAACTGTAGGGTTACAAAACATTCCAACCATTCAGACATATCTCAACACGCAGCACGTCTCAGTGAGTTTTCAAATTAATTTTACATTTTATTATCTGCGGATGTACAGACAGATAGCTCTAACAGCAATGACAAATCTATCCTTTATGTATTGAGTGCTGCTTTTAAAGAAGTAACTCATGGCCTGACATGATCAGTGACAAAAGCGGTGAAAATCAAGTAAGTTGTGCCAGTCGTCAAGTCACTGTGGTTCTACATTCAAGGACATGCAGCAAACAGAGCACGTACAAATATTAATCTTGTCCTTGTTTTTTTTCTTCTATAAATTCAAAACATTGCTAAAATTGTGCTGCACTGATGCTGACAGTGGCGGCACTCTGGTAGAGTGGTTAACACATCTGCCTCACAAGAAGAAGGTCCTGGGTTTGACGAGATTGCATGTTCTCCATATTTTGGATTGGTTTCCTCCACGTGCTTCGGTTTCCTCCCACAGTCCAAGGACATGACTTTAGGCTAATTTTCTGTGCTAAATTCGCTAAATCTGGTAAGTGTAAGCGTAAATGGTTGTGTGTTGGGCCCTATGAATATCTGACAAGCTGTTCAGTGTGTATCTAACCTTTGCCCAGTGTCTACAGAGATTTGGCAAATGAGTCAGTGAGAGAGTGATGCTGGCCGTCTCCTTCACATGTGAGTTCATTATGACTGTGTATGGCATCTGCACTGATGGATATAAAGGCAATAGACAAGTGATCACTTACTGGAGGGAACAGCGCAAGGAGGTTGAGAGAGTTGTGGTGGCCCCCAGCCCTTCATATTGTAGGCAGATACCTGAACATAGTAATGCCTCCCCTGGAAAAATACATACCCATGCAAGAAAAAAAAAATATTCAATCAACTATAATACAATGATATGACTAGATCTCTACTATCACATAAAAACTCCACATTGTCAGTAGGAATCAAATACTTATTAGCCTTCAGGAGTTCTTATTTGATAGTAGAGATCTAGTGGCTGTGAAGAAGATAATCATTGTATTGCATTGCAAGCATGTCAGAGCTACCTGTAGATGAGACATGCTTGAAGTTCCCATGAACAGTTTTCCTGTACTCTGGATTTCTTTTCTTTTTTTTGTCTTTGTTTTTTTAAATGAAAATTAAATGCTATTAATGTACATTCATATATGCAGTTTAATCAATAATTGGGGTCCATAGGTAGAATTGGCAACTTTAAACATTCATTCATTCATTCATTCTCTAAGCAGCATAATCTTAATTATGGTTGTGGGAAGGTCGGTGGACATCTCAGCTGACTCTGGGTGACAGTGGAGTGTACCCTGAGCAGCTCACCAGACCATTGTAGGGCCAACACTCACACATACATTCACACCTCACGGTGATATGGAACAAAAATGCATGGATTTTTTTTTTTTTTTGGACTGTGATTAGAAACCAAAGAACATGCAAAAAACCCATGCAAGCATGGAGAGAACATGCAACTCCACACAGAAATAGCCGTGCTCAGGAATCAAACCCAGACCTTCTTGCTTTGAGATGGACGTGCTAATCACTGCCACCTGGCCATCCAACTTCAAATAATACATAATTATTTTGCACAGCTATTATTGCCCCCATACTCATAGATGGCTTTTGCAGGTGATTCATTTACATTTACAGCATTTGGCAGATGCTCTTGTCCAGAACAACTTACAATTATCACTTTTTTTTATGCAACTGAGCAATTGAGGGCTAAACGCTTTGCTCAAGGGCCCAACAATGCTGACAGTGGGAATTGGACAGCTGACCTACGGATTAGTAACCCATCACTTTATCCACTACACAACCACTGCCCCCAATTCAGTTGACTTTCTGGGTGCACTATTCTGATTATTATAATGGCCTCTGTTCACTTCACCTGAGTTCGCCAAATAATTTTTAGTAAAGTGCTTTGTATCACAAACACTTGAAATCTGAATAGAAATAAAAGGGACAGAAAATATAGAATGTTGAAGTAGACTGAATTCAAATCAGGCTATATGTAAATACTGGTAACAGGGAACAGGCCGCAAAAAATTAATAAACAAATAAAATTAATGGACTCCAGTGCAGCTAACTGGGTTATCAAAGGCCGGCCATGTTGCTCACTGTCTATGGTGTGAGGCTGTAAAAGAACCATTCGTGAGTTTCGTAAAGAGAAGAGTAGGCTGCATAGACGTCAACGTGTTTCTGCCCTGCGATGACCTGATGAGCCATCCAGGGTGTACTCTGCCCTTGCCCGGAGTCGGCTGGGATGGGCACCAGCCTCCCTGCAACTCTAATTAGGATTAAGCGGTTACAGAAAATGAATGAATGAATGAATCCAGTATGTAATATGCAGTTGTCAGCAGTTTGAACTGACTGATCCTTCATAGCAGCTGAAGGAGCCTAAAACCTCCTTCCATTCATGTTAGTGTTAATCTTGAAGCATTCTAAGCTGCCAAGAAGTAACTTGCGACACTAATTAGGATTAAGCGGTTCAGAAAATTAATGAATGAATGAAATTAATGTATACACACACACACACACACACACACACACACACACACACACACACACACACACACACACACACACAAAGAGTCAGTGAAAATTAGGGGCATGGCTTGGTGGCATAGTCTTTAACACATCTGCCTTACAAAAAGAAGGTCCTGTACTTCAGTCTCTTGTATTGTTTGCATGCTCTCCGGTACTTGTTTGGGTTTCCCTTCTCCAGTTTCCTTCCACAGTCCAAAGATATACAACACTAAGTGGCTGCACCAAATTGCCCCTCGGTATAAGTGTGACTGTAAATGACTGTGTGCATGTTGGCCCTGCAGTGATCCGGTGAGCTGTTCAGGATCTACTTTGCCTTCAGTGTCAACTGAGATAGGCTCCAGTGTCCTTGTGACCCTTGACTTGAGTATTAATTTCAGCAAATGATTGAGGGATAAGTAAAAATTTGAGTGTGAACAAGTGAGAACTGATGAATGAGTTCTGATGAGTGGAGAGACATACAGTATATTAAAATGCTGAAGAATGTAATAATCCCTTAACCCATATCATGTGACTATATTTCCTAAAAACAATAATAAACATTATTTTTATTATATTTTATAATTAGACCTTGACAGAATAATAACAACAAAATAAAAATTTTACTTTACAAAAAACATCCTTAAGACCCTTGACAGTACGTATGCATACAGATAGAGACACAATATGCACAAGGACAACTGTTGATAATTTTAATGCTTCATTTACTTACCATTGTAAGACCTGTTATTGTGCATTTCAGAGACTTATCCACTAGATTTTCAAGGATTAGTTCTCCAGCTAATAAAGAGAAGTCCTTCAAACAACTCCACTCCACTGTGAAAAATTCACACAGTAGAACAGAGAACATGTGAGAAAAGATTAATATCAATACAAAAATTGCTAAGAATCTATTCAGTATACATTTTCTTCATGGCTATAAATATCCAATATAAAGACATAATCTATTTGTTCATGATATTTTTAGTCTGCTTTGTTTGATATTTCCCCATTTTGTGGTGTTTCTAAAGACTTGTTATGTATTCAAAGGAATTTTCACCTTTATATTTGGTGACCACTGCAGAATTCATGCTTGCTGGCTCCTGAAATGTGAGCATGAGAGATGTGCTGCTGCTCACAGTCAAGCGCACTGCTGTTGGAGCCTCTGGAGCCTCTGTTTGAAACAAACAAAATAAGAAAATCCAGTTACATAGCTGCCAACTTTTCCAAACCAAAAAACAGACTCTGCTCTAGCGGTTTGTCAAAATGCACTGAATCAATATGAAACACCCCCCTGTTCCCCATGTTTTTTTTTTTTTTTTTTTTTTTTAGAAATAACATTCTTCGATATGTTTTAAGGTGAGTCACATGAAATGCAACAAACAACAAAGGGTAGTTTCCTAGTACTGAGCAATTTTACTCACCGCAAATCAATCCTAACTCCACAGTATAGACACCATATCACTTGAAAATAAACTTCCCCCTTTGAGAGGTTTCCAGACCGACAAGGGGATGTCAAATCCAAGCTATTATTCTTGTAACTGATTCTTTTTGACTGCTCCCTTTGTAGCAGCCTTTGCTCTCTTCAAGAAGGAGGCAGTGAATGTCTGTTCATAACAGGTGTTGCCTCTTGATTTTTTGAACAAGTAGGGCTGACGGCATGTCATCTGATGGTGATCCCCTGAAGTCTGTCTTATTCTTTCTCACCTGACTGAAAATTCTTTCCCATTCAGCATTGCTGTGTCAAATTGATAAAATGCCGAACATGCAGTGGCTCAACTTTTGAAATCTGGTCATCCCATCTCCTTTGACAGTGTGGGAAATTGAGAACCACAACTCATCTGCAGGCATTCTCGTTTGTTCCTTTTTGAAACTGTTTCAGCAATAATCATTAAAGTCAATCTCAAGTTTGTTGATGGCTTCATCTGTGTCTTCAATTCCAGTTTTGATCAATACTGGAAACTTTGTGAAAAAGAATCCGAGGGAATTGAGGGTACAGCTGTCTGTCTTGTTTACATCTGCTACTTGAGCAGTTTGCCCATGTGGTCCGCAGCAGTTAGAGGAATGTTATGCTTCACATAAAAGGCTGCAAACAAATATTCAGCTTTGATAGCATTGGTATTTTCTGTCTTTGAAGTGAAAGAAATCAACAAAGTTTGATTCAGATTTTAAAGCCCTTTCATGCACCTTGCTCTTACAGTGCTGCACGACTGCTTCACAGATGCGTGCTAGTTCATGGCCCAACTTCCGGCATAAACAGTGTCCATACACATGCGCAGTCGCTAAATTTGGCAAGGGACGGTACTCTGACTGGCTCATACAATTTCTTATTCGCATTCTTCGTAGTGAAAGTTTATGGCTTGTTTATTTTTCGCGAAATATCCAACATTATTATTAGAATACGTATTATCCTATCCAAAAAACGAATTTCCGTACTCAGACCCAGGAAAACGTACTAAGTATGTTTTTTATGCACTAGTTGGCAGCTATGCAGTTAGAAATATAGCGAACCCTAACTTTTTGCGGTTAGGCCACTGATTTTTTTTTTCTCCTGGTTGACGGCTCCGCCGAAGTACTGGAAAAAGTGCTGATAAAAAAAATCATTTTTAACTTTTTCAATTTATTATTTTTTACCCACCGATCTCTGTATTATATGCCGATGTGAAAAAAAATCAAATCTTAATCAGACACAAAATCGTATCTTTAAATATTATGTATAATTTTGTGTGTTCGCCGCACGTACATCTTTTATATCCAAAAAAAATTCTCGCATCAGGTATCGTGAGTCGAGACTCCCAGCATGCTTTGTGAGCAAATCTAATGAATTTGACAACTCTGGCGCTAGCCCTCCCGGTCATCATTTTATTATTATTATTATTATTATTATTATTATTATTATTATTATTATTATTATTATTATAATATTGTTTACTGGCCTGTGTAAGGGCCTTTTTAAATATAGGATTTTATGTATTCATTTTGTAGAAGTATGTGTTTTTGTTGATTTCAGCCTTCCTTCCTGTTTTTTAACTTGACTCTTTGCTCGGCTGCACAAAAATTCCTGTGTGTGTGTAAAAGCACAAATGGCAAATAAAAATCTTGAATCTTGAAATATTATGTATAATTTTATGTGTCCACCTTCAAAATTGCGCTTACATCTTTATATTCAAATGAATTCACACATCAGGTATCGTGAGTCGAGACTCCCAGCATGCCTTGTGAGCGACTCTAATGAACAGATAATGCATTGTATTGAGACATATGTAATTTGCACACTATATTTGATGATATTCCCAGCAATTCTAGAGTTATCAACCAGATATTACTGTATATATTAAAATAATTCAAGTAACGAAACCTTCCTGTGATATTAAGATCAACAAAATAACATTTTTTTTTCCCTCCGAGATTTTTTCCCCCAAAATTGTAAATGATAATATTTGAAATCTAGTGGCCTTATTTTATTTCTTTTTTCCTCCGACATCACTCAATTTGTGCTGAAAAATCCGTCAACCAGAAAATAAAAAAATGAGTGGCCTTAATGGGGACTGAGGCCCTCCGCGAACGCCAAATTTCCACGTCGTAGGATCGAACCCCCCACCACCACCACCACCCCCGACTGACGTATACGTACATGTATATAATATCAATAAATACATATTAAACACCATAATGCTTATAATAACAATTAAACATTCAAAAACAATGCATAAGATGTACATAAAATATAAATACACACACATACATGAATGAATGAAATTAATGTACACACACACACACACACACACACACACACACACACACACACACACACACACACACACACACACACACACACAGATGTGCATGCACACACGCAGATGAGCACCTCAGATAAAAATGTAAGTAGATTTGTTGGGGGGTTTGTTTTTTTTTTTTTTTTGTTTTGTTTGTTTGGGGTTTTTTTTTTTTTGCACAATTGGTCTTTTTTGTGGCATTTTCCTTAACTTTTCCCCTATTTTTCTTTAATTGTTTTATTTTTCGTTGAATATTTTTGGAAAAACCTCGATCCACTGAAGCCGCAGAAACTGAAGCGCAAAGTAACGAGGGATCACTGTAAACGTAAAATAATAATTAGGGACCTATTCACTTATTTTCCGAACTGCTTAATCCTACTAAGGTAACCTATCTCAGCTGACATTGGCCAAAGGCACAGTACACCCTGAACAGCTTCCAAGACCACTCCAGGGCCAACTTACACCCTGCTATTTATGCTAACAGCTAGAGGTCATTTGAAATAGTTAGTCTTATGTGCAAGTTTTTGAACTGTGGAAGGAAACCAGAGTACCTGGAGAAAACCCACACAAGCACAGGGAGAACATGCAAACTCCAGACAGAAATGCCACCAAACCGCTACATTAGGGACCCATTATAACTTTTTATATAGCACATTGGAATGTGCCGCAAGAGGAAAATAATCACTAACAGCATGTTGCAATGAATGAAATTGAAAACACTTTCAAGTTAATTCACTTTCAATACAAGCACATTCTGACATGTTTCCTCCTTAATTTACATTCAGTAAATTACCTCATAGCCATGTCTGGTGTAATGTTTTGAATCGTCCACAAAAAACGCTTGTTTCCATCGTCAATAACTACTTATGTTGCATATCTATGAAAAAATGCATCTTGCCACGTTAACAAGAAACCAGAAAGCACAAGGTCTTCTGCCTTTCTGATTCTTCTATAGTTAAAACTAACTGATTCTTATAGTAGTGCAGATACTAGAAATAAACGAATCCTTACAGAAACCTTTATAAGTACCACTTCATTTAGAATTTAGTTTTGCAAAGTTTTTCCAGGACACTGATTAATGTGTGATGCATACGAAACTGATTAATGTGTGATGCATACATACTATTAGAGAGATGGAAGGGATGCTAAAGGAAACTGTCATTGTATCAGATTTCATATTCAGAAGCCTTCAACTACAAATCTATAAACATACTTATAATGTATATTACATTATACAGAAATAATGAAATTGTAGTGGCGGATAAATGGTATCAGACTAAAAAGTGCTGTGGTAGTGAAGGTATGACTCAGACTGCTTTGAAAGGTAATATTATGCAGGTATTCAGATTTGAATGACGGAAGTACATTGGGACCGAGATCCCCCAGCGACCACCCAATTCCACGAAGTAGGATCACCCCCCCCAACTCCCCCACCCCCGACTGACGTATATATGTATAATAATATCAATAAATACAAATTCAATGCTATAAATGCTTATAATAGCAAGTAAGCATTCAAAAATAATGCATAAGAATTAAATAAAATATAAATACACACAATCAGACGTGCTCGCGCACACACGCGGTCACACACACACACAGGTGCGCATGTGTGCACTTAGATGCGTACCTCACAGAAATGTAAGCTGTTTTGAAGGGAGGTTTTGGGTTGTTTTTGTTTTGTGTTTGTTTACGGTTTTTTTTGTTTTGTTTTGTTTTTTTGCATAATTGCCCTTGTTTTTGCTGCATTTTCCTTAAATTTTCCCTCAATTTTTCCTTAATTTCCTTATTTTTTAATTCGATCAATATTTAAAAAAAAAAAAAAAAAAAAAAAAAACAACACTGTGAACTGAAGCCGCATGAATTAAAGCGCAAAGTAGTGAGGGATCCCTGCATTATGATTTTTTTGAGCATGTTACTTTAAGCGCTTATGTTATAGGAAGCTTATTTTAATTGAAATTAAATATAAGTTCAGAAAGTTGGTGAAATAGAAACATATATGGTTATTGTCTGTGTTATCTCTCCTGATTAGTTCAGAAAAGATAAAGCTTGCTGTTGTTCATGTACTGGGCTGCCATTTTCCATTTGAAAAAGAAAATAGATTTTGTCAATGGCAAAATAGTCCTTTCTCAGGCTCTGAAAAGCTCTAATTTCTAGTGACATTTGCATCAATCAGTGTTAAATCATCATTTATAAATTACCAGAAAACCATGGGAATCCCTCCGCTACTTCAAAGCTTATGGTCCATTTTTCTCCTTCAGCATGTTAATTCGTCACCTGCTCTCTTCCTAGATTTATTTTCGTGAGTTATTTGTAACCCAGGGCACAAAAACAATGCCATTCTTCTCTGCTCAAACACGTATCATATCCTTTGAGGACCTTTTTTAATCTATTGGGAATCTGCAATGGTTTCTGCTACAGCTTGCCTGATTTGTAATAGCCGAGTTGCCAGAGTGGTATTTACATGGAGAGGACCACAAACGCTGGCTGATATAACAGGCATTTAATTTGTCTTGAAATTATTCCATTACCATCAAAGAACAAGGGCCATTCAAGGAAATTAGATGGTTCTTGGGTAACCAAAAAATATTTTATTAATACACTGCTGCCAGATTGTTAAAGCCACAATTTAAGTGAGCCAACACATTAAGTGCAGTTAGATGGGTGGATAGGATTCAGTGTCAGTGATGTTCAACAGCTGAAATCATTAGGGCTTATCATAATTTGCATATGAAAGAATGTGTGCTTGTGTATGTGTGTGCATGCGTGCATGCGTGTGTGCGTGCGTGCATGTGTGTGTGTGTGTGTGTGTGTGTGTGTGTGTGTGTGTGTGTGTGTGTGTGTCTGTACCATAAGGCTATGTGAAATTCTGTTATTACAACAGATTCATCTTGCACAGATTTATATTCACTTTTAAAAGAGAAAGCGTGTAAAGCACTCACGTGCATGCTCAAATCCAGTACGCATCCGTTTGTACAGCTTGCATCTCCACTCCCAGGCCTTCAGTTGCTTCTCTTTGTCTGATGTCTCCAGACTGAGGCTCTCTCTCATCACCTGTGTGGAGAGTTCGCTGGCTCGATTCTGAGCTTCCTGCACCAGAGCTGAGAGATGAGCCTCACGACTTTCTTGACTCACAACTAAAAAAAAGAAAAAACATGAACAGCTCAATCAAAGTATTAGTGTGGATTTCATGCAATGCATCTGTGCAATACAGTGTAACTCTTTTTACCTGAGTGTCTACTGAACATGCTTATGAAAGATTTATTTTTTAAGCTTCAAATTACTTTGGTTTGTTTGTTTTACACACACACACACACACACACACACACACACACACACACACACACACACACACACACACACACACACACACACAAACACACACAAGAAAATAGTAAAATGCGGTCGGACCATGATGCTATTTTAATTATGGTCACAATAAGGCTAGCACCCAAAAAGAAAGTGGGCTTGGAACACCCTGAATAGCAGCCAGGGCAACACATATACAACCATTCACACACACACACACACACACACACACACACACACACACACACACACACACACATAGCTACTATGTGGAAAAGCCAATTAGCCTCCTGTGCATTGCATATGTTTGGACTGTATGAGGAAACCATAGTACCTGGATGAAAACCATGCAAGCACAGGGAGAACACGTGGTGCGTTTAGTTTAAATTTTTAATCCACTGACAGAAACTCAAACACTGAAAGTACTGTTATTTTAACACAAACGAATAATGGATATTTATCCATCTTAACCAACTGCTCAATCCGAACTCAACTGACTCTGGATAAATATAGAACACTCCCTGAATTACAAAGTATACTTAATTACAGTATATATATATATATATATATATATATATATATATATATATATATATATATATATATATATATATATATACATACAGTCGGCCCCCAATTTACGAAGACCCCTGTGTACGAAATCCCCGGGTTACGAAAAGATTTCCCTGAGTTTCTGTCCCCAAGATACGAAACAACCTCCTCTTACGAAAAGAAATTCAAAATTCAAATGCGCCAATCAAAATTTCACATGACGAGCGAGTTGCAATCTCATTGGCTGTCTTTCAACATCCCACCCCGCTGGCCTCCCAGATAGAGACAGAAGGAAGCGTCACCCTTTAGTTTTTAGTTTAGTTTTTTAAGTTGTTTTAATTCAGTAAATGGTCAAACGGGGAATGCGCTTTGAATTCACGTCTTGTGGTCGTGGCGCGTAAGAGAGCGAGAGAGAGAGAGAGAGAGAGAGAGAGATAAAGAGAGAGAGAAGAAATAACACTTTAGTTTTTAAATATATAAAATGTTTTTATCCCAATATTCATGCAGATGGCATGTATTTCCAAACAGATTTAAAAGACCTTGGGAAAACATATACTAAAGAAGAGATGTTGTGCTTATATGTGGGGCAGTGGTGGCCTGGTGGCCTGTTGGTATATGGTGCTGGATCGCTGCTCCTAAGGTTGGGGGTTTGAGTCCCACTCTCCACAAGGTTGTCACTGTCCCCCCAGTGCAGCTAACTGGGTTATCAAAGGCGGGCCATGTCTCTCACTGTCTCTGGTGAAAGGCATGTAAAAGAACCATTGCTGACTTTCGTAAAGAGTAGCTGCAAAGCCATTGGTGTGTTTCTGTCCCTTGCTAAAAGGGTTGTGACAGGAAGGGCATCCGACGTAAAAACCTCTGCCAAATCAAACGTGCGAATCAGATGATTCGCTGTGGCGACTCCCGAGTAAAAGGGAAAAAGCCGAAAGGAAGACACACACATGTACGTACAGTACACATCAGTCAAGGGGGAGGCTGGGGGGTGATCCTACGTCACGGAATTTGGTGGTCGCGGGTGATCTTGGTCCCAATTAACCACAGAAAGTGAGGGATCCCTGTATATGTGCAAAGAGCACCCATGGGGTCCAAGCACCAACAAGATAATTACCTGTAGGTCTTGAAATTACAAAGAATGTAATTACATACCAAGTTTGGTGATCTGTAAATGGTTCAGAGGCACATAAAAAATGAATATCTATATAATGCATTATCCACCATTGTATTTTTGAGCAACACATAGCGTTGTGTGTACTCTGCCATGGAAAGGTTTCCTTCACAATTTAGTTGGATCACACCCCAAAAGTGAAATTTTGCATTATCTCCTAATTACAGTTCCAGTTGATGTGAAAAAAAAAAATCTTTTCACCATCTTAAAAATATTGTGTTAATTTTTTTTATGTTCAAGTGTTTATGGAATCTGTGTGTTTTATCAGATTGCTTTTACATTTGAATTAACCTGTCAATCAGGGCTTCCCATAGGGAAAAAACAAATTTTAGACAGATAGATGGAGTAGTGATTAATATTGGATAATATAAAATCTATGGTGAGAGGTTCATGTAAAAGAACCATTGCTGACTTTCGTAAAGAGTAGCTGCAAAGTCGTCAGCGTGTTTCTGTCCCTTGCTAAAGGGTTGTGTCAGGAAGGGCATCCGACGTAAAAACCTCTGCCAAATCAAACGTGCGAATCATTCGCTGTGGCGACCCCTGATAAAGGAAAAAGCCGACAGAAAATCTCTCTCATTGGCTTGTGGCGGCCATGTTTATTGATGCAGTGGTATTTCCCTCATCAAGCAGAACAGAAAAAGGGCTTTTTTAATTGCCAGCAATTTGGAAGTACTGTACATGAGTATTAAATGTTTGGGGAAAATTATGCCACTAGTACAATTTGACTGACACATGTTTCTTGTCATTTTAATTTCATTCCATTTTCTGAACGCTTAATCTTAATTAGTGCCGTGTGAGGCTGTTGTCTCTCTCAGCCGATTCTGGGCGAGGGCAAAATAAACCCTGGACAACTCGCCAGGCCATCATAGACATGCTTTCCTTTTATCTGATGAAACAACCTTTGCTTTGCAATAAATTAAAGAGTAGTCCAAAGACCCAACAAATGCAATTTTGAGTGCTGACTTTTCACTGCATGGTTTTGGTTTTATGGTTAAAAAAAAAAAAGAAAATGGCTTCACACCATTATCACCTTAAAAATTTTCCAATAATAGCATATGAGTCTGATCACAAAACTGGTACTGAAATGTGTGACACTGACCTTTAACATTTTCTACAGCTTTCGAAAAAAAAAAAATTCCCCATTTTTTTTTTAATCTCTGAAAGCAATATGCATTAAAGCCTGACAAATGCAGAATAATACTCCTTGGAGAAGCAACATCATCAAATTATTAGTAGGACGACCAAAAAGTCTGTAACATGGACAGAATGAATCGCCTTCTAGTCACTAATAACAGCTTTAGCTAATAACTGTGTAATTATTTACACAATCCCGATTGATAGCACTTGATATGTTCAACCTTTCTTATCAATACTTAATAAATGCCAATATATCAGCGATCATTAAGCGCACAAGATACGCCATGTAGCATGGATAGTAAAAGTTACGTATTCTTCAATGCTGTTTTAAGTCTGGTGCTTATTTACCAATTTGGCAACACACATGCAAATTCATTGTTTGTGCATTTGTGCTCCGAATTCAAGTGGTTATTGGACCTGTGGAGACCTTAGCAGAATCCCAGCGGGCTGTGAAAATAACGAGGTCTTTCTCTTGTCACAAAATTGAGTGTAAAAAAGGTTTAAATTAGGAAGTATTTGAATTATTCCAAAAACTTTGTTCATCATATATACATATTTTATGATTTTTATCTCCCAGGAATACAATAAAGATTTTAATGCATTGATTCGCAAATAAACTTGGACATGGAAATATTTATTCAAGTTTGAATTTGGAAAGTTGGAAAATGTGCTAGTATCGTGAACAGACCCACATGGCAATGTGTTTTAAAGGAAAATGCAGAATTTGTGGCAAAGGTCCCCAAAAGTCCCCAAAAAGGTCCTTAGTCCCCAAAAATGTAAAAATCATATATATATATGATTTTCTGAGTAGATCCTTCCGTAGGAGAGTGCTCAATACTTTTTGGTAGAGCAAATAACAATAAAAAAAAATAATAATAATAATAAATAAATAAATAAAAGGACAGGACAAAGACTCTCTATTGAAACTCCATTTATCACTACAGATCTGTTTCAAGGGGTGGTGAAACCATCTTCTCTCTTCAGGTGATTATAGAAGAATAATCACCTTCTTCTTCTTCTTCTTCTATAATCTATAATCTATAATCACCTTCTTCTTCTATAATCACCTGAAGAGAGAGGATGGTTTCACCACCCCTCAAAACAGATCTGTAGTGATTAGTGATAAATGGAGTTTCAATAGAAAGTCTTTGTCCTGTCCTTTTATTTAATTTTTTATTTTATATATATATATATATATATATATATATATATATATATATATATATATATATATATATATATATATATATATATATATATATATATATATATATATATATATATATATATATGGGGGTGACAACCCTGTGGACAGTCGGACTCAAACCCCCAACCTTAGAATTAGCGATCCAGTGCCCTATACCACTAGACCACCACTGCCCCTATATATAAGGCAAAAAAACTGCAGTGTGTCATGTTATTGAAAAATCTTACAAACTGATGACACTGAAGACTCATTCATTCAATTTCTGAACCACTTAATCCTAATTGACCAATCAGAAGTGAGAGTGCTCTGATACATTTACAGCATTTGGCAGACGTTCTTATCCAAAGAGACTCACAATTATCTTTTTTTATATAGACAGCTGAGCAATCGAGGGTTAAGGGCCTTACTCAAGGGCCCAACAGTGCTGACAGTTGGGACTGAACCACTGACCTGTGGATCAGTAACCCATCATTTTATCCACTATGCCACCACTGCCCAATCACTGAGACATGACACGTTGATTTTAACTTTTCATTCATTAATTTTCTGAACTGCTTAATCCTATTTAGGGTCACGGTGAGACTGGAGCCTATCTCAGCTGACTCAGGTGAGGGCAGAGCACATCCTGGACAGATTGCTAGGCCATCGCGGTGCAGGAACGCACTGGTAGCTATGCAAGCTACTCTTAACAAAAATCAGCAATTGTTCTTTTACAGTGAAAGACATGGTCAGCCTTTGATAACTCAGTTAGCTGTACTAGAGGCACAGCACGGACAACCTGGTGATACTGAGGCCTGAACCTCCGACCTTGGGATTAGTAATCCAGTAGCCTGCCATCGGGCTACCACTACCCCATTATTTTATCTTTGACCTCTTAAACCCTGGTAAAAGGATAATGTTTATGTCTTCACTTTTTAAACCAATGGTTTTGGATTGTCAGTGACAGACAAAACATACCATCTTTCATTTTGAAAGACAATTATTAAATTCTACAGAAAAATGAAAAATCAGTCATGGGAGATTCTATGGGAGGCTAGGGGTTGAGAATGATGGATTGTAATTGATGTTAGCTGTCAAAATCTGAACAGAAACTTCAGAGTGACTTTGTATACTGTGTCAGGCAAGACAGCGATGTAGCTATATCCAATCACTCAAAATAACAGGAGACTAACCAGGCGAACACATGTCAGGCCTCTTCTTCCTTTTTTGGACAGAAAATTTATGAAAAAGAAAAGTGAGAAAATGTCTGGAACTGAGTCTTGATCTGAATCTGAATGTCACTCTCTATTGAAGGACATAGACAAATGTTAATTAACGGCATTCAGTATAGACAAGCATGCCATGATGACTGTAGATATACAGTACAGTGAACCCTCACTTTCCACGGTTAATTGGGACCGAGATCCCCACATGACCATCGAAATCTGCAAAGTAGGATCCCCCCCACCGACTGACGTATATGTATATAATATGTGTATATAATATCAATAAATACATATTCAATGTTATAAATGCTTATAATAACAATAAAATATAAATATACACATAAAGATGCGCGCACGCACGCATGCAGATGCGCATGCTGGCACTCAGATGCGCACCTCACAACAGTGTAGCTAGTTTTGATGGGAGGTTTTGTGTTGGTTTTGGTTTTTTGTTGCATAAATGGCCTTGTTTTTGTGGCATTTTCCTTAACTTTTCCCCAATTCCTCCTTAATTTCCTTATTTTTTTAATTTGATGACTATTTATTTATTTTTATTTTTTTTAAAACCTCGATGCACTGAAGCTGCATGAATTGAAGCGTGAAGTAGTGAGGGATCCCTGTACATGATAAAAGATAAGATGGTAATCAAACATGAAGCTGTTGTCAAAAAAAAAAAAAAAGTAAAAATTGTCATAATGTGGTGTTTCTGAAAGGGTCACAACTTAGCATTAATAGGCAATACACTGAATGATGCTTTCCAGAAAAACAATTATAAAAAACAAAAATCTTCAAAAAAAATATTTGGAGAGGTACTATTATGTGTATATTTATTGCATATTTCGTACATTCAGTGTATCTTATCAAGAATTCTGCAAGCCGTGTATATCATAAGATTTCTGAAAAATAGCTTTGGATAGGCATTCAGAATGTTCAAAAGGATAGTTTGCATCGGTTCTATGTAGGATCTGTGTCATATTTAAATGTATACCAAGATTTGTTCTAAGTCTGGCCTCTGCTATTTATTAGACATACATGCATTTTCATGACCTCCGAAGGAGAGCCAGTTTCCTCTAATGGCAACTTCAAACTGTGCTTTAATTCTACTGTGCGCTTTAATTCATGTGACTTCAGTGCATCATCGTGTTTTTTTTGTTTTTTTTTTTATTAATCAAATTTAAAAAATGAGGAAATTAAGGAAGAATAAGGGAAAAACTGAAGGAAAATGCCGCAAAACAAGGCCAATGCTTCCAAAACAAACAAACAAAACCAAAAAAAAAACCAACCCAAAACCCCACATCAAAACGAGTTACATTTTTCTGTGAGGTGTGCATCTGAGTGCGCGCGCGCGTGTCTGTATGTGTGTGTATTTATATATATTTTTTTACATCTTATGCATTATTTTTTGTATGTTTAATTGTTATTATAAGCATTTATAGCGTCGAATATGTGTTTATTGATATTATATACACATATACAGGGATCCCTCACTACTTCGCACTTCAATTCATGTGGCTTTAGTGTATCGCAATTAAAAAAATAAATAAATAAAAATTAAATAAATATTAATTGATTTTAAAAATAAGGAAATTAAGGACGAACAGGGGGAAAAATTAAGGAAAATGCTGCAGAAACAAGGCCAATTATGCAAAAAAAACACAAAAAAACAACAAAAAACCAGAAACAAACACAAAACAAAAAACAACCCAAAATCTCCCATCAAAACTAGTTACATTGTTGTGAGATGCACATCTGCGTGTGTGCGCTCGTGTATCTGTATTGTCTATATTTTTATTTTATTTACATCTTATGCATTATTTTTAAATCTTTACTTGTTATTATAAGCATTTATAGAATTGAATATGTATTTATTGATATTATATACACATATACATGTACGTATACTTCAGTCGGCGGGTGGGTATCCTACTTCGCGGAATTTGGCGGTCGCGGGGGGATCTCGGTCCCAATTAACCGCGGAAAGTGAGGGATCCCTGTACATGTATGTATACGTCAGCCAAGGGGGTTTGATCCTACCTTGCGAAATTTGGCGGTCTCGGGGGATCTTGGTCCCAATTAACCACGGAAACTGAGGGATCACTGTACCGCAAACTTTCCTCAAATATTCATATGTAATGAAACAGTCCTCAGACATCCAGTCAATATCCTTTAAATAATAATGCACACTAATATAGGTGCAGTTTCAGATAAACATCAGGGCACACTGAGTAATTTATACCTAATACAGTGGATAATAGGGTCTAGTCTAATTCAATATTTTAAAAGCCAAATTGTTGCTCTGAAGTAGATAACAGAAGAATAGCTTTGAGAACTGGAACCTGATCAGCTAATCTGTCATTTACAGAAAACTTGATTACTCAAGTGCCAATAAAATCTATAAAATCGTTTTCATCTTTTCAGATTAAGAACAAACTGTTCTAACTGCGTGTGAAAGAGCAACAAAGCCCTGCATTTGAGTGGCTGTATTTGAGTTTTTTTGGGGGTGGTGAACTCAAAAAAAGATGGATATAGAAGGTGGGAAGCTGAAACACACGACACTGTGTTTGGCGGTATAGATTTGTCATGGTAAAATGAATGCTGCCTGGCCAGTGCTCCTCATAGACCAAATACTACTGCATGGTCTTTCAGAGTCTTAGTCACAGACCATGACAGCAAAATAAACAAATAAATACATGGCCGAAGAAACCCTCTTTCACTGTGGCTGTTCTGCTTGGCCCAAACCCCTCGAGACGAGCGCTCTCCAGGAGAAATGATAAAGTAAGTGTTGTCTTTTCTGAAAAAAAGTTGCTGGTGAGGAGAGGGGTATAAGGTAATAAAATGAACCAGCTCTACATGGGGGTCCATGGTGCGGTGAAAAATCCAGCAATATTAGCAGCCTTGAGGTCTTGAGGTGTAATTTCCTGTTCTATGAAGATTGACATTTGGCCACTATGTGTGGATAATTGAACACACTATAAATTTAAGCCTTTAGTTTGCCAATAGTTGCTTGTCTTACACCGTCGGCATTGTTGAGAAGCAGGGATCGGTCTAAATATAGACATTATGGAGGCCTGCCGAAGGCCGTAAACATGCTTTAACTTCAACCTTTACCTGGACCTCCAAACTGTAAGGCGTCTGGCTGATTGATTTACTTGGCACTTCTGGCTTGACATAAATATAATGCAGAAAGCCCAGAAAGGGAAAATGCGGCAATGTTTACTTTCTGTTTGTTTACAAGGATCGAATTGTGCCACGGTGAAATGTTTTGAAATTTAACTGCCACCTGGGTACAATAAATCACTTACTCTAATTGCTCTGAGTTACATGCATCATTGGAAAAGTTAAACCATTAAATGACAAACCTTGTTAAGATTTTCAGGAGGATGCTGTACGATGTGTCCCCTTGCCACCCTAACGTCGAGACGGCAGCACAGTGCTCTCTGTCTGCTCTCAGACAACATTTGGGTTTTTCTTTCCCGCACTGATTTAAGTGCTTGCTTTTCACAGTTTTTTTTTTTTTTTCATTTCGAAGGCATTGGAGGTAAGAAACACCTGTTTCTATTGCAAACTGCTTGTGCAGATGAATATAATATCAATTTGTTGGAAAGCTCTGGGTATCAAACAGAGAGCTGCCATCTGTCTATTGGCTGCATTCTGTTTATTACATGCAGTATTTAATACACGCACTTTGATAAGTCTCGTCACTGTGAAGATGTGAGGTTGTTTCACACGCCCCCAAGTCTTTTCTGATGGAGTAAAATATTTCGCTATAATCTGCTGGTCAAACTGTTCACATGAAACAAAACTTCAGGTCTTAACGGATTTCGTTCAGAAAAATATACAGGTATCACAGCTTGTTTTTAACCAAGTGCCGTGGTCATGATCGAACGGTCATGACAGTCATCATTTGATTTGTAATTTTATAACACAACTATGACTGTTTATGACAGCTGTCATGGAAAAGTTGACTTATTTCAGTGTTGAGTCGTTTGCTGACCAAGCCTCTAAAGCAAAGTGTGAGAAAACATCACACTACCTCCCTATGTATTGCTGTTTTCACTGTAAATGGCTTGTCACATTAGTGAGGTCTGCTCTTGGTCCCAACAGTAAAAAACAACATTTTGACATAAGACAAATTTCCTCATGATGATGAATTACTGCAATAAACCTTCAATCTCTGAAGGCTTTGGTGGCTTTTTTTACTCAACTATGATCCTTTTTTGAGTCTACAAATCTAGATATACTAAGCATGTGCATGTTTGCAACTACACATGCTTAGTACATGTAATTCTCAAAAACTACTCATACAAAACTTCATGGGAGATCAATAATTTGAAGAGGTAGACTGCATTGCACAGTGACACATTGGCAACTTTGTGTCTTAAAAGTGTGTCATATATATATATACAAACAAAAATAAAAGGACAGGACAAAGACTTTCTATTGAAACTCCATTTATCACTACAGATCTGTTTCGAGGGGTGGTGAAACCATCCTCTCTCTTCAGGTGATTATAAAAGATTCTTCTATAATCACCTGAAGAGAGAGGATGGTTTCACCACCCCTCGAAACAGATCTGTAGTGATAAATGGAGTTTCAATAGAAAGTCTTTGTCCTGTCCTTTTATTTTTGTTATTTGCTCTACCAAAAAGTATTGAGCACTCTCCTACGGAAGGATCTACTCAGAAAATCCCCTATATATATATATATATATATATATATATAAAAATATATACACACACACACACACACACACGCACACAAACACACACACACACACACACACACACACACACACACACACTCATGCCTCAGTTTAACGGACTATAGGAGGGAACACTGGTCCGAAGTACCCGATTGTCCGAAGTTTCCAATTCCATATATTTGAACGATGACATCACTGAAAACTTTTACTTAAGCGCACTATATAATCTGCAAATGTAAATACTGTACCTATACTCTATCAAAGTCTGGCCATGATTCTGAATGGGTGTTGAGAAATTGCCTTGACCAGTTCACCAGTTCGTACAGCCTTCTATGACTCTGTAGTCAGGCTTCTTATATAGACAGTTGGGCATATTTTTTCAGACTTTCTTTAAAAGAAATAATGAGTTAAGAAATCTTTTGACTTCACTGAATTCTGCACTGCCTGTGATTGTTATTACACGTTATTTGGATAATCGCTCTTCTTTGATCCGCACACAAAGGTCTTCAGTTAGACACTTCTTTATTACTTATTTTCCCATATCATGCCTCTTTGTTTAAAATTCATGTTTGTTTTCACAGAAATGCAATTAGTTAGGGCCCCCAAGTGGTGCATCAACAAAGTACGTGACTATCAACCTGGGACATCACCCTATTAATGTTCCACTGTGCAGTATATACTGCAGAATAATAATTCATTCGATCAAGGTAGATTTTTTTCATTAACTGTACATCATTCTTTTGTTAATATGCTCAAAAGTCTAAAACATGTAAAACAATCTGTATGAGTCTCTAAAAGGGCGGGACAATATGACCTCAAAACAATACTTATCATAAGCAATATAATTGTATGAAAATGACGAGGGACAAAATAGCACAACATCACTTGCAGACTGTTTATACAAATATACATCTGCCGAGATGTCAGGGGTAACTCATGCGTTCTTGTGCACACCTGCGGACAGTTCCGGCTTGTCGGACACCTGTCAACCATGCACCACTGCCAACACAGTGTGCTCGTTCATCAGTTGTAATGCTGTGTTATTTGCTCCTTGCTCTAGAATGTTACCTATATTTTGTTGGAAATCATTTTCCATTGTTTCGTCTTGTTTTCTGTACAGTCGGCCCTCTGATTACAAAATTAATCCGTTCCAGTGCCTTTTTCATAACCTGGATTTTTCGTAAGTAGAGGTGCATTTTACATGTAAAACGCATGATTCGTTCCAAGGCTCCCAAGACTACCCCATAAACCCTTTAAAAATGATAAAAGTACACCAATTTTGTACGAAATATGTATGAAATATGTATTAAAAGTAAAAGAAAATGATTTACCTTTTTTTTTAAATCTCTCGAACCACCCATGAGACGCTTTAAAGTCCGAGGGTTGCTGGTCTGAAGAACCCTCACCCTCACCCTCCTTCACGAGGTCCTTAAATATGGCGGTTGCTTTTCCGAAATAATCGCCTCCGTCATTGTGTCTCCGCTATTAATGCCTCCCTCTGCTTCATTATCGTCCCGATTGTAGAAGGCTTTCGGCCATACTCCTTTACGATTTTGCTCAACCGCATCCCACTTTCGTATTTTTTTATTATCTCCTCCTTCACGTCGATTGATAACGGAGCCCACTCTTTTCGGTGTCACTGTGAATCAACTTTGTTGGGGTCCATGATGGATAACAAAATATAACGCAATAATCACTCTCAAAAAAACTCACGAGCCAACAGCCCTGTTCAACTCTCCTTCAGGCGTGTGACAAACAGGAAGTATGGGTACAGGAAGTATAGGTACAGTTTAGCTCCCTCCTTGTCAATGGGACGCCAGTGGGGTGGGATGTTGTGAGACAGCCAATGAGAGAGCAACTCATGCACTGTTTGAATTTTTCAATTGCGTGTTTGACGCTTTTCGTAAGAAGAGGTTGTTTTGTATACAGAATGCGAAAGTTTAGAAAAATGTTTTTCGTAACCTGGATTTTTCATAATCAGAGGTTTTCGTAAGTAGAGGGCTAACTGTATTTCATTTAATTTTTATGAAAAATCAAATCTATTTATTTGTTTATTTATTATTTTATTTATTTTTGCTGCTCACACCAGTTTTTCAGTAACAAAACTAAACCTCAATATTTTTCCAACCAAAGCACCAGTCTGTACTCCTCTATCTCCCACTACTGCTACTAATAAAATAATAGGCATATTAAATTTTAAGCTTGTTCTAGCTTGCATGCAACATTAGACTCTTCATTGTTATAGTGGTGTATATATATATATATATATATATATATATATATATATATATATATATATATATATATATATATATATATATATATATATATATATATATATATATATATATACTCTGCAGCTTTACAGCCTAAAATAAAGACAAACACAAAATATTATATTTACTCAATGTAGGAAATGACACCCAACCAAAGAATATAATCACAATGACCATTATTTTCCAAAAATTACCATAACTGCTTCAGAGCTGCTATAAACCTCTTGATAGCTCCTTTGACCAACCTTTTCTTAGGCTCTCTTAACAGGCACAACTTCATCTGGGAAAGGTTCACGTAGTAACAAACACATTCCATGTCTTGGTTATGGACTTTACTATGTTCCTCTTCTTCTTTTCCCTTCAGGGGTCGCCACAGCGAATCATCTGCCGCATCTCACCCTATGCTCTGCATCTTCTTCTCTTACTCCAACTACCTTCATGTCCTCCTTCACCACATCCATAAATCTTCTCTTTGGCCTTCCTCTAGGCCTTCTGCCTGGTAGTTCCAACCTCAGCATCCTACTACCAATATACTCACTATCCCTCCTCTGTACATGTCCAAATCATCTCAATCTAGCCTCTCTGACTTTGTCTTCAAAACCTCTTAAATGTGCTGTCCCTCTGATGTACTCATTCCTGATCCTATCAACACTCGTTAGTCCCAAAGAGAACCTCAACATTTTCAATGTTTCAATTTGTTCCTGGGGATTGAAAATCCTTTTTTTTTAATTAATTAATTAATTAGTTTATTTATTTTTGTATTCATCTCCAACATAGTGCTTGTCCAGAGCATTATGTCTAAGATCTTTGGCCAGTGCTTTGCCACCCATAGTTAATTGTTTGCTTTCAGTTCCACTTCCAAGCATTGTAATGCTCTTGGAATAGCTGTTTTAATGCCAAACTAATTTGAATAATTACAGCTGATCCCACTGGAACACATTTAATTTGAATGTTCTTAATTTGAAATGGAAAAAGTACAAACATAGACACAATCAAGTTTAAAGTATTTTTATAAGGGGTCCATGATACTTTTACCATTTTAGTGATTCCTTTTTATTTCATTATTTTCTAAAATGTTGCTATTATAGCTTTCATTTGGCTGTTTTAGATCACTACTACTACTACCACTACATCCACTACTATCATAAAACGCATTCAGTAAATACGGCTGGGAAAAACAAAATGCAAATATTTTGAAGAGGGATGATTATGTTCTTTACTCACTGTATATTCATGGGGTAAATTACTGCATCTGCCTGTTTGTTAGTAGCAGTGACGTGCGGTGAGGTTGACAGCTGGTGAGGCACTGACTCTTTTAAATTTTTAGAGATCTCTTTTTGAGATTTTTAAATAAAAATGAACTCGAGTATATTATTCATCATTTGACTGACAACAGACATCAAATCAATACCAAATAGACTATCCACATAGTTAGTATAGTGTTTGATATGTGTGGTGTTATTCAATCCCATATCATTCATTCATTCGTTTTCTGTAACCGCTTAAACCTAATTAGGGTCGCAGGGAGGTTGGCACCCATCCCATCCAACTCTGGCCGAGGACAGAGTACACCCTGGACAGCTCGCCAGGCCATCGCAGGGCAGAAACACGCTGACGGCTATACAGCTACTCTTGACAAAAGTCAGCAATGGTTCTTTTATATGTCTCACACCATAGACAGTGAGAGATGTGGCGTGACAACCTGTTGAGAGTGGGGCTTGAACCCCAAACCTTGGGCTTAGTGATCCAGCACCTTTACTACCAGGCCAACACTGCCCATCCCATATCATGTTTCCTTCTATTTTACTACCTTCAGTACCTTTGAAAATAAATGAAATTCTTTTCAGACAATGAGTTGTGTTTTATATCTCGTATCAGCATTCTTTACACAAACATGTGATGCATATTTCATTTGAGATTAAAAATTTATTCCAACTTCATTGGTCTTCCTTTAGTTGTTATCTCTTGTCTTGATTGAAAGTCCAGATTTGCAAATCTTTTCAGCTTGAAAATTTAATCTTCCATTTTGATAAGGCGGATTGTAAAGGGAATATAAACTACAGACGAAGAAGATTGGAGGTTGTGCAAGAAACTGTGAACATGCAAGCGCCCTCTGGCATGAGTCAGGGGCATTATTTGCCTCACCGAGGAACATTTTTACTGTTTTATGATTAATCTGAAGCCTAAACACATTAGAGAAATACATTTTATACATTATCGAGATTATGAAATGAAAGAGCATATAATCAGGGTGTTTCAAAGCATTTCATTTGCGATATACAGAGGGAAAGTGACACACTATTTACATGGCATATTAGCGCAGTTTGTGAGGGACTCCACCATCCGCTGAGCGGGATAGTAAAGTGCTGCCTCACTGCGCAACTCCAGCTTGTATTTGAACAGGGCACATGGAAATTTTGCTCTTCTTTACTAAAAAAATAATTTAAATTTTGGGTTTGAACGGTAATATTCGCATTTATAATATTTTTTGATCAACTTTTTTTGAGGCTCTGCCTCACTTGCCTCCCCTGAATCCACGTCACTGGTTAGTAGAGGAATTTGATATTTGCATAAAATCAAGATACAGTACTCGTGATACACAGTTGGCTGAAAGTATGAATGGTCATGAAGTGATATTTACTGATATAGCGTCCAGCCCTAGTGTTTGATGTATCTTTTGATCAACAGATAAGCTGGTTCAAAGGAATTGTACATTCTGTACTTGATTTAATTTAGAGCTCATCAGGGATGCAGGAATACTCACAATGAGGGCTCTCCTTGGCCCCTGCTTTCAGCAGCAGCTTGGCTATTGGCACATTGTTGGTCATAATGGAGATATCAAGAGGAGTCAGACCTTCGCTGTTGGTTGAATTGAGATCCAGTTCATCTGCGGAGTACTGGAACAGAAGGATCTGTACAGCGTCAAGGTCTTGCTGTTCCACAGCCTCGAAAAGAGCCTCACTGCTTTGAATATTCTACAGTACAGAGGCAGAGAGAAAGCTTAATGTAGAGATCACTGCCAGTCCCTTCTCAAAAGTATTCTCTAATGCACGAACTTAAATTAACAACATATAACGACTTTGTCATAGGTTTGAGCCGACACGTACAGGTATTACCATTTCATGTCATTTAAAAGCCCCCATTTTTTAATCTTCTTTAGGATGTCAATAGTTTGTAGGATATGTTTTACCATATTTAAATGTTGAGAATGATTTACGGAATGGTCATAAATTTCAACGATTGATTCTTTAATGAGTTGTATTGTTTATTGCAGACACATTTCTCACTGAATTGATGATAAAGTCAGCAGGTTAAACTGGCCCATGGATTACATAACATTATATAGCTTTTCTCAATTACGCAACTGAAACTCAGTCATGAGCTAATACAAAGTGAAGGTGGTCGCACTCCCAACACATACAAGTCTATACAGTTGAGTGCAAATGTGTAAAAAATCCATTTCCGGAATTGCTCTGAAACAATTAATAATCAGTGACCTTTGCAAATACTGTATAATTTGATGAAGTTATAAAATATCCATGTTTTTTTTTATATATATAGTTTCTCCATGCTAAACTGCACATAGTAAAAAAAAATAGATCTTTCAAGTTACAACAATAATATTTATTTTAGAATCTTTAGTGGTCACTTACTGAGGCTTTGCGGACACGATCTGAGCGACCAAAGAAATACACATCCTCAAAGGATGAGTGGCTACCCTTGAACTTCTCGGAGAGGTTGCGGTAAAGGCGCTTGGCTGCGCTGGGCGAAGCAGGTGCAGCCCCCTTCTTACTGTGGCTCAGCTGGAGGCTCTGCATCTGCTGGGTCATACTAGCACCGAAGCTTCTGCAGAAAGGAGAAGACAAAAATATTAAATAAAGCACGATTACAGGAAATTTTAAGTGCTGTGTTTACTGCAGCAAAACAAAGTCCTACCTTATAAATTGCCTGTTCTTTTTTCTGACTGCTGATATATATATATATATATATATATATATATATATATATATATATATATATAAATTTTTCATTTTCTTTTTTTTTTTTAAGGATGACTTTGTTTAATCTCTGAAAAGTTCACTGATTAATTATTATTTATTACAAGCCTGACTGAAAAATGTAGATGCGCTTCAATGCCATCACATTGCTTCTCATACTTGATACACTTGTTCCTCAACATATTATGTTTCCAAGATTATAAGTTTGAAAGACATTATGCAATTATAAAATATATGTATCATAACAAACATTATGTACTATCTTACTTGTTAAAAGAATATCATAGTAACACTATGTAACTTAACGAATCCTCACTTGTCTACATTCAAGTTCAAAGGAAATTAAATTTTGAAGAATCGTGAATTAAAATGAAATAACGTTGCATTTTATGGATTCACAATCAAATTCCGATTATACCGTAAATTCCCAGTCTAAGTTGTATGTAATATCCCCTCTGAATTAATAACAATTATTTATTTCCCACAGAGAATAAACAAAAGACGTTCAATGAAAAATCTGTGACTATATGATTTCTGCACTGAATGAGCAGTGTTATGTAACGACACTCACCCGCATGCACGAGCACACACACACACACACACACACACACACACACACACACACACACACACAGGCTTAATGAAACATATCATTCAAAAAAAATTCAAGGTTTTAAAAATCATTCACAAAAACAGCTTTCACAGCTGGATGGTCTGGATACATAATGTTCGAAGATTTAAGTGGTGCGACAAATGAAAAACTGAAAACAGCAGAAACATAAATTATAATAACAATAATAATAATTACTATTGTTGTTACCAATATTATAAACAACAATAACAATAAAAAATATAATAATAATAATAATAATAATAATAATAATAATAAAAATAGAAACATTTACAAAAACACCATGAATTGTATAGATCATAGACATCGTGATTTCATGCAAAATTTCGAAATTTCTTTAAGATAGACAGTTCCCATGACAGCCATTGAGCTGCAATCTCCAAAGACTTCTAGGTGATATTTGTCACCCAGCAGTCTAGAATCCATTCAGACATGACATGAGAGCATTACGCCATTTTTCATTGCTTGCACCAAGTTTCTTCAAGAACGCCCACACAGCACTAATAATACACGTTGTACAGTGCAGGAGCACAGCCTTTGACACGACCAAGTGATTTAGAGAATGCAGTTCTTCCCTGCATGCCATGTTGGAGACTGACTATTTTACATTACCCAACTCCATTAATCAAAATAGAAGAGCCAGAGGTACACCTCATGGGTTCAGAGTTACAGTATAGATCTTGGGTTCGATAAGGTCAGTCAATTTAAAAAGGTGTCATAGGAAACCTGGGTCAGGGAGGGGTGCAGAGGTTAGAGAGTACTCACCTGTCAAGGCTCTGTGAACTCCCTGGAGAAACACTGAAAAAAAGAAGTGGCCGAAAGTCCTTGATCAGCGCAGCATCTCTCTGCCTTTGGTTAAGTCTCTGAGCCAGGCGGGAAATTTTGCTCTCAGATCTGATAAGACAGCAAGCAGAGAAACCCAGATCAGTCTTTTGGACATTCAGGCTTTAAGATGAGCCAAGTGCCTCTGAAGACTTTGCTCTTCAAAATCAACAGGGAACACCTGGTGCTCACTAGCACACTCCTATCCATGCGCATCTCGCCAGAGAGCTGGCTGGTTAATGCGCAGAGACAGGAGCATGGAGAAGAGAGATGATGGGGGAGGGTGGATGAGTGAGAGAAAGGAAGGAAAGGGGGGGGAATAGAGAAAAGGAGGGAGGGGAGAAGAGGGGCATTCTGTCAGCACTAGGATGAGTAGCACAGAGACAACAAAAGCACTCAGGCATTTACTGTCCCACTGAGCATGCTCACAGCAAGCAGTGGTGAGAGGGGGTGGTCATGAGGAGAAGAGAACCTGTTGTTCTGCCTCTCATCACTTGTGTTTTCTGCACTGTCACTTAACTGCAAACATACGCGTCAAATCTCTTAATAATCACTACTGTGGCTGTCACTGAGACCTGAGCAAGGTGCATAAGTCACTACCACCAAATAACACACACACACACACACACACACACACACACACACACACACACACACACACACATACACACACACACACACACTATTTTATACAATCCAATAATATGCTAATTCTATGATATGTTCAATCTTGATGTTAATTCTGTACATACTGGATCCAAATAGCCAACTTGAGAAAAAGAAATTTTATTGCTTGACATTTTGTCAATAAACGCAGTCTGTGTGTTCTGTTTTTAAAAAATGCATCAAATTCTGGGACCTTGACCACATAACACCATAATCCTGATTCTAATCCTGATGACCAAATAGCTCAAAGTTTTAAATATAATAGCTCCCTTTTTATAAAACAGTGTACTTAGTGCCACTGTGCACAACACACAGGGTATTTTTTTTTTATTATTTTCAGTGGTCACTGGAAAATTACAGCCCAGGGCACTGTTGGCCTGGTGGTAAAAGGTGCTAAATCGCTGATCCTAGGGTTAGGTGTTCAAGTCCCACTCTCCTCATGGCTGTCATTGCCCCCCAGTGCAGCGAACTGGGCTATGAAAGGCTGGCTATGTCTCTCACTGTCTATGGTGAGAGGTTCATGTAAAAGAAACCATTGCTGGCTTTTGTCAAGAGTAGCTGCATAGCCGTCAGTATGTTTCTGCCCCTTGCTAAAGGTTTGTGTCAGGAAGGGCATCCGATGTAAAAACCTATTGCAAATCAAACATGCGAATCATTCATATGACTTCCATGAAGATGGAGGCAGATGATTCGCTGTGGCGACCCCCGAAAGGAAAAGAAGAAGACTGGAAAATTACAGCCCATCTTCCCTTTATGTGATATTTTTATACTATATTGTATTGAACGGCGAGACCAAAAATAATAATAAATTAAAACAAAATCAGTATGAAGAAAAATGACACAGACTATTATTTATTCCAGCATATTACACCATGTTCTTAATCTTCATTTCTGAAATAGATTTGCCATCCCGTTCCCATGGGATCTTGTGTAATATGGATAGGTTATCATGAATACTTATTCTTCTGAAGACACGGACGTCTGGTGCTTAAAGCCTACATGCCTGTTCAAACCAGAAGAGTGATAATATAATGGGCAAGATAGCAGAGGACCATGATTCAGAACACTTAGAAATAGAGATAAAAAAGATCAAACATGCCAAATAAATGATCAAATGAAAGACATTCCCTTATATTTATCCGAAAATTAAGTGAAATCATAGACATGAATAGTAAAAAAAGATAAAATAGAATTTCAAAAACAGTAGTAAATCACCACATGTTTGCACTGGTTGATTGAAGTGTCATTGGTTAGATTGATTTTTATTTGCAACCCGTGTCTGTGCAGGTAACGTTTCAGCTCGTGCATTTAAAAAATGAAAAATTAAGTAGACATGAAAAACAATTTGTATTTGTGCATGTGTCAAGACAACCTGAGCTGCAGTCAGTCTCTTCCAGGATTTTAGTGTCAAGTGTATCCACACCTCTAACTTTATAGTAAGGAAAAAAAGACGCAAAATAAATAAAAACTAATTTCTGAGGGGAATTAACACATGAGTAGATATCGGCAGGAAAAGTAAACTGTTTGAGCGCCCACTAGATGGAAAAGTCAGACAGAAAAAAATGACATGGAAAAAGTCTGCTGTCATTGAAACACTTGGGATTGGTGATGCTAAAAATTGCATTGCGTCAACCATGCAAGAATGCTAGGCATGCAGCGGCTTCAAATTTGAGACCCGGTCCAAAGTTCATTGCCACATACAGTCAAATGAAACTATAAATTCATATGGACAGAGTGAAACTTACCATGTTTACCCCCTGTATCAATATAACAAAATTAAAGGGAAAGCTATATTAAAGATGGTGGTACCAGGTATACAGGAATATACCATGTCATTAATGACCCTGTACAAAACAAACAAACAAACAAAAAAACATATGTACAAAACACCAAGCTCATAACGTCATTCATAAGTTCATGACCCTTACTGATTGCAATATTACCAAGTTTGATTTCCTGAGTATAGTTTATGGCACAAAATGGAAAAACAACATTGTATTTAATAAATTGTAAGTCAACCATTTAATCGAATGGAACATTATTGCTATAAAACAAAATTAATCTTTCTTACCAATTCATTCTCTTAATAAATTTCAACCATACCAAAATTCTCCCAAAGCCTGGCGTGTCTGTAAGAAAGTTAAGAATTGGCTGTTCTTTCAACAGGAGCATAATCTCATACCGTCAAACAAATCAACACCAAAAGAGTTTCAGAACAAAAAGCACCAAGGAATATAAAAGAGTGTGAGATATTCTCTATGAAGTAGTCATCAAATGATCCATCTATACCTCTCTACAACTTTGGTGGGATAATACAAACACATAAAAAAGCTCTTTTTTTCTTTGTCCCCTTTGAAAAACACTCAAATGTTTTTTGGGTTTTTTTTTTCAGTTGAAAAAAATGTATAATTTTATTGTGATAATACACTATAGAGTATACTCTATGCTAGGTTGGAATCAGAACTAGTAACTTGTCACTGCTTTTTAAATGCCATAATTATTAAAGGCTTTTATATATATATATATATATATATATATATATATATATATATATGTGTGTGTGTGTATAGGGAGACCCACATTTTTGGGGGAATTTTTGAAGTGCGTATCGCCAGACAAGAGCAAGTGGCAGCACTGCAAGACAGTGACCTTGAACAAGTAAACACTCCGCCACTTTAGTAACCATGGATCAGTGGAACGGGCAACAGTGTGTGGTAGCCATAAAAATGTTTTATAAAAACGGTGATAGTTTGACAGCTGCGCAGAGGGAGTTCCGACGTTTTTACAACTTAGGATGTGATGGTGCTGTTCGTTACATGGAGACGTTACTATCTTTCGTTACACCTGAATTGAACAATTTTCCACAAGAAACCTGGTTTCAACAGGATGGAGCGACATCACACACGGCATGGCAATCATTGGAGGCTATGCGAGAATTTTTCGGTAACCGTGTGATCTCTAGATTTGGTAACATTCCCTGGCCTCTTGGATCACCAGATTTGTCCGTTTGTGATTTTTTTTCTTGTGAGGCTATCTCAAGAGTAAAGTGTACACGACTCAACCAAGAACTCTGGATGAGTTAAAACAAAGAATTCAGGATGAAATTCACAGTATCCCAGCTGAGCTGTTGCAGCGGTCAATGAGGAATCTCAACAGCATATTTCAAGAATGCATTCATACAGGAGGACGCCATCTACAGGAAGTAATTTTTTTAAAAATGATAATTCCATCATTCTTTCTTGAGTGGCATATGTTAAGGTTTCAATTACTATGAATAAAATATTTTTCTTCCATCACTCTTGGCTTAATTGGACTGTTAAAAAGTTCCTGTTTATATATATATATATATATGAATAGGGGCAGTGGTGGTCTAGTGGATAGGGCGCAGGATTGCTGATCTTAAGGTTGGGGATTCGAGTCCCCACGGGGTTGCCACTGTCCCCCCAGTGCAGCTAACTGGGTTATCAAAGCCGGGCCATGTCTCTCACTGTCTATGGTGAGAGGCATGTTAAAGAACCATTGCTGACTTTCGTAAAGAGTAGGCTGCAAAGTCGTCAGCGTGTTTCTGTCCCTTGCTATAAGGGTTGTGACAGCAAGGGCAGCCGACGTAAAAACCTCTGCCAAATCAAATGTGCGAATCAGATGATTCGCTGTGGCGACTCCCGAGTAAAAGGGAAAAAGCCGAAAGGAAGACAGACATACATATATATATATATATATATACATATACAGGGATCCCTCACTTTCCGCGGTTAATTGAGACCAAGATCTCAACACGACCATCGAAATCCGTGAAGTAGGATCACCCCCCAACCCAGCCCCCAACCCACCCCCGACTGACGTATATGTACATGTACTAGTATATGTGTAAACAATACAGTGAGTCGTCGACTTACAACCTATGCGAGTTACGTCTGATCGACTTTACGACCGCAAAAGTCGTGACGCATGATTCATGGCAGTGCAGTGTGAGTGTTGCGTACAGCAGTTGTTTGCGCTGCCAGCAGCGCCAGCATCCTAAAAGTCCAAGCAGGAGATGATGCAGCTTCACTTTCTGACTGCTCAGAGCTCAGAGCAAATGTATTCATACGTCACTGTGGCACAAAGCGGAGAGCCAATCCTTTCTGTGTGTGGGTGGATCTGATACCTTGAAACTCTAATTTTATTTGACTCACACACTGCAGGGTTTATGTGACAGGAAGCGCGTCCCAAGTTTTGGCAATCAGCTCGTCTGCGGGTTGAAGTTTTTCCATGGCTGTTCATTTGTGTTTGCTTGCCAGCTGTGCTTGGCTTCGAGCAAACGAGCTGATCAAAACAAGGGAAATTCATCTCTTTACTCAAAAACAACATACACAGTTTGTGGCTGTTGTTATAATCCTATAAAATTAGAGTTTGAAGGTATCGGACCCGCCCACACACTGGAGTACAGCAAGGATTGGCTCTCCGCTGCGCGCCGCAGTGACGTGGAATTGAAAATAGATGTATAGATTTAAATGCACGATATTTATTCATCTGTTTTTGTTTGGCATAAGTGTATTTGAATGGAAAGTCAACATATGACCAGATCGCTTTACGACCGGTCTGCCGAAACCAAAATCGGTCGTAAGTCCATAAATACATATTCAATGCTATAATGCTTATAACAATTAAACATTAAACAATAATACATAAAATGTGAATAAAATATAAATACACACATACAGACACGTGCGCACACACGCAGATGCATGTGCACACACTCAGATGCGCACCTCACAATAAAGTAACGAGTATTGACAGGAGATTTTAGGTTGGTTTATTGTTTTCTGTTGTTTTATGTATTTTTTTTCTTCGCATAATTGGACTTGTTTTTGCCGCATTTTCCTTAAATTTCCCCCAGACTCTTCCTTAATTTCTTTACTATTTAAAACAAATAGTAGCTGCAAAAAAGGCTGCAGGAATTGAAGCGCGAAGTAGCGAGGGATCCCTGTGTATGTGTGTGTATACATACATATATATATATATATATATATATATATATATATGATTTTCTGAGTAGATCCTTCCGTAGGAGAGTGCTCAATACTTTTTGGTAGAGCAAATAACAAAAATAAAAGGACAGGACAAAGACTTTCTATTGAAACTCCATTTATCACTACAGATCTGTTTCGAGGGGTGGTGAAACCATCCTCTCTCTTCAGGTGATTATAGAAGATAATCTTATAGATTCTATAATCACCTGAAGAGAGAGGATGGTTTCACCACCCCTCGAAACAGATCTGTAGTGATAAATGGAGTTTCAATAGAAAGTCTTTGTCCTGTCCTTTTATTTTTGTTTTTATATATATATATATATATATATATATATATATATATATACACATATATATACATATATATATATACACACACACACACACACACACACACACACACACACATATATATATATATATATATATATATATATATATATATATATATATATATATATATATATATATATATATATATATATTGTAAAAACAACAGCAGTGTGAGTCTCAGACTTCAAAGTTTTAATTTTAGTTCGACTAGTCAATCATATGAAATACAGACACGGTTCCGAATGGCTGAGCATAAGGTGAAAAAAAAATGTAAGTTGTTACTGTATGCTTCAGTGATGTGTGACGTTCATACTGTACTATACATCCATAAATACCATTACTGTATCTCTTAAAACACCCCTAAATCAATTATCAACAAAACATTGCAAAATAATATCAAATATATCAAATAATATAAACATTAATTTCAAAAAAATTAAATTCAAGCAAAATAATTTCAAATAGATAAATTTGAATCAAATTCACTCATCAAATATCAAATACAGTATCAAATATAACCTTTAACATGCCCTGTGATGTGATCTTTCTGCTTGTAAATGGTTCTGATGGTCGACGGAGACATTTGGAAGAAACGTGCAACATTCACATGTTTTTCACCAGCATCAATTTTCTTGATAATAGCCATCTTCGTTTATAATGAGATGGCTTGCCGCTTTTTCTGATTACTACTATCACTAGTAGGCTTACGCGTCCGACCAACCATATTTGCTTAGGGTTACAAAGTCCGCAAAACAGTGTAAACACAAAGATCATAGAAACGACGTCTTAACACAAGAGTAACACGCTATATAACTGATTGATATATATATATATATATATATATATATATATATATATATATATATATATATATATATATATAAAAAAAACTGAATTGGGAAGAAGGAGGGGCATGTTCAGTCTGTCGTTTGTAAACAATGGATGCAGCAGCATTACGTCATTGCGTCATTACATCAGCATACTGCGTAGGTACGTCTAAACTCAAAATTTCACTTTTTTTTTTGAAAAAAAAAAAAAAACCCTAAAAGCAAAAAAAACGTAAAATAGATGAATGTAAGTCGGGGAGCGTCTGTACTTACATGTACATTAGAGCAAGAGTAAACATAAGTAGTGGAATCGCAGCAAAAAATATGCTCCAACTTTAAAAAATTAAATAAAATGTTTAAAAAATAAGGGGAAAAGAAAATGATCATGCAGGCATAAATTTTAATAAGCACATGCTCATCAAGCCAGAATACAAGGCTCAAGTGCTGGAGAAGAGTAATAGAGAACATCAGAAAGGGTGGATGCTGATGATGTGGAGAGGTAACTTATTCATTAAGAAACACTACTTCTAGAACTTAAATATATCTTTCAAACCCAGTGTCTATGACAAAAGAACAAAGCTGTTTCCATAGTTGCAGTGTAAAAGCAGCTTGCTTGTGGATACTCAAAAGGCATAAGCCTAATGAACTGTGACACTCTGTGAGATGGCCATGTCACAGGGGTCCATATCCATTATCTCTCCTAGCACTGCATGTGTTTGTCTGATGTTCATAAAGGAAACAAATGTTTGACAAGTACAGTCTCTTAGGATGACAAGTGCAGCACATGACAAAAAACAAAAAACAAAAAAAAAAACAAAGGCTTCTGTACAGCATTTATACAGTCTATCTATACAGCTGAAGTACAGAAAATAAAGGAGACTGCAGATGCTAAAATAGATGTATTTAATGAGACTGGAATCTACCATTACATAAAATATATACAGTGCCATCACAAATGCAAATGAGATTTCCATTCGGCTTTTTCCCTTTTTCAGGGTCGCCACAGCGAATGATTCGCACGTTTGATTTGGCAGAGGTTTTTACGTCGGATGCCCTTCCTGACACAACCCTTTAGCAAGGGACAGAAACACGTTGACGGCTTTGCAGCTCCTCTTTATGAAAGTCAGCAATGGTTCTTTTACACCTCTCACCATGGACAGTGAGAGACATGAACATATACTAGTACAAGTTAGGATAGTGTAACAAATTAATATGTAGGCGTGACACCCCCTTCCCCAAATGAACTTCATAGTCACAAAATATCCAACTGGTCTGAGCTGATGCAGGTTCCTGTTACTTCAGTTATTTTCAGTGTTCATAATTCCACCATTAGAATGACTATAATGGGCAATTATCTTCTCCATAGAAGAGACACAATTTGAAAAACACTCCTAAGCAAGAAGAAAATAAAAGCCCAAACTTTTACTTACTCTTATACTTAAAAAAATACCTTGATCAGCCCAAACTCTTTGGGAATAAAGTTCTATATTTCAGTTAAACCAGTTAGATCAGTTAAATGCGGAACCTTTTGCATGATACTGTTATCATCATATCTGGAAAAAATTCACAAAAAGAACCTCATGCTGACAGTTAAACACGATGGTGGAAGTGTGATGGTGTGTGGATGACTTGCTGTCTCCTGGCCTAGGTGAATTCCCATAGTTGTGGTACCGAAAAAAATCAATTCTCTACCAAAAATGTAATAAAGAATGTCTGGTCATCAGTCGGTGATTTAAAATTCAGGCACAACTGGGTTAAGCAGCAACGATTCAAAGTATAAGGATAAACTCACCTCTGAGTGGTTAAAAAAAAGAATTTGGAGTGGCCTGGTAAAAGTCCTGATCCAAATCCCTCTGAAATGTTGGGGCACGACTTGGAAGTTTAACAGTCGAAACCCATAAATTAAAGATATTTTAAACAAAATAGTAGGAAGCAATTTATCCGCAGTGACGTGAAAGACCGGTCTGCTACTGGAAGCATTCATTTATTCATTTTCTGTAACTGCTTAATCCTAGTTAGGGTTGCAGAGAGGCTGGCGCCCATCCCAGCCAACTCCAGGTGAGGGCAGAGTACACCCTGGACAGCTCGCAAGGCCATCGCAGGGCAGAAACACGCTTATGGCTACGCAGCCTACCCTTGTTGAAAGTCAACAATGGTTCTTTTACAGCCTCACACCATGGACAGTGAGAGCCATGGCCGGCCTTTGATAACCCAGTTAGCTGCACTGGGGGGGGGGGGGGGGGACAGTGACAACCAGTGGGGCTTGGAACCCCCAACCTTAGGATCAGTGATCCAGCACCTTTACCACCAGCATTCGATGGCAATTACTGGTACTGAAGTTGGAACAGAACAATTATAGGATGAACAGAGAGAATACAAAATAAATAAAAAACAGAAGAAATCAGAAATGACCAAATCACTGGAAATACGACAGTTTTATTTACTACTTAACTTAAAAACTATGCTTGTAAATAATGGCTGTGCCATGTAATACGGGCAGTTTTATAACCAAAGTTGTGACAATTTGCATACAACTATTCGCACAGACATGGGATAGAGCACAATTCATTTTCTTGCTCCTTGATCCTTGCTTGACCAAATGTTTTTCTGGTTGTCCATCTTTTCTAGCCATTATATTTCTCTTATTTGTGCACTGAGGAGTGAAGATTAAGGATTAAGAAGTGATGAAAAAGGATACATAAGAGCAGCCTTCCTGGAAAAGCTGCATTTCAGCGTATAAATAAACCATCCCCAATGTGATATTGAATGACTTTATGTAGCAAATCAACTGTGCCTTCATCATCAGAAGTGAGCGTCACCCTGTACGCTGCTTCAGAGGAAACATCATTTCATTTCTCGTAAACCACATTTCCATGCTCATTGCATTGCCTCATGTCCCTCCACGTTTCATCAGTGGGAGGGACTGAGACACAAGTGAGAGAAACAAGGATGCAATTTGCAATTAAAATCTACTGGTACGTATAGATGATATAAATTCTATACAACTGAAATGTGGTGCAGAGGCGGTTGCTATACCTCACCCTAATGCTTGATTAAAAGCAGGCACTTCATGTACCTGATGTGTTGAAAAAGGTCGGATACTCCTCTTTTCAAGGAATACGATCCAGTGGAGCCATTAAATTATGGGCCTATTTTGTATGACGGTCTTGGAAAGAGCTGGACACCACCAGCTGTCAGCCTATGTGAATAAATATTCGGTGTTATAGCATCAGAATTCTGTTACCCTGTATCTAATGTAATCTTTTATTCTTATTCAGATCGTGATCTGGATCTACTCCAGAATGCTGCGGGTGTGTTCCAGAGCCATTCGACATCCCTCCAACAAGTTTGGTTAAAATCTTTTCAGTAGTTTTTGCATAATACAGAGAACATATGAACACACAAATAAATGCTAGTCAATACATAACCCTCCCTGATAATTATAAGAGGTAAATACAAACTACAGGGATCCCTCACTTTCCACGGTTAATTGGGAACGAGATCCCCCCGCGACCACCAAATTCCACGAAGTAGGATCACCCCCCCCCACACACACACGCACACACACACACACACACACACACACACACACACACACACACACCCCACCCCCCCTGACTGACATACAGTGGGGCCAATAAGTACTGGGCAATGTAAAAATATGCAAGTTCACCCATTTAAAAAGATAAGAGAGGTTTGTCATTTTCATCATAGGTACACATCAAGCTTGAGAGACAGAATGTAAAAAAAAATCCAGGAAATCACATTGTATGATTTTTAAACAATTTATTTGTGAAAATGGCATAATTGGCTGTTTTTGCGGCATTTTGCTTAACTTTCTACCCATTCTTCCTTAATTGCCTTATTTTTAAATTTGATAAATGTTAAAAAAAAAAAAATGCGATGCACTGAAGCCGCATGAATTGAAACACGAAGTAGCGAGAGATCCCTGTATTCAGCGTCATCCACCTCATCCTAAACAACAAATCGTCTACTATCCTGAGAAAGTGCGAACAAATTGGATCTTATCATGCGAATACTTATAGCTTATAACTATAAAGCACTACAGTATTACTAAATTAGAGTTTAAAAATTGACTTCAAGGCAAAATTAGACAAAAAAAAATTATATTGCTCATAGAAAATAGTACATTTTCTCTTTTGACATCTCAATAGCCAACACACACTATACTGATTTGTTCTGTCCAGTGCCGGGCCGTGCATTTGGTACTTGTGCCTTCAGTAGGAGTTAACAGACTTAATCCACATCTTAAAACCCCCATATAATGGCGCAATTATACAAACAATCAATAATATACAAAAACACAGTACAACAAGGTGTGGCATACCAGACTGAGAGGTATTTCGCACATTTCTGCGAATAACTTTGAGAATTATATAACTTACACCAGCGTTTACCGGTGAAGCCTGCTGGGAAATTGGTGCTCAGCCAAATGTAATAAGTGTAAACCTTACCTCGTCGACCTCTCCTTATGATGTCTAGCTTTTCTGGAAAAATCCACCCTGAAAATTAATTTTAAAGAATGTCGGACACCAAGTCAATTTCTCCTCTTCAGTCAGCCATTGAGGACACAAAAACTTTTAACTTAAATTTACTGTGAGCAAATATATTTTAAGAGACATCGGCCAGCACTACTGATTCTGAAGGGCCTGGCCAGATTACATGGACATGGCAGCACATTGAAGCTGAAATCTGATTGGACAAAAAAAAAAAAATCTAACACCCACATACACATACTGAAAGCAGTGCAGCCAAGACACAAGCCATAAAATGAAGAGAATAGACTGTTAGGAATAAATTAATAAAAAATGAATTGAAGAAATAGTAGAATTTAAGTTGTAAATGTAAGTCTGTGATTCTGATGGTGTTTAGGCCAGCAGAGTAGGCTTTGCTGGCCCACCACTAGTTCTATCCTAAGATAAACTACTTTCACATATAGACTCACACCATTTTCTGAAAATTATTACACACTGATAAAGTGTCAACAAATGCAATTGGGATAAAGGAAAATGATGAGGCACCTTGATTCCAGCTGCCTAAACTTAGTTTCTAAGTCAAAAGATTCCCATCTACAACACACCTTTGTAGTGCACACTGTGCTGAAATGAAAGCCAAAGAATTTGATTATGTGTTCCTGAAGCTTAAATGCAGCTTGCATTGAGTTGATCTCCATGGCAACACCACCAGTGCCATATTTCTTAAAGGCTATCAGGGGCTCGTCTAGCTGCAGGCACTGCGATCTGTCACAATGGGGAAAGTGTTCAAAGCCACTTGCCTCTGCAGCGCCATTAAACTTGCATCTGCAAACAGGCTTTTGTGAAAAACCAATATACACAGCCAAATCACCACTAAAACAAAATGATAGTCTCAGATCACATCCTCTAAAGCTGGAGCATTCCACAGCTGTAATGCACAGTCACAGAAATCCATATCGCAAATGGCAGAATGTCTCAGAATACTGCACAATGGTACTTTACAATCAGCGAATATTAACTAAGCTTGACTGATAATTGTTTTCTGTTTTCTCATACGATTCTATGAAAAGTTACACTTTAAACATGTGACATCTAGAGAGGAGAGTTCTTTGAATTCATCCATTAAAAAGATTTCTTAAAATAAAAGAGTAAAGTCGTCTCCAAAATTCCATACTACTGTATGCTGTTAAACGTAGCCTGTACCGGTCCGTTGTGGTGAAGAAGGAGCTGAGCCGCAAGGTGAAGCTCTCAATTTACCAGTCGATCTATGTTCCAACCCTCACCTATGGTCACATGCTTTGGGTAGTGACCGAAAGAACAAGATCGCGGATACAAGCTTCCTCCGTTGGGCGGAGGGGCTCTCACTTAGAGATAAGGTGAGAAGCTCTACCATCCGGGGAGAGCTTGGAGTAGATTCGCTGCTCCTCTGTATTGAGAGGGACTAGTTGATGTGGCTCGTACATCTAGTCAGAATGCCTCCCGATCGCCTCCCTGGTGTGGTGTTTCGGGCATGTCCAACCGGGAAGAGACCCCGGGGTTGCTGGAGGGACTATGTCTCTCGGCTTGTCTGGGAACGCCCCAGTGTCCCCCCCCGGAAGAGCTGGAGGAAGTGGTGAGGGAGAGGGATGTCTGGACCTCTTTGCTTAGATTGCTGCTCCCGATTCTGGATCAAGCGGAAGATGATGATTATGATGTATTTATTATAAATAGCTAATCCTAAGGTTGGGGGTTCGAGTCCCACTCTGCACAAGGATAAGCCCAGGCGGGATGGGGCCGAACGACGACTCCGGCGCTTGGGATCGCAGGGGATGGAGGCCGTGTAGCCAGCTGGTGCAATCGCCTCGTCGGGTGTATTCTCCTCGAGCCATGTTTCACAAAAACACAGCATGGAGCAGTCCTGTAGATTCCTCTATGCTGCAATCTGAGCATGAAGCTCATCCATCTTGTTTCGCATGGACATTTTCAAGCAGAATGACCGGAAGTGCTATCCTTCCACTTCTAACCAAGCACTGGAGACTCTGAGAACTCCACCTGGGCTTATTGTTAGCCAGGGTGTGGCTAGCATTGAGCTACAATAGAATATTAGCTCAAGATAGGAAGGTGCTAAACTTCAGAAGACTGCGATTTCATAGCTGTAGTAGGGTCGACCGGTCATAGACAAGCATAGTGCAAAACATGAACAAACAAAACAACAAATAAAACAAATTAAAATGAACAAAGAAACAATTTGACTCTGAGAACTCCGCAACGTTGCCCTCGAGGCAGCGCCATCTTGGAGACGTCACTCCAAGACGTCACTCCAAGTTCAATGTAAAAGGACATGAAGCATAATAAAGTTTATCCTTTTGGTATCGTTTGTTAAGCATGCTATAGAACATAAAATCTCACGCACAAACATTCTAAACATTAACTTAGATACTGTACTGGAATAATAATTGAAAAAGACTTTAATACAATAGTTCAGAGGAAACTGTCGTTTCTTCAGTAGAAAGTCTTATTTCTTCAGAAGAGACATCCAGCCTTTTCTATCGCTTATCCAGAGAAGACGCACAGCATTTGAGTGGAATCATAGAGCTTAACTGGTAATTAAAACACATAAAAAAGAGGCTCATTGACAACTTGTGCGCGAATGAGGAAAAAGAGGCTTTACATCATCTCAACCAATCAGCAGGAAGGAGGACAGCCATTGGCTGAATTTGAGTGACGTGTCAGTTGCTTGGCAGTCCGCGAATACTCAAACCGTGAGTGCAAAACCGCGAATAGTCAAGGGCCTACTGTAAATGGTTTGAGACACAGTAGACCCTTGACCATTCACGGTTTTGCACTCACGCCCCCGCATACTCGAAGATTGCCGAAAAACCCGAAAGTAACTGGCACATGAGTCAAATGTAGCCAATGGCTGAGAGCTTTTGGTTCTCCTCCTGCTGATTGGTTGAGATGATGTATATGCCCCTATTTTCTCATTCACGCACAAGTTGTCAATGTGCATTTTTTGTGTGTTCTTAATTACCTGTTAAGCTCTATGATGCCCCCCAAACGCCCTACATCGTCTCAGGCTTCTGGTAAGGGTCCTAAGCACCAGAAAAAGGTAATGATGCTGCATGAAAAAGTAGAACTTTTTGATATGATACAGGAAGGAAAAAGCTATGCTGCAGTGGGGTGCCATTATGCAGTGAATGATTACATATACACAGGGATCCCTCGCTACTTCTCTCTTCAATTCATGTGGCTTCAGTGCATCGTGTTTTTTTTTTTTTGTTTGTTTTTTTTTAATATTCATCGAATTAAAAAAAATAAGAAAATTAAGGAAGACTTGGGAAAAAACTTAAGAAAAATGGCACAAAAACAAAGTCAATTACAGTGGGCACAACCCCCCCCCCCCCAAAAAAAAAAAAAAAAAACCCAAAACAAACACAAAACAACCCAAAACCTCCCATCAAAACTCGTTCGATTTTAGTGAGGTTCGCATCTGACTGCATTCACGTGCCTCTGCATGCGTGCACGCACACGTGCGCGTGCTTGTATGTTTGTGTATCTATATTTTATTTACATCATATGCATTATTTTTGAATGTTTAATTGTTATTTTAAGCATTTATAGCATTAAATATGTATTTATTGATATTATATACTACTACTACGACTACGACTACTACTATATACACATATACATGTAAGTATATGCCAGTCAGGGGGGTTGGGCGGGCCATCATACTTCACGGAATTCGGTGTTCATGGGGGATCTCGGTCCCAATTAACTGCAGAAAGTGAGGGATCCCTACACATATGTGTGTGTATATGTATATATATCTTCTTTTCCTTTCGGCTTTTCCCTTCAGGGGTCGCCACAGCGAATCATCTGCCTCCATCTCACCCTATTCTTTGCATCTTCTTCTCTTACACCAACAACCTTCATGTCCTCCTTCACCACATCCATGAATCGTCTCTTTGGTCTTCCTCTAGGCCTTCTGCCTGGTCGTTCCAACCTCAGAATCCTACTACCAATATACTCACTATCCCGCCTCTGTACATGTCCAAACCATCTCAATCTAGCCTCTCTGACTTTGTCTCCAAAACATCTTACATGTGCTGTCTCTCTGATGTGCTCATTTCTAATCTTATCCATCCTCGTTAGTCCCAAAGAGAACCTCAACATTTTCAACTCTGCTACCTCCAGCTCTGACTCGTCATTTCCCCAGGGCCACCGTTTCTAAACCATACAACATCGTTGGCCTCAACACCGTCTTTAACACTTTTCCTTTCATTCTTGCCGATACCCTCCTATCACACATCACACTGGACACTTTTCTCCAACCATTCCAACCTGCCTGCACACGCTTCTTCACCTCTTTTCCACACTCTCCATTGCTCTGGATTGTTGAGGCTAAGTACTTAAAATCCTCCACCTTCCTTATCTCTGCTCCCTGTAACATCACCATTCCTCTTGGGTCCTTGTCATTCATGCACTTGTATTCTGTCTTACTGAGGCGAACCTTCATTCCCCTCCTTTCCAGGGCATACCTCCACCTCTCTAGATTTTCCTCCACTTGTTCTCTGCTCTCACTACAGATCACAAACATCATAGTCCATGGGGAATCTTGTCTAACCTCATCTGTCAGCCTGTCCATCACCATAGCAAACAAGAAGGGGCTGAGAGCTGACCCTTGATGCAGTCCCACCTCCACCTTGAACTCTTCTGTCACACCGACAGCACACCTCACCACTGACTTACATCTCTTGTACATGTCCTGCACCACTCTAACATACTTCTCTGCCACTCCAGACTTCCTCATGCAATACCACAGTTCCTCTCTCGGCACCCTGTCATATGCTTTCTGCAGAGCCACAAAGGCACAATTCAGCTCCGTCTGACCTTCTCGGTACTTCTCCATTAACATCTTCAAGGCAAACACTCCATCTGTGGCGCTCTTTCTTGGCATGAAACCAAAACTGTTGTTCACAAATGCTGACCTCTGCCCTTAGTCTAGCTTCCACTATTCTTTCCCATAACTTCATCGTATGGCTCATCAACTTTATCCCTGTGTAGTTGCCACAACTCTGCACGTCTCCCTTGTTCTTAAAAATGGGCACCATCACACTTCTCCATTCCTCTGGCATCCTCTCACTCTCTAAGACCTTGTTGAATGTTCTTGTCAGAAAATCTACTACTACCTCTCCTAGACACTTCCATACCTCCACCGGTATGTCATCAGGACCAACTGCCTTTCCATTCTTCATCCTCTTCAATGCCCTCCTCACTTCACCCTTACTAATCTTTGCTACTTCCTTGTCCTCAACAGTCACCTTTTCTACTCTTTTTTCTCTCTCATTTTCCTCATTCATCAGCTCTTCAAAGTACTCTTTCCATCTTCCCAGCACACTTCTGTCATCAGTCAATACATTTCCCACTCTGTCCTTAATCACTCTAACTTGCTGCATGTCCTTCCCATCTCTATTTCTCTGCTGTGCCAACCTGTAGAAATCATTTTCTCCCTCTTTACTTTCCAACCGAGCATACAAGTCATCATACGCCCTCTGTTTGGCCTTTGACACCGCTACCTTCACCTTACACTGTTTCTCCCTGTACTCCTGTTTACTCTCTTCGGTTCTCTCAATGTCCCACTTCTTCTTAGCTAACCTCTTCCTTTGTACACACTCCTGCACTTCCTCATTCCACCACCAAGTCTCATTATCTACTTTCCTTTCAGATGACACACCAAGTATTCTCCTACCTGTCTCCCTGATCACATTTGCTGTAGTTGTCCAGTCATCTGGAAGCACTTCCTGACCACCCAAAGCCTATTTCAACTCATCCTTGAAGACAACCCGACACTCTTCCTTTTTCAGCTTCCACCACTTTATCTTCTGCTCTGCCTTTGCCTTCTTCACCTTCCTCAATATCAGCATCATCCTGCACACCACCATCCTATGCTGTTTAGCAACACTCTCACCCACTACTACTTTGCAGTCACTGACTTCCTTCAAATTACAGCGCCTGCACAAGATGTAGTCTACCTGTGTGCTCCTACCTCCACTTTTATAAGTCACCCTATGCTCCTCTCTCTTCTGGAAGAAAGTATTCGCCACAGCCATTTCCATCCTTCTTGCAAAATCTACCAACATCTGTCCTTCTGCATTCCTGTCCTGGATACCAAACCTGCCCATCACTTCCTCGTCCCCTCTGTTGCCTGCACCAACATGTCCATTGAAGTCTGTCCCAATGACCACTCTTTCACCTCTGGGGGTACTCTGCATCACTTCATCTAACTCACTCCAGAATCTCTCCTTCTCTCCTAGCTCATATCCTGCCTATGGTGCATAAGCATTAACAACATTGAACATCACGCCTTCAATTTCTAACTTGACACTCATCACTCTGTCTGACACTCTTTTCACTTCTAGAACACTCCTGACAAACTCCTGCTTCAAGATGACTCCAACTCCATTTCTCTTTCCATCCACACCATGAAAAAAACAGCGTAAACCATGCTCCTAAGCTTCTAGCCTTGCTATCTTTCCACCTGGTCTCCTGAACACACAGTATGTCCACCTTCCTCCTCTGCATCATGTCAACCAGCTCTCTACCTTTTCCCTACTTTCAGTCCTAGACTCATGCCTTTCCTCTTCTCTCTCTGCCTACGGACACACCTCCTGCCTCTCCTTCTTCGACGTCTTCGATGTCTTCGACCAACAATAGTCCAATTTCCATCAGCGCCCTGTTGGTTAACAGCACTGATGGCGGTCGTTGTTAACCCGGGCCTCGACAGATCCGGTATGTCATTCTTTCTTGTGATTCGCATATTTTATTTGGCTTACGCTGGATGCCATTCCTGACGCAACCCTCTGCATTTATTCGGGCTTGGGACACTGGTTCGTGTTATATATACCGTATTTGATGTGATAAGCACCCAGGATGCTTAAAATATTGTATCAGTTTCTAATGGTTCATCAGTTGTTGAACATTTACCAAGAGAACACAGGAAAATATTTTCCTGTTTTTTAAAGCATGGTGGAACAATCAAATGTGTTGTTACTGATGAACATTGTAGACATTCCCCAGTGGCAGGGGGTCTTGAAATACCGTGTAACTCACTTTTACAGACAGCGAACGCCTCATTTTACGGTTACAGAGACTGATCGAGTAAAATTAGTAAGTTTGATCTACGATTTTTCTCCCAGCACACATGGGCGGTTATTAGATTTAAGATAAAAAACATGGGGTGGGGGTGGGGGTTATTGGAGCAGGGTGCTTATTACGTCAAATAATGTATATATATTATTTTATTATCAATAAATATTATCACAATACAAAATTAAAAAGTTCTCACTTAATCATTACTACATTATACTACATTATTACTGTATTAAGATGTAAGACTGCCCATAGAATGTGTTTAAGAAGCATATTTTAGTGTATGTAATATCATACATACGGTTTTACTCCTGCATTATTAATTCGCGCTCGCAAAATTTCTTGATCCGCCTGAAGGACCAGAACTGAGCCCCTGCGAAAAACGGGGGCCAAGCAGATGATTATGCCTACCAATTCATCACCATGGTACATTTTTCGAAAGTTCAACCTGAATATTAATAGTTTGCTCAAATCCAAGATGAAAATCTGACAACATTCTCTCCCAGCAACAGTTCCAGCTTAGGGGTTAAGGATCTGGGTTTTTGATCAGAAGGTTCAGGGTTCATGCCTCAGTACCACCAAGCTGTGCCCTAGAGCACAGCCCTTCACCCTCAATGGTTGAGCTGGATAAATTAGATTTTAAAACATCTAATCACTCCTGATAATGCTGTCTGCCAAATGCCATAAATAAAAATGATTCTTTGCCCTAACACTTGAATGCCATCCAATAGTCACCCAGTTTGATCTTTTTTAAGAGGTTTTAGACACACAACAAATTCCAAAAATTTGTTGGAAATATAGGCACGTCGTTTTCAGTGTTCTCACCTTTCTATTTTTTACCTGATCATGTGCAGAAACTATGCATGCTCCAGTTCCAAGGTTTGCGATTTCAGGTAAATTGCAGTACATTTTTGAAAACATTCTTAAAGACATAGAAGATTTAAGGCTTCAAACTTGAATAAAGAATTTACATTACTCTATTTCCAAAATATTTACAAAAAATGAATCCAATTGAATATGCACACATCCTGGATTAGGACCTCTATAATCATGCAGATATTTACATGCAAAGTATAAACCTAAATAAAAGTTTAATTCTTCAGAAAATAACAAACTGATAGATTCTTGACTTTCATCAGAGTAAGGAATGCTATGTATTTTAGAATGCATTTTGTAAAAGTATCAGGCAGACTGTATCAGTGCTGATTTAAACCAAATGCAACGCTTTAATGAAATTTCTAGCAACACATTTTCATCAGCTCAACATAAACCATTTCAGACCAGTTGTTGAACCAGTGCTGAACTTATTAATAAAGAAACAAATCCCAATAGCATATTCCAAACCACAATGTTTGCATAAAAACTTATTATTTGCCTTTGTGACAACTGTCAGTTTTAAGGCCTGATTGGCTTTTGAAAGACAGCTTCCTTTATGCAGAATTGTCATTTCCATTTTCAATAATTGTATATTTAAATTTCTATATGCAACCCTAATGGATACTTTGCCAGAATTTATGATTTTGCTTCTGCTTTGATATTTCCCTCATAAACTTCAGAGTCTTCCAAACCCAGGTCTACTTATATAGCGAGCACGCAACATTTCCGATGCACCCAATTCATCCAATTATGTGAGTTACAATGGCAGGCACCAGTTGCACTGGAGTGAATGCCTTTGCAACTTTCACATTTTACCTTTCAGTTAAATATATTAATTACTGCTGTCACTTTAGTTTTATAGACTACAGGGCTTCCTCACTTTCCGTGGTTAATGGGGACCGAGAACCCTGCGACCACCGATTTTCGCAAAGTAGGATCGACCCCCTTGACTGATGTATACGTACATGTATATGTACATATAATATCAATAAATATGTATTCAATGATATAAATGCTTATAATTAATAATTCAACATTTAAAAATAATGCATAATATGTAAATAAAATATAAATACACACACACACACAGATGCATGCCCACACACTCAGATGTACACCTCACATAAGTAGTTTTGTTGGGGAGTTTTGGGTTGGTTTTTTTTTTGTGGTTTTGTTTGTTTAGGGTTTTTTACATAACTGGCCTTGTTTTGCGGCATTTTCCTTAACTTTTCCCTTTTTTACCTTTTTTCCTTATTTTTTTATTTTTCTATGAATATTTTTGAAAAACCCGTGATGCACTGAAGCCGCAGAAACTGAAGCACGAAGTAGCGAGGAATGACTGTATTTTGTGTAGCTTCATTACATCTTCAAACTCTCATTTAAATCTGTTTCAATTTGTAAACAGTGCCAAATGTGAATACGTTTGAGTGGAATTAATACTTGTACATAGTAAAGTAAAAATTATTGTTTGTTAAATGATTTAAAAATAAAACGTATTGCTTTGTTAAACAACTAAGACCTTAGATTTGTTATGGTCTGTGCTTGCTAGGGCGTTTTAACTCTCTCTCTCTCTCTCTCTCTCTCTCTCTCTCTCTCTCTCTCTCTCTCTCTCTCTCTCTCCCCATACACTGCAGGCACTGGCAAGGGGTGTGGCAGGTGAAATCCACAGTGCACACCTGAATTCATTCAGCAATCAGCGAGCTATAAAGAGGAGCAGCACTCTCCCCTCCGGCGTCAGAAGATTGTTCTTTCCATGTGATTCCGTTTCCCCGTGATCTCTCTGACTCCTTGTATCCTGCTTCGTGCTTGACCAGTGTTCTGTTTAAGAATTATGACTGCCCCTGTGCTAAATTAAAGTTGTTGAATCTTCGTACATGGTCTCCTGCATCTTTGGGTCCGACTCATATGCTCCCACCGTCACAAGATTGTTCATCGTCGTCATCATCATCATCATCATCATCATCATCATCATCATCATCATCATCATTTTATACTTGGTCCGGGGTCGGGTTGCAGTGGCAATAGCCTCAGCAGTGAGGTCTAGTGGTCCCTTAAATATTAGATTTATTGCTTAAACATTGAGAGCTCAAAGGCCAGAACATTTCCAGGAGCTCAGCATACGGAGATAAGCAGTGTTGCCATTTAGGTCATAATTAACCAATAACTCTCTTTTTCTGAATTTAGCCTGAACTTACCAACTGTGGCTCTGCCACTGACTGCTAATACCTGACCTCCATGTCCACATTATACGATAATAGCTAACAGAGGTCCATTGATAGAAAAGAATGGACTTCTTGTGGCCTCAATTTTTGCAACTAGTCCCCAGGTGAACATTGGTTGGATGACAATAATTAATTTAACCTTACTGATAAGATAAACATTAGAGCTATTCCCAGTGGATATCCTTTAACTGAGTCTGTTAATCAAGTTAGGCATCTTCCTTTGAGGCAGAAATGGCTCCATTCAATGAGACATTTTTTTTCTTCAGACACTCATTGAAAGCAACAAAGAAGCAGAAAAGAATACGGTATGAAAAATATATAATTTCTATGCAAGCAACGACAAAAACAAATGCACACAAAAATTTTTTATAACATTAAAGCGGTGAAAATAAAACAAAGAGTAAGTCACTTGCATAT
>CM045730.1:50603028-50670528 GCA_024760905.1 Plotosus lineatus | reverse complement strand
ACCCTAATTAGGATTAAGTGGTTCAGAAAATGAATGAATTTGGTCACCTGCTAATCTCCAACTATTTATTTATTACACAACATATTTGCTTGCTACAGATTATGACATTCAAAAAAATCTGACCTGATTTACATGGACTGGTTCATTTGTATTTTTTTAACATAGCCACTGTATATTGGAACAGTGAGTGACATCAATCCTATAGAGCTTCTCGTGCATTTGATGCTAAGAACATGCGCTTAACTAACGCAAAGCTGTTGCATTAAGCTCCTCCTTTAAAGTCAGCCACCTAAACACCGGTAAGGTGTGTGTACAATTTATAGAGAATTTCGAATCAGTTCAGTAACAAATATCAGTAAATATAGTAAATTAATGTATAATACATGGAAGCTGTGAAATCTGATTGGTCAGTGATCTCTGGATTATAAATAAATAAGGTGGCATGGTGGTGTAGTGATTGGCTCATCCGCCTACAGTTTCCTCCGACAGTCCAAAAACATGCACAGTAGGCTCACTGGCAGTTCTAAACAGTCCCTCGGTGCGAATGTGAGTGTGAATGGTTAATGTGAGTGTTGGCCTCACGATGGCCTGTTAAATTGTTCAGGGTGTATCCCGCCCTCGGCCAAAATCCTCTGAGATGGGCACCAGCCCCCCCATGACCCTAATTAGGATAAAGCTGTTCAGAAAATGAACGAATGAATAGTTTAGAAAATGATTGAATGATATTCCAAGTGAATAACGCTTGCATCAAAGTGATTCACGGTCGTCATCATCATCATCATTACAGTTTAAACTGAAAAAAATAAATCATACAACTATCCTTCTTGTTTTTCTGCACAGAGAACAAAGCCTTTATGGGGATGATTTGACTTACACTTCAATTTAGTACGTATGAGACTCTGAATGAGTAGGAATAACAGCTGCCTTTACCTACACATCATTTACTTCTGCAATGAGTGTACAAGGCTCACCTGACTGGTCTCTGCAATTTTTTAAATATGCAAAAATTACTATAAAAATCTTGTTTTCATTTGCTGTTTATCATATTATATAGTATACTAGTATATTTTAAAGACAGTTAAACAGTAGTCAATACACAGCTCTTATACTTCTGCTCACGTTTGCATTTTGAGCTCATTCACCGGCGGACGACGATCTCGTGAATACCCCTAATCGTACTATTCAATAACATCCACCTCACTTTCAGTGAATAATTGTAGCTCAGCCATCCAGGAGGAGCTCAGAGTATAACCGCTGCTCCTCTGCGCTGAGAGAAGGTGACTAACGTTTAAGCTGGCTCACACATCTGGTTAGAATCCCTCCCAAACGCTTCCCTGGCGTGGTGTTTCGGGCATGTCCAATCGGGAAAAGACCCAGGGTTCAACCCAGAAGACCCTGGAGGAATTGTCTCTCGGTAGGCCTGTGAACACTTCGGTATCGCCCCAGGAAGAAGAAGATGATGATGATGATGATAATAACATACTAAAGAACAATTATGATTGGTGTATCCTATGAAACAGTTACTAGAGATCGCAGACAATCTTTCCGTTTGCAGAGGCAAAATGAGAGTAATTAAATGTCTTCAGGAATACTGTAAATACATATAATATTCAGTGTTCATTAAATTATCCTTCTTCAGCTTTAATAACTCTTGAGGTGCCCTTTATTGTGATTACTGATTTATTTATTTATTTATTTTTTTTTTTGCATCTCATCCTGTGATGTCTAACCAGGGTTCTTTGGGAGGAACAATTTATAAGTTCCTGATATACAGTCCTTAATACAGAAACTGACATATTCATTGGACACCTTAATAAAAAATATAAACAATATATACCGTATTCGACGTGATAAGCACCCAGGGCGGTTTAAAAATTTGAGTGGGTGGGCACTTATTAAAATGTTACCAGCAGAGTGGAGCGGTAAGTGCTTATGACCATCGAGGTGGAAAACATGAATAATAACAGAACAATAAAATAGTTTCACTGGTATTTGTATTATTCATTTTGTAGTATCAATTAAATTACTTATATGAAAGCTGAAAATAAACAGAAAACAGCATTTTGGGGTTTTTTTTTTATTTGTTTTTTTTTAAAAAAGACCCCTTACTTTTTCCTCCCAGTCTTCTTCTTTTCCTTTCAGCTGTTCCCTGAAACATTTTTCCAGAAGTAAAATCGAGCCAATCAACACGAATGTTTACTTTAGCACATGCCATGTTGAATCAATCAACACAAACATAAACAAAAGCACATGTCCAGGAATGTTTTTAAATTTATGAAGTTAGCGAGCAGAAGAATCGGTTGAAAAATACTCGTCATCACTTTCTGATAGGTCCATATGTGGCCCATCGCTCCATTCATTCAGAGCATCCGATAGTTTTGCTCTAACAGTTTCTAATAGTTCATCAGTTGTTGGACATTTACCAAAAGAACACAGCAAAATATGTTTCTGTTTTTTTTTAAAGCACGGCAGAACGATCAAATCTGTTGTTACTGATGAACATTATAGACATTCCCCAGTGGCAGGGGGTCTTGAAATACCATATAAACTCACTTTTACAGGCAATGAACGCCTCATTTTACGGTTACAGAGACTGCCTGTCTTCCTTTCGGCTTTTTCCCTTTTACTCGGGAGTCGCCACAGCGAATCATTTTGATTCGCACGTTTAATTTGGCAGAGATTTTTACGTCGGATGCCCTTCCTGTCACAACCCTTTTTTTTAGCAAGGGATAGAAACACGCTGACGACTTTGCAGCCTACTCTTTACGAAAGTCAGCAATGGTTCTTTTACATGCCTCTCACCATAGACAGTGAGAGACATGGCCCGCCTTTGATAACCCAGTTAGCCGCACTGGGGGGACAGTGACAACCTTGTGGAGAGTGGGACTCGAACCCCCAACCTTTGGATCAGCGATCCAGCGCCCTATACCACTAGACCACCACTGCCCTTACGGTTACAGAGACTGATCAAATAAAATTGCTAAATTTGATCTACGATTTTGCTCCCAGTACACATGGGCGGTTATTAGATGTAAGAAAAAAAAAAAAAAAAACCCATTGGAGGGGTGCTTATTGGAGCAGGGCACTTATTACGTCAACTACGGTACTACATAAAACAATAAGCAATGTTGTGACACATTGTCTAGGTTTATATAATTGAATAAGATCATGTCTAACAGTGGTTTGAGCACAGGGTTTTTTTTTTTTTTATCAAGAAGTGACCCTTGTTGAAATTTTGCCGCTGCCGTTTTTTTTAGATGCCTTCAGGAAGTAAAGAAAGTTCCCATAAATTCAAACTGGCTCCTTTTGTAAAGATCACAAAACAGCCCTGGTGTAATAATCACTCAAATAGACCAAATGGGGTTCTGCACCAGAGTCTGAATGAGGAGAAAGGTAAAAACGCAGAGTCTGGAAACAGTCCTTGCAGTTTCCTTACGGTAATTGAGGAAAATGGAGACAGGTGTATCTCTGTTGGGCTTCCTTTCCAGTGTGTCAGACATTTCCAACAACATTATAAGCCTGTGAGTGGCAAAACCCGAGCCATTTATTTTGACATGGGTGTTTGCGCCATAGGATGGCATGATGGCAGATGTTAGCACGTCTGTCTCAGAGTAAAACAGTCTTTGGTTTGAGGCTCGAGCCTTGGTTTCTGTGTGGATTTTGAATGTTCTCAGAGAAATTCTCTGGTTTCCTTCCACAGTCCTAAAACATGCACATTCTACTAATTGGTTGTTCCAAATTGTTCCTTGGTGTGAGAGTAAATGACTGAGTGGGGGGTGTGCTGGCCCTCCGATGGACTGGAGAGTTGTTCACACTATACAGTGACTTCTCCCAGAGAAGCTTAGACTGTCTCCAAACAACCCTAGTAGGATTCAGCAAAAATGTTTGGTCCATAAGATTACAGTGCGCAGCCATTTTACAGTTATAAATTACAATATGTTACTCAATACTGGACCAATTTTATTTATTTATTTTATGTATGTTAGTCAACAGGTGTAATAAAACATATTGAGAGATAGGTAAATAGACTTCATTAATTTTCTAAGCAACATAATTGTAATTTGGGTTGTCAGGATTCTGGTGCCCATCTCAGCCAACTCTGAGCATGAGTAGGGTACACCCTAGACAGCTCACCAGGCCACCACTGGGCAAATACTCACAACTAGCCTACTGTGCATGTTTTTGGACCGTGGGAGGAAATCTACACAAGCACCAGGAGAATATACAAACTCCACACAGAAATGCCCAAGGTGGGACTCGAACCCAGGTTTTCTTGCTGTGCAGTGGACATGCTAACCACTATGCCACTGTGCCACTCAAGCAGTGATGGTATAAGATAATACGGTATCGGGTTTTTGTTTGCTTGTTTGTTCTTAAGAATAAAAACGTAATAAAGTGTAGATTTACTCATTCATTTTCTGTTACTACTTAATCCTAATTAGGGCCGTGGGGAGGCTGGCACCCATCTCAGCCAACTCTGGGCAAGGGCATAGTACACCATGGAACGGCTCACCAGGCTATCGCGGGGTGGAAACATGCTGACAACTATGCAGCTACTCGTGTCAGAAGTCAGCAATGGTTCTTTGACATGCTTCACACCATAGACAGTGAGAGACATCGCCAGCCTTTGATAACCCAGTTAACTGCACTGGGGGGACAGTGACAACCCATGGAAAGTGGGGCTTGAACCCCAACCTTAGAATCAGTAATCCAGCATCTTTTACCACCAGGCCACCACTTCCCAAGTGTATATTTATCAAAAAAAAATATGATGAGCTTGAACAAATTAATGATATCAACCAGAGGTAATCAACCCTAAGCATGGATGTGACCTTTGACCTGAATAATCAGTGCGACCCTGAGAATAAATATATGAGGAAAGATTCTCACTCACTCATTCACTCACCAAGCAAAGTAATCCTTCAAGGTTTGACTCTATGAGGAAAGGTTTTATATTTTTTATTGTTTTGTTTGTTGATTACGTTCATGTGCCCTTTCGACTGCATCCCAAATCACCTCTTGAAAAATCTCTTGAAATATCTTATTTGGTTTGATTGACAGTATGGCCTCCCACTCACACTTCCCATAGAAATCACTCCATAGCAGTTCAGGTTCAGTAGATGAAAGCAAGCCCAAAATAAAGCAAAAGTACTTTATGTTTCAAAATAATGATGAAAAAAGTGAACAATATTGCTTGCCAAATGTTCTGTGTTGTCGAGCCATTTTGAAACAAAGAAGAAAACATATCAAATATTAAAACTAACACTACTGAAACCCATAGAACAGAAGCAAGCTTTTGCACTGCTAACTGTGATGTGAAACCAGGAATTTATACAGTGCTTCAGTTTCTGCGGCTTCAGTGCATCGCTGGTTTTCAAAAATATTTATCGAAAAATTAAAAAATAAATTAATTAAAGAAAAAATAGGGGAAAAGTTAAGGGAAATGCTGCAAATCAAGGTCAATTATGCAAAAAAAAAAACAAAACAAAACAAAACAAAAAAAACCCTAACAAACAAAAACAAATAAACAACCCAAAACCTCACAACAAAACTTACATTTTTATGTGAGGTGCACATCTGAGTATGTGTGTATGTATGTGTGTGTGTGTGTGTGTGTGTGTGTGTGTGTGTGTGTGTGTGTGTGTGTGTGTGTGCGAATATTTATATTTTATTTACCTCTTATGCATTATTTTTGAATATTTAATTGTTATTATAAGCATTTATACCATTTATGTATTTATTAATATTATATACACATATACATGTACGTACACGTCAGTCATGGGGGTTGATGCTACTTCACGGAAACCGGTTACCTGCGTAAAGTGAGGGATCTCTGTCTTCTTTTCGTTTTGGCTTTTTCCCTTTTTTTCAAGGGTTTTTACGTCGAATGCCCTTCCTGACACAATCCTTTAGCAAGGGACAGAAACACGCTGACGGCTATGCAGATACTCTTTACGAAAGTCAGCAATGGTTGTTTTACATGAACCTCTCACCATAGACAGTGAGAGACATGGCCGGCCTTTGATAACCCAGTTAGCTGCACTGGGAGAGAGGGATCCCTGTAATTGTGAAAAATAAAATGTTTCTTGAAATACTTTAAGGATAGAATAAAACTGCAGGTCTGTCACCAATGTTTGTTTAATAGTAAATTAATGTTAACTTTATGTTAAATGTAATGTTGCTATGGCTACATTAATTATCAAAAACATTTCAAACTGGCACTTCATGTTAAAAGGTTGGGGAGCCCCGATCTATAGTGATCATTGGTGAGAGAACTGAAGGATGTACATAGTTCTAGCTCAAGAATCGCATCACACACAATAGAGTTTCCACAGCTAATCAACTTAAACATCTATTACATAACACTGCCACCTCATGTGTCACTCACTTACTCGTACGCCGAATCACTTAATCCTACCAGTGTCACACTGAGGCTGATGCAACTGGGCGAAGGCGAGGTGCACCCTGAACAGCTTACCATTGCAGGGCAACACACACAATGGCTCACGTGCACATCTAGGTCAATTTGGAACAGCCAGTTAGCCTAACGTATAGGTCTTTGGACTGTAGGAGGAAACTGGAGTACCCCAGGGAAACCAAAACAAGCATGCAGAAAACATGCAAACTCCACACAGGAACACCCAAGTCCCAGAATCGAACCCAGGACTTTCTTTCTGTGAGGCGTACCCACTATATCGCCATGTCAAAAAAAAAACATGACTTGATCTGACCGCAGCTGGAGAACTGTACATATGTCTACAATAATTGCTTTATTTAAATCAAACACTGCAATAGTGTAAGAAACAGTTGGTGCATCTATAATAAATGTGGGTCGGTGATCTCACAATCTTGTATCATGGATGTAGATTTTTTTATTTTTATTTGTTTATTTGTTTATTTATTTTTGATAGACTGTATTACTCCCGTAAGGGAAATTATTTCCTCTGCATTTAACCCATTCAAAGGGAGCACACACACACACACACACACACACACACACACACACACACACACACACACACACACACACACACATGGAGCACTGAGCTGCCGCACACATTGGAGGTGCTCAGAGAGCAACTGGGGTTATGTGCCTTGTTCAAGGGCACTTCAACCATTTATGCAGAGGAAGGGGAGGTGCTGCTCACTCCCCCACAGCAACAGTCAGGAATCAAACCAGCGACCTTTCAGTCCCAAAGCCACTCATCTAACCATTAGGCTATGATCACAATATGACCTGCTTTTCAGAGGTGCTGGACAGATCATGTAATTAAGCGCATAAATAACAGCACTGAACAGTTGTCACTGCTGTCCCCCCAGTGCACTAACCGGGTTATCAAAGGCAGGCTGTGTCTCTCACTGTCTATGGTGTGAGACTTTAAAAGAACCATTGCTGACTTTTTGTCAATGGTAGCTGCATAGCTGTCAGTGTTTCTGCCCTGCGATGGCCTGGTGAGCTGTCCAGGGTGTACTCTGCCCTCGCACAGAGTTGACTGAGATGGGCACCAGCATCCCCGCAAGCCTAATTAGGATTAAGCGTTTCAGAAAATGAATAAATAAATGAATAACAGAACTGGCCAAGATTCCACATCCTGGCTTTCAGAAATTAATTATTGGATAATAATGCACTGTGTTTCACTGCAAACACCACTCATCACATTTCTATGTTTATGGACATTAGTGCACTTGGGGCAGGTAGAACTGCTTCCTCACAATGCTGTTCTATATCTTGTGTGCATACATGGTTTTGTGTGTGGGTTTTGTTGTCAATATGTTCTTGAGGAGAGAGAAAGACACTGGGACAAAGTGAGAGAAATGCAGGGTGGATCGATACACTTGTGCACAGCTCTACAATGAAATAAGATTTTACCCATTTTAAATAGTAAAAAAAAAAATCTGTATCTAGGCAACATCTGCAAAAGAAATTAACACATCACTTATCATGCTCAACTAAATATGTGAGGAGAATTGGGATTCAGATCATGGAAATATGATTTTGTTCCAAAAGGACATTATCAAACATTATGGCTATTTGTGGACATAATTATAGTAGATTTTGGAGCTCAGCTGTAGAATTTACCCATTTAGCGGCAAAACTATGCACACAACGTGCTCAATTGGCTAATAGACTGTTTCAAATCACCCCTTGGTGTCAGTTTGAGTAGTTGTACGGGTGATGGCCTTACAATATTCTGGTGAGTTGTTCAGGGTGCACCCCACCTTCACCCAGAATCAGCTGAGATAAGCGTCGTCCTCCTCACGAACCTAATTATGATGAAGCGGTTTAAGTAATGAATGAATGAATAACATACAGTATCAGAGATTAACATTTATTCACGGGTATATAGATGGGCTATGCCTTATCTTTATTTTTAATATACAGGGATCACATCCTGTCCGCGGTTAATGGGGACCGAGACGACCACCCCCCGCGACCACCGATTTACGCAAAGTAGGATCAGCCCCGCTGACTGACGTATACGTACATGTATATGTGTATATCAATACGTAAATACATATTCAACGCTATAACTGCTTATAACAACAATTAAACATTCAAAAATAATGCATAAGATGTCAATAAAATATAAATACACACACAAACAGATGCGGACAGTGATGGTCTAGTGGTATAGGGCACTGGATCGCTGATCCAAAGGTTGGGGGTTCACACTGCAGCCAACAGGGTTATCAAGGAGTAGACTGCAAAGCCGTTTGCGTATTTCCGCCCTGCGAAGGCCTGGCGTACTGTCCAGGGTGTACTCTGCCCTCGCCCGTAGTTGGCTGGGATGGGCGCCAGCCTCCTTGCAACCCTAATTAGGATTAAGCGGTTACAGAAAATGAACTGATAAACTGAACAAATAGACACTCGTGCACACAGTCAGACGTGCACGCACACACTCCAATGCTCACCTCACATAAAAATGTAAGTAGTTTTGTTGGGTTGTTTTTTTTTTGCTTTTGTTTGTTTGTTTTTTTTGTTTTTTTTTTGTTTTGTTTTTTTTGTTTTTGTTTTTTTAGCATAATTGGCCTTGTTTTGTGGCATTTTCCTTAACTTTTTCCCCTATTTTTCCTTAATTTCCTTAAATTTTATTTTTCGATGAATATTTTTGAAAATCCCACGATGCACTGAAGCCGCAAAAACTGAAGCACGAGTAGCGAACTAAACCAAACCACAAAAACAACAGGTATTTTAACGCTTGCACTTTTCCATCATACAGTAGCAGTTCGGCCAGGGTCACTCACACTGAAGGTGTAAACATCTTTTCTTTTCGGCTTTTTCCCGTTCTCGAGAGTCGCCACAGCGAATCATCTGATTCGCACATTTGATTTGGCATGGGTTTTTATGTCGGATGCCCTTCCTGTCAACCCTTTAGCAAGGGACAGAAACACGCTGACGGCTTTGCAGCATACACTTTACGAAAGTCAGCAATGGTTCTTTTACATGCCTCACACCATAGACAGTGAGAGACATGGCCCGCCTTTAACAACCCAGTTAGCTGCTCTGGGGGGGATAGTGACAACCTTTGTGGGGACTCGAACCCCCAACCTTAGGATCAGCGATCCTGTGCCCTATCCACTAGACCAGAACTGCCCCTGAAGGTGTAAACATAACTTGTTAAAAAAATGCAGCTTTTACATGGGCAAAGGAACCAAGTTGCCCCTGAAATAGATTACACCAGGAGCTTACAACCGCTTTTCTATGTGTACACGGTCTCTCTCAAATCAGTGGCAAGTTAGAAGCTAGCGTGACCACATGCAAGCCCGAAAACACAAATCATTCATCAGTAGCAAACTGTCGAATAAGGACATAACGTACACTTTGGTATTTTTTTAATAATTACAGGCTTTAGTAAGAAAAAAGCAAGGGCAGTGGTGGCCTGGTGGTAAAAGGTGCTGAATTGCTGATCCTAAGGTTGGGGGGTTCAAGTCCCACTCTCCACAAGGTTGTCACTGTCCCCCCAGTGCAGCTAACTGGGTTATCAAAGGGCGGCCATGTCTGTCACTGTCTATGGTGAGAGGTTCATGTAAAAGATCCATTGCTGACTTTCGTAAAAAGAGTAGCTGCAAGCAAAGCCATCAGCGTGTTTCTGTCCGTTGCTAAAGGGTTGTGTCAGGAAGGACATCCAATGTAAAATCCTATGCCAAATCAAACATGCGAATCATAGCTTCGCTGTGGTGACCCCTGAAAAAAAAAAAAGGGACCAGCCGAAAGGAAAAGAAGAAGAAGAAGAAGAAGTAAGGAAAAAGCAACAAAGAATTGTAAAATACAAACGCAAATGCAGGGCATCATTTCATAATCTTTCGGTATCGTCAATGAAAGGAATCACGTTGTGTGCATGTGTGTGTGTGTGTGTGTGTGTGTGTGTGTGTGTGTGTGTTTTCATGGCAGTACTTTTTCTCCATGTCTCTCCAGTTCACTACAGGGTCTGAATGTACAAAAGGTTTACTGCACACACCAAAACATTCCTACTAGAGATCGTTTGTGTTCAGACTGTGAATTGATCCTGGAACAAGATGTTCCGGCACAACTTGTGCTGCCTTGAAAACTGGAGCAAGCTGCACCTACAAGCTCCTGGTGTCAGGAACAAGTCATTTTTACACAGACAGTTGCGCTTGAACAACTTATTCTAGGTGCAAAAGGATTCACCAGCACTCAAATCTCTGTTTCTCAAGAAACGCCATTGTTGTGATGACAGAGCTCACAAATAAAACAGTATCTCTTTTTTTCTAATAACAAAATCCTCAGCAATCCCTTATTTCACAGCACAGCCTGGAGTGTTTCAGAGCTGTAACCATAATTGTTAAAATCACCGTTGCTCTAATAAAGATCTAAACACTTGAGAAGAATAAAAACAAACGTAGATGATGTAACAGCATCAACAGATCTTTGGATACTGTGGCTATGCATCAAATAATTTGTTTATAGCTCTGATCTAGTGACAGAATACTATTGGCTTTGGAAAATCAATCCTTTGTGCTCGTTTAATGAAGGTACTAAATTTTGATCCTGTTTTATATGAGCTTAATTTATCATATTCATAGTTCAGGGCTGAAATGAAGTCAGATCAGTGGAGTCTACATGGATTAAACTGAACCAGAATAACCTCTTTCCACAGATTGGGCTACAACTAGCTTCAAGTCGACTGTCGAAACAGTCCAGGGCTCCTAGAACTTCTCACTTCACTGTGCTAATTTAAACAAGGGTTTTATTTTTCTATTTGTCAGTGGGCTAAACTGTAGCATGGTTGTTAAACTTCTCCCAGACCTAATTAAGAGAGCAATGCTAGCATTCATAGGTGAGCTCGCACTGCTGGACCAGAAGGAGGGGGAAGAGGGGGGTCTGTGCTGATGCCTCTGGCAGCTCAGCTTGGCAGCTTTCAGTCTGTATAGCTGCAATATTAAGTGACTGCTGAAATTCACGGGCTGCGTCGCTGTTTTATAAATGCAGGCGACAACCTGATTGCATACGGAACAAGCGGTTTTAATGCGATGCAACACATTAGCAACATTAGCAAATTGTAGAAGTTTATAAAAACCCCAAAGCTTTTTCCGGACCTTTACATTTTTGTTGTACGTACTTCTATACATTTTTTACTGAGGTGACAGCGCACATTCTCATCCGTCACAGTGTAGCATGTGATCATTCGGTAATGATAGTCCCAAAACAATTACATCCAAATTCGATTCTGCAGATTTGCAATATTGCTTTCCCAATAGGAATAGTGCTAAGAAAAGCATTTTAACTCCTGCTGTGAAAAGCAATAAAAATCACTGCACATAAGCAGGCTTTGTCTAATGGGATACTCAGATGTTAATGGATCTATTTCTCTTGTAGAAAGGCCACTGCTTAAAAATACATGGAGCACAAAGAAAAAAATAACTGTGGGCTTAGTATGAAAGCAAAGATAATAATAATTTTAAAAATAGTAACAATATTAATACAGTCGCAGCTTTAAGTACAATATCTGTTGATTTCATAGCTTAGCGAGACGCACGGCCTGAAACTTTATATTCTGAAAGTTTTCAGACACACACAAAATAAAAAAAAGTGTCCAAAAGCAAAACCTGTAATAATCTCTTTTTCATTACTCCAACTGTTGAGATACACTGGTGCAACGTGGCTCTAAAATCGTGCTGTTCTTTTCTCCTGTCACCTCGGGCCAGACAACAGCCTCAGCTCGTGCAGCAAGAGGGCAAGCTTGCCCCCTTATGGTATTCCAAGAAATACATTTTACAGCATATACTGGTATACGGCTTCACACTTCAAACCAGTCCACATTCTCCAAAAGCAAACACATTTAAAATGCTGTGTACAGATTAACAGCCGAAGGATTTTCAACTGGCATTTGAGTTCAGTTTCAGTCATTAAAAAAACGTATAAATATGCAAACAAACAAATTAAGAAATAAATTAATATTGGTTGCTGGATTGGAGTGTTTCATTACAGCATGATTTAGAAATCACTATGTATGAAAGAGAAGAGGAGAAGAAATAAGACAGGAGAGGAGATGAATGGAACAAATAGAAAAAATAAAAAGAGGAAGAGGAGGTGAATGGAAAGAAAAAGAAAGGAGAGGGAAAAAAAAGAGATGATATTACACAAATGGAAATGGCAATCGTTCATTTTCTGCAGCCACTTAATCCTAATCAGGGTCACGGGGAGGCTGGCGCCCATCCCATCCGACTCCGGGCGAGGGCAGAGTACACCCTGGACAGCTTGCCAGGCTATTGCAGGGAAGAAACACGTCGACGGCTATGCAGCTACTCTTGTCGAAAGTCAGCAATGGTTCTTTTACATGAACCTCACAACATAGACAGTGAGAGACAAGTCTGGCCTTTGATAACCCAGTTAGGTGCACTGGGGGGACAGTGACAAACCATGGAAGGTGGGGCTTGAACCCCTAACCTTCAGATCAGCGATCCAGCGCCTTAACAACCAGGCCACCACTGGCCCACGAATGGAAATTTCAGGAAAGTAAACAGTAGACTTAAAGAAAGGAGAGATAAGACAAGAAGAGAGGTGAAGAAAGTAAGGAAGGGAGCAGGTGAAGAGAAGAGATGAGAGAAAAGAAGCGGAGCAGAGAGGAGAGGAGAGGAAAGGAAAGGAAAACAGATGAGAGGAAATGAGAGGAAAGGAGAGGAGCATACAGGAGAAGAGAGGAAAGGGCCCAGGAAGAGGAGAGGAGAAGAAAGGAGAGAGGGTTTAAAAAAAAAAAAAAAAAAAACATGTCAGAAATGCCGACCTTGCGTTGGCTGGAGCTCAGAGTGAGGGCGAGCAGATACACTGAGCTACCACTGCCGCACTCAACAGAATACCGTGAGCAGTTCAGCATCTGACAGCAAAGTGACTTCAGGTGAAATGTGAATTGAACTCAGAAAGGGTGACGTTTCCTGAAACTCACAAAGGCAGGCGCTTTATAAATCATCCAGTACCTTCGGCTCCATTCAGTAAATAATACTGCTGATAGACCTTGGGATACTGTGATGAAATTTCCACACCAATATGTTCACACAGTACATTCAAGTTGATATTCTTCTTTGCTTTGGTTGTTTTGTGGAAGCCTACATGGATGCATAGTGGAAATAATTGACAACTCTTTTTTTTTTAAGCTCTCATTCCAAATAATAAACTTGCTTTTTCCAGGGATCACTTTCTAAATCAATGCGATTTTGTTGGCCGCTGCACATCCGCAAGTATCAGGATAATGAAACAGTTTTCTCAGAGCTGGAATGGAATAACTGGATTTCATGCTCTCTGTCTCAAAGCCTTTCCAGTGTTTCAGTGTTTTCCTAAAGCACCTCCAGCAAAAAGCAAAATACCATAACCGAGCTCCATAGCAACAAGGTGCACTAAGGGCAATAAATCACTGCATTGTACATAGCACTGCATATTACCTCCACTGATGTGGTGTCATTCACTTCAACACTTTTCTCTATAATTAGCCCTGACACTGATGTGACTCTATTCAAAACTGACCTGAGGGCATGACCAAACCATAACACAGACTTTATAAAAACAATAACAAGGAGCAGATTTGTTACCTTAAATAACAACTGGAGCACAGCCTAATAATCGAGGAGAGAATGGCTCTTATTGTGTCACTCTATATCTCAATATTCCTCCCAATCGTCCACAGCGGGTGAGAGCCATAACCAGGCTATTTCATTACAAGCGTTCGAGTACTTGCTAATAAATAATACATGGACAGATAGTCACACAGCATGGAGACCATGCTGCAAAAATTCATTTCATATAGAACTGAAATTCCAAAAGATTTGACTTTTTTTTTTTTTTTTTTTTTTTTTTATACGGCGTGGTGTTGGCCATTACAAAGGAGCACTCCGGTGCCAATTTCCATTGTCTCAATCATGAGAGGTAGAGGTGGAAAATGCCAGAATATTTGCCGCTGTGTTTTCTCCAGCACTACAGTTATACAGCCTGACAGCTCGTCCAGAATACTATTCAGAGAATGGCAAACAAAACTGTGGTAGTGGTCTGTGCTAGATTTACCATTTTTATTCACATCACTTCTCAGAAATCCTGCTCTTTGGCAGACGCACAGGAATCAGGCACGCCACTCTATTACGACACATTTCAGGATGTAGAGTAAGAAAAGTAAAGAACAACAGCAGCATCAGGAAACTAAATATCTGCTATGACAACTGCATAAACACACAATTACCAAGTGTATATTTTTGGAGACACTACAGCATTCTGATCCTACCATAAGAAAAAAAAAAAAAATATATATATATATATATATACAGTAAAACCTCCGCTGACGAACGCTTAAGCTCACGAACTTTTCGCCTCAAGAACATTAAATTTGCGAGCATATAGTCTCTGCTGATGAACTAGTTTTCGGCGGACGAATCAAACCACGCAGTCGAACAGCGCCACGGTGGCGGCCACGAGAAGCTGACGCACGCTCACGGCGTCACAGTTCGTCACCACCTTTCTTTGAGTGCGGAAGTGTTTTGTGTTTGATAGAAATTTTGGACCATATTGAGTGTACTTTTGCTATTATGGGACCGAAAAAGACCCACCACAGGCGGAGATCATTGAAAAACACGAATGAGGTGTGCGTTTGTGTGACTCAGCGTCCCAGTACCAGTACGCTAAGTCTACCATTGCTCCCATCCTTAAGAACAAGGAAGCTTTTAAGGGTGCGTGTGTGGCTATGCATGTTTCCAAACAGTAGGCGTTTCCAAACTCTCCTTCCAAACAGTAAGTCCCTCCCTCCCTCCTCCTCCCACTCCATTCCATCAAGCCATCAACTACCATCACAAAGGTAAATAAAATGACTTTATTATACAGTACAGTTTATTTCTTTAATTACAATACAATAGCACATTTATTATACATAAAATAAGGTATATTTTTGTGTAGTTTTAAGGCTTATTTAGTAGAAAATTATGTTTTATGGGGACCTGGGAACGGATTATTCTCATTTTAATGGTTTCTTATGGGAAATAAATGTTCGGAAGACGAACTTTTCGCCTTACACACACTTTCTGGGAACCAATTATGTTCGTGAGCTGAGGTATCACTATATATATATATATATATATATATATACACACACACACACACACACACACACACACACACACACACACATATATATATGTATATATATATATATATATTAGCTTACAGGGAGCAAATGTCCCACTTTCATTTGTTTGTAAATATGAATGAGACAGTAGAGTGAAATTCTCTAGTCCATATGTATGCTCATTATTAGGGACACCCGCACTCCCTGTGTATTCACAGAATTATCCAATCAGCCACTCATGTGAAATCTGAGGAATCTGAGACTACAGTAAGCACAACTTCATTGAAACTGGTAAAGGATGCAGTAGCCGTTCTGTCAACTTAAACCACTCTGGCCACTCTTTCTTTATCGAGATGACTGATGACCGTGCTTTACCAGATGTTTTTGGCAGCATTCTGGGTAAATTTGATTGACAGTTATGCATGAAAATCAGCTGTTTCGAAAATACCCCAGCCAGCCATTCCCTGAGATCATCTCTGAGGTCATATTTTTTCCACTTTCACCTTAACTGAAGCACATGTATGTGCATGACTTTATGTACTGCATTGACGTGTAGGAAGATTGCAGGCATCTTTGAGCAGACTGATTATTATTATTATTATTATAATTATTATTATTATTAATAATAATATTTTTTAATTATTTTTTTTTAATTATTATTATTTATACTTCGTGCTTCAGTTTCTCCGGCTTCAGTGCATCACGAGTTTTTCAAAAATATTAATAGAAAAATAAAAAATAAGGAAATTAAGAAAAAATAGGGAAAAAGTTAAGGAAAATGCCGCAAAACAAGACCAATTATGCAAAAAACCCCAACCAAACCAAAACAAACAAACAAACAAACAAAAAACAACCCAAAACCCACAACAAAACTTAGATTTTTTTTTGTGAGATGCGCATCTGAGTGTGTGCGCGTATCTGTATGTGTGTGTATTTATATTTTATTTACATCATATGCATTATTTTTTAATGTTTAATTGTTATTATGAGCATTTATAGCTTTGAATATGTATTTATTGATATTATATACTCATATACATGTACGTATACGTCAGTCAGGGGGAACGATCATACTTCACGGAGATCGGCGGTTGGGGGGGGGGGGGGGGCGGTCCCCATTAACTACGAAAAGTGAGGGATCCCTGTATTACCACTGCATTTGGTATGTGGTGAGTTTTGTTAGCAATTTAGCTGTATCTTTTATGCATTTTATTCATTTAGTTTTTGTTTGTTTGTCTATCCCTGGATTGATTCCTAATTGAGTGATGGCCAACCCCCCATCACAGAACAACTACCATCCAAGCAGGGCAGGGCAAAGGCAACCATGTGACGCCACCTGATTGCTGTTCATACAGTAAAACACAGAAGACTATGCAGCCACCTCCACACACATAAGCTCACATGCACCCATCAGTGGCTGCCAGTGCTATAATTGACAGGAGACAGAGAGTATGCTACCACCCACCCTCCCCAAGAGACAAGCACATGATCTCCAGGTAATGCACATGATCTCCAGGTAATGCACATGATGTCCAGGTAGTAGGTAAATCATTGGCGCTTTTCTGTTGTGCCACTTGGGAGCTGTAATAACTATCAGTTATTAATAATTTATTTTTATTATTGCTTTCATTGGTGTAATGTTTAATCTATCATTATTTAACTTTGAAACTCTAATATTGTGGACTGTGGACTGAATCATACTACAAAACACTAACCTGGAATTTTCTATGTAATGGATATATAGATACCTTTCAAACAAAGGCAAGTAGATGTGGCATGGATAGGACTTTTCTTTTCTGAAAGTACAGAACATTTCACAGTATTTTGCAAAGTGGTCCTCAAAGCACCCAGCACTGACTCACTAGTGTGGGATGTCAGTTGACTATACTGTGTTTAAGGGGAAAATGGCTGGTGTTTTTATTTATAGCGGCAATAGAAAAGTAAGACAATACCATAGAAATCGCAAAAGCCCTAAAGTTCAGAAATCAATATGCCTCTACAAAGGATTCTGAGATTATAGCTGTATATACACATTTCTAAGGCCATATGATACAGTGCAAATATATCAGTCATAAGAAACTGGCAGGGAGTTTAATACTGTCACATATTGTGTGAAGTCTGTCATGGGGAAGTGACTGTATTCAATTGTGTCACCGTGTACAATCTGCTTACTAGAAGCAGCAAGCAAGTTTATTTATGCCATCTTAGATTAAACATGTGCAATCTTCTATTTTTTTCTTCCTCGGATAAATTAATTAGCCAATTATGCACTTTAAGGAAATTCCTTTTTCTTATTCTAATTAAGCATCTCTCACACACGTACACACACACACACACACACACACACACACACACACACACACACACACACACACACACACACACACACGCTTACTCCATATATTTCTCCCTTTGCTTGGTAAAGTCACTCCTACTCACGTGGATGTTACTGAGTTTCTTCTTTCCTCTCTCCAGGTGGCTCAGCAGAGTGCCGGGCTCCGTGGGCGTCTGTTGCAGCAGGCTGTCATCCACTGACACACACTTCCTGAGTGCTGCTCTGTCCCCCCACAGTTCTGCACCAGGTTTCGCAGACTCCAAAGATTTAGGGACACGTCTCACCTGCGAAGCTCCAGCTACCTCTCCTCGCTCATATTCCCGCAGTACTGAGCCTGAAAGAGGAAAACAGATACCTCAAGTGATAAATGACACCCAGGGAAAGGAGGGGTAGGGGTACATCAGAGAGAAGCTCAAGTGAGCATAGGCAGCATTAGGAAATATGATGATGATTACTTTCACTCATACAGAGGCTCATAACAAGCAAGTTATCTAATTGGCCACTTGACTCATTTCCTGTCTTCATCCTGATCACTTCTCAGACACCCTTTAATGATTTTAAGTGACTCCCACTACTTCTTTCTATGAGTCATTTCATTCTCCTGTACTACCTCTACTAATTGTATTGCAGAGATGAAAGCATGGATCCCGTGCATATCAAACAAATAGGTAGAAATTATTCCGTTTATGCTTAGGGGAAAAGAAAACAAGAAAAAACACAGAAAATAAATGGATTCAAAAATACTACATTAAAACAGCTCACATTGTTTTCTGTAGCCAAGGTGGCATAAAAAGCAGAATACATCATAAAAGCATCAGCTTTTGGAGGAGGAGAGGGGAGAAGTGTTTGCACATAGAGAAACAATACAATGCCTTTTGGTCTTGCTTCAATGAAAGAAGTAGCTTTTGTTCAACTTAAATAAATATAAATGAAAATTAAATAAAAGGGCAGTTTCTCATGTACACAATCCATATGTTCCAGCAAGATCAGTGCTTCTCAAATAGTGAGGCATGGCCCCCTTGGGGGGCACAGTGTGATAGGTATGACCCTGGGGAACATGCTGTTTTTTGCCATACTGTACTAGAATTAAGTGTAATTGTGCATCTTCTATAGTAGGTGGCAGTGGTGGTCTCATTGTCACGCTATAGTGTAGGGAAAAAGCACCAAGCAAACGATGTGAAGTGCAGTAAACACTATTTATAGTCGCGCGCAGGGCACTGGGGAGGCGTGAATTTTTTTTTTCTTCCTAGAGGGGGCATCTCAGAAAATAATTGATAAGCACTGAGCTAGACCCAAAATTGTTGCATATTTCATTAACATTCTAATACCTGCTTCCAAAACAAACACACACACACACACACACACACACACACACACACACACACACACACACACACACACACGTGCTCGCCCTTATTGTCTTATCCAAGTATGAACCATTCAGTGAAAAATGGCGATAATTATTAATTATTAATATTCATTATTAAAGATTATCTTGGGCAAGTGATTATGAATGCAGATAATATAATATTGTGCCAAGTCAATTTTAAGCTTGATAGTAATCGAAGTAAAACATTTTAACATTAGTGTTCACATTAAAAAGTTTTTTTTGAAAACACACACACACACACACACACACACACACACACACACACATACACATACACACACACACCCGTAGACCTCCAGGTGAACATGAGGTTTCTTGTTTCCATGTATTCATTCCCGACAGCTGCAAAGCTACAGTAGATCAAGTTCATCCTTGTGACTATCTAGTCAGCTAGTACTGAGTCACTGGAGCCACAGTGTGTCTAATCAGCTGAGCAATTAAAACTTCATTAGAATTTTGCACGTATTGTCTTCCAGAGAAAAGCTGTTACGGGAACTCGAATGACCTCTGAGAACTCAATGATGAGACACTGCAGTAATTCAGACAGCGAAGACTGAAGTAAAAAAAAAAAAACTAAGCAGGTTTACTACACAATGAAGCTCAGATGAGTCATTACTGGCATTTGTTTAGTCCACTCTCTCCTGGCTTGAGCATGAACATTCCTTTTTTACTGCCACTTTGTACTGTCGTTCAGTGCTGGGAAGAGGGCCAGTGCAGGAGACTCGTGGTTTCGCAGTCATACTTAAAAGACAATGTTTGGAGCATTTCTCCTGTGGTCGAGCGCGATGGTGACTATGATAGTGATGGTGGAGAGAAAGAGAGAGATCTGTGGATCCATATCATGTATCTCATTGTGCTGGATCAAGTTGCCCAATTGGAGTAGGATTCCTATTGAGTGAGTGCTGGTGTTCAAAGTTGAGTCATTATTTTCTCATTATAAATGTGTAACTTCTAGCACCATCTGGATTGTTGGATTAACTGGATGCAGTTCTTTATTTTTGTTTCAGACACCAATAGCACTTCATTTATCAGCTTAATTTTTTATTTGCCTGCACAGTTGAAACTTTTAGATTAATGACCGTTTTAAATGTCTGCCACATTACTCAAAACTGTACGTAGCAGTAAATTATATTTCTTATCTGTTGTAAAATCATTGTTATATTATTATTCATTAAAATAATATGTGGTATATATGATATAATTATTAATTTAATCATTTGCCAGGGTACTTAATCCCACTAAAAGTGTAGGGAGGCGGGAGCCTACTCAGGCTGAAGGCAGGGTACATCCTAGACAGCTGTCCAGACAATCACAGGGCCAGCACACGCAATTCACAATTCCTTGTGGTATTTATTAAACTCTGAATGAGATTCAAAAAATGCCACTACATTAATCTTGGCCCTGAGTGCATAACTCACCTCACTTACATCCACATATACAGTGAAATCTAGAGCAGCCAATTAGCCTCATGTGCATCTCTTTAGACCAGCGCTTCTCAAATAGTGGGGTGCGCGGTGTGACCCTGGGGAACTTGCTTTTATGGAATTGTGTACGGGAATTCAGTGTAATTGCACCTCCACTCCACTAGTTGGCAGTGGCGCTCTCATTGTCGAGCTATGATGTAGCCGTTTTTCGCACGAGCAAACCATATGAAGTGCAGTAAACAACCCCTCAAACAACACAGAAAAATTTCTAACAGGAACGAAGAGAAACGTGTTGAGAGACAGAGATATTAAGACATATATAAGTTGAAGGAGTTTATTTTTTTTATGTCAGGCACATTGGTGCACTTCAAATATTTTTTGTTACAGATTTAAAAAATGTTACTGAAGTTTTTCTTCACTGTAAGTTGAACTATATTTCTTTCTTTTTGCTTTTAATGTTAATAAAGATACAATGTTATGCAGAGGTGTACTACTAACAATTTTATAGGCAAATGATACTATTAGTCGCTCATGGGGCGGTGGGTGGGGCGTGAAATGTTTTTTTCTTCCGAGAGGGGGCGCCACAGAAAGTAATTGAGAAGCACTGCTTTAGACTGTAGGAGGAAACCCGTGTACAACACAAACAAGCACAGGGAGAACATGCACAACTTTATACAGAAACACCCCCCGCCCCCACGGCTGCCAAGCCCAGGACCAGGATTATTATTCAGTCACTCATTCTTTCCTGGTGGTAAAAGGTGCTGGATTGCTGATCCTAGGGTTGGAGGTTCAAGTCCCACTCTCCACAAGGTTGTCACTGTCCCCCCAGTGCAGCTAACTGAGTTATCAAAGGCCAGCCATATCTCTCACTGTCTATGGTGTGAGGCATGTAAAAGAACCATTTCTGACTTTTGAAAAAGAGTAGACTGTATAGCCATCAGAGTGTTTCTGCCCCTGGCTAAGGGTTGTATCAGGAAGGGCATCCGACATAACAATCTATGCCAAAAATCAAACATACTAATGATTCGCTGTGGCAACCCCTGAGAAAAAAGGGAACAGCCGAAAGGCAAAACAATTATTAATTCATTCATTTTCTGTACTGCTTAACCCTAATTGGGGTCGTAGGGAGTCTGGTGCCCATCTCAGTCTACTCTGGGCGAGGGAAGAGTATACCGTGGACAGCTTACCAAGCCATCGCAGGACAGAAACATGATGACGGTTAAGCAGCAATGGTTAACCTGGAGCATGCAATGGTTCTTTTACACCGCTCACCATAGACAGTGAGAGACATGGCTGGCCTTTAATAACCCAGTTAGCAGCCCTGGGGGACAGCAGTGACAACCGTTCACAGTGGGACTTGAACCCCCCAATCTTGGGATCAGTAATCGAGAGCCACCACTGCCCTCGAGGATTAAACTCCTCCACTTGGGGTAGGACCTCATTCCACACCTGGAGGGTGGATTCCACCCTTTTCCAGCTGCAAACCATGGCCTCAAACATCGTGGTGTGACTCTCATCCCTGCCTCAGCTGAGAATCACACCAATGAGAGCTAGAGGTCCCAACTTGATGAAGCCTAAAGGACAACATCATCTGCAAAAAGCAGAGACAAGATCCTAGGGCCACCAAACCAGGACCCTTCAACATCTGGGCTGCACCTAAAAATTCTGTCCACAAAAGATTATGAGCAGACTCGGTGAGAAAGGACACGAATCTGGTAACAAATCCAACCTGTTGTTACCGATGCGAACCAAGCTCTGGCTCTGATGGTACAGAGATCTAATGTCCCGTAGCAGCGGGTCCAGTACGCGGTACCCCTGGTCCACACCCAATAAGATAGCCCGAAGGACACGTTTGAAAGCCTTCTCTAAATCCACAAAACACATGTGGACAGATTGAGAAAACGCCCTGCCCCCTCCAGGACCCTGTAGAATGTAAAGTGATGGTCAAGATTGCCACAGCCAGGAAAAAACCACATTGTTCCTCCTGAATCCGAGGGCCAACTATCGGTCGGATCCTCCTCTCCAGCACAAACGCACAGACTTTCCTGGGTAGGCTGAGGAGTTTGATTGCATAATATTTGGAACACACCCTCTGGTCCCCTTTTTTAAAATGGGTGACTATCACCCCAGTTTGCCAATCCAAAGGTACGGCTCCCAATGACCACACGATGTTGCAGAGATGTGTCAACCAAGACAGCCCTACAATATTCAGAGCTTTGAGATATTGAAGGCGAATCTCATGCACCCCCAAAGCCCAACCACTGACGAGATTTTTGACTATCTCGGTGACCTCAGCCCCAGCGATGCACGGACCAACAACCAAACTCCCAGGGTCTTCCACCACTGAAGGCGTATTGGTGGGATTAAGGAGATTCTTGAAGTGTCTGCCAGACCTCCCGACAACACCCCCAATCGAGGTTAGCAGCTCCCCGCTTCTATTGTAAACAGCATTTGTGAAGAACTGCTTCCCCCTACTGAGCTATTGGATAGTGGTCCAGAACCTTTTTAAGGCCAACCAATAGTTATGCTCTAGGCCCTCACTGAACTCCTCCCACACCTGAGATTTTAAATCAGCGACAGCCTTGGCTACAGCATGTTTTGCCTGCCGGTACCTCTCTGCTGCCTCAGGAGTCCCACAGGCCAAAAAATCCAGGCAAATTGGTGCAAACTCTGCTGTAAAGCGGAGCTTGAACCGGTCTGTCATGGAGAAGAGGGAGCAGAGCCGGATATGTTCCAAACCTCATCTATGGTCACGAGCATTAGGTAGTGACTGAAAGAGCAAGATTGCAAATACAAGTGGCTGAAATGAGCTTCCTTCAAAGAGTGGCGAGATTCTCCCTCAGAGATAAGATGAGAAGTTCAGCCATCTCGAAGGAATTCCGAGTAGAACCGCTGCTCCTCCCGGTTGAGACGAGCTAATTGCAGTGGCTCAGGAATATGGTTAAAATGCCTCCCGAATGCCTTCATGGTGTGGTGGTTTTGGCATGTCAAACAAAGAAGAGACTCCTTTGTCAACCCAAAACACGTTGGAGGGACTACATCTTTCAGCTGATCTGGGTACGCCTCCATGTCCCCCTGGAAGAGCTGGAGGAAGTGTCTGGGGAGGAGGATGTCTGGACCTCATTGCTTAGGCTGCTGCCCCCATGACCGAACCCCGGATTAAGCGGAAGAAGATGAAGCTGAAATGAGATGAGATGAGATAATAATAATAAAATTATCTCTTATATAAGTTCAAACTACAGTTCATGAACGTCTGTGGTAATTGGATCAAGGGACAAAAAATACTTTCTAATATGGTGTTGAAAAGATAAGTTTGTACCATTCTTGTGTAGTTATATAGTTATTCATTCCTTCATTTCTGAACTGCTTAATCCTAATTAGGGTTGCGATGAGGCTGGCACCCATCTGAGCTGACTCTGGACAGCTCGCAAGGCCTTCACAGAACAGAAACACACTGATGGCTATGCAGCCTACTGTTGACAAAAGTCAGCAATGGTTCCTTTACAGCCTTTCATGACAGACAGTAAGAAACATGGCCAGCCAGTTAGCTACACTGGGAGCTTTGCACCATATTTTAAACCAAGGACTATACTAAGTACTATATGTTAACATACTAACATAATAAACAGTATAGTATAATACACAGACTTCTCGACTTCTCACTTTTTAGGCAGACCTCTTATATTTGAAACATAACTTTGAACTGTTATGAAATGTGTCCCATGGCACTCATGAGGAGCAAGTAGGGCCAATGATTTTCCACGATCACGGAAAACGGACGGAAATCATGGACTAAGCAATATGAAACGGAAACATCACTCTGACATGGAATTCCATATATAAACATTAAAATTGCGTAAAATGTGCATCAAAATCTTAAAATTTGCGTTTTTATTCTTGACAATCACATATATGCATGAGTAGCAGATGACGAACATGCTTTTCCGGTAAATCTACATCATGCATTGTGATTGGTTGATGTGACGCACAGCCGACCAATAAACTGTTAGCATACATGCAAAGTTTAGTTGAGGAGTTCAAGGTCAGCAAAGGGGTAAACATGGTAAAATAGCGATGTCAGTGTGACGAATGCCTTTAAAAACAAAGCGATCACATGTTTTAACGAGGCTAATTGGCACGTATGACCCTGGGGTCAAGCTTTGTTAACATACTGGACCAGCCTTAAGTGTGATTGCGCATCCTCTACACCAGGTGGCAATGGCGCTCTCACTGTGTTCCCTATGGTGTAGGAAAAAGCACTGAGCAAACGATATGAAGTGCATCAAACACTATTTATAGTCATGTGCGCGGTGCTGGGGGGGTGGGTTAACATGTTTTTATTTCTTCCTTCTTCCTATAGGGGGCATCACAGAAAATAATTGAGAAGCACTGCACAAGGCCTTCTCAGAACACGGAGGAATACACACAGAAGAACACAAGGCTAATCGGCCCGGAAAAGCCATTTCCCCAGCAGAGCTCATAAGTTGAATATTTGCTCTTTGGTTAGGGCAAATTTTTGATTGGATCGAAGCTCGTACCATGAAAAATTTGTGATTAAAGACACTCATAAATCGAGGTACCACTGTATTTTGTTGTCTTTTATTTGCATCTACTTTTGTCATAGTGCCTTCGCCTAAGTTTGAGATTAAGTATCAAATAAAATTTGTTCTTGGTCTCAACTTCTTTTAATGATTCACCGAAAAAGGTGTTTAAAGTCCCAACAGCCCACAACCACAATAAATAATGTACAGTGCAGTTCAATGTCAGTTTTTGCAAGAAACTGATGCGCAACATGTATAAACTTACGAAATGGAAATGAAACGGAATCAGGTATTGTCTGAAACGGAAAATCGTTGTCCCTAAGGAAGCAATGGTACTTTTCTACTTTCTTTAGAGTGGGCAAAATCTACAAGCATGAATACGATTGCTTGCTCTTTGTAATACATTCTGAAATGATTCAGGTTCTGAACTCTTAATGGTAATGCTGCTAATAGCTGGCTAAATACCACTTCAAGGCCTGCTTTGCCACTTTGACACTTTTGTTTCAATGCTCACAGACTCAGCTGCAATCAACTCCCATACTTGAGGACAATTTCAATATAATTAATGATCAAATGTTTTCAAATCACAAGTGATGTAAAAGTCTTTAGGGGCCAGTAAGTTTATAATGAAAATAATTATACCTCAAAGGGTAAATGATCCATAAACGAAGACCACAAGGGAAAAGCTTTCGTACATGATGTCTCTGTCTACCCAAAGTAGCCAAGATAATGTTGGCACAATTTAACCACAATATTCCTGAGTCCAACAAGTAATTTAATAAGGAAAAATCATCATCACCATCATCATCATCATCATCATCATTATCAACATCATCATTATTCTAATATTCTTAATTCCAAATAGACCATAAGGAAGAAGGTTTAATAGATGCCTGCCTACTCATCAGCTATCACATCCTGATTTTAAGTAAGTCATTAAGGATGCTCCTCTCACTAACACCCAACAGCTGTGGTCTAATGTATAAAAGCAGATGAAAAGAATTAAACAAATATATAAACAGATGTCAGTATTATATGGGTATTAGTCTATGATGAATAATCTGCAACATAGTGCAATAATATCAGTTAATGTACAATAATAAGCGGAATAGTATGAAGGAAGTGGCTGGGGAGAGGGATGTCTGGACCTCATTGCTTCAGCTGCTGCCCCCGCGACCTGACTCCGGATCAAGTGGAGGAAGATAATGATGATGATGATGATGATGATGATGATGATGATGATGATGATGATGATGATGATGAAGCGCAGCAGTATATACTACGCAGGGCAGCACGGTTTTACAGTGGGTTAGCATATCCGCCTTACTGAAAGAAATTCCTGAGTTCGATTCCCAGCTCAGGCATTTCTGTGTGCAGTTTGCATGTGCTGCCCGTGCTCGAGTGGGTTTCTTCCGGGTACACTGGTTTCCTCCCACAGCCCAATAAACATGCACTTTGGTTTAATTATCTGTTCCAAATCACCTCTAGGTGTGAGTGTGAGTATGAATATTTGTGTGAGTGTTGGCCCTGCGATGGCCTGGTGAGCTGTTCAAGGTGTACCCACCCTCACCCACAGTAGGCTGAAATGGGCGCCAGCCTCCTCGCGACCCTAATTAAGATTAAGTGTTTCGGAAAATGAACGTATAACATGAATACACTAGACAGGAACAACACAGTCTGGTTATTCTTTATATGAGGATTAAAAACATTATTCCAGGTGGAGTCAAAATGTGAGATATTCCGAGTTGTTTGAGTTTTTTGATTTATATTGATTTGGTATACACCAATGTACCTGAATGGTGGTTTATTCACGATTCCTTGTGGTATTTACTAAACTCAAAAACTAAAAAATGATTAGATTCAAAAGATGTCGCTACATTTAGCTCGGTTCAGAGCGCATAACTCACCTGACTTGTCTTTGTCATGGTTAAAATACATAAATATAAACAGTGACATCCACTTCACCTTAGGTAACTGCAAAGTATGAGATCAAATAAATGTATTTACACATACATTATGTGAGTGATTCAGGCAAACAGCTGAAATAACGTGATTCCCTAACCTTTACGTCTATCCCCTTGCATTTGTAAAATGGATTCACTTCATTAAACACAGTTAAATCACAGGAGATTAAAATCAAGGTGTCAGTGGCCATTCTACCTGATGCCTTGGGTGTGTGCGGTTAATCATGTCTGCACAGTGTGAATAATAAAAGACATTTTTATTGTGGAACATAAGCCAGAAGGAAGAAGCAGCAGGCCATCTACTGCCCTGCAGCATTTCCCTGTGTGGACATGATTAAATGGAACTCAAGAGAGTTGCAGGATGAGAAATTAAATAGTTCAGTCTGAAAACATCTCTTCAGGAATGTTAACACTGCTTCCACCCTTTCCTGTTCATAAAAAAAAATGCTACAGTGCCCTCTACAGGATAAGTAAAGAATGTGCACTGAGTGAAAAAGAAGGTAACACTTAGTGAACTGAAAAATCAGTCATATTTTATGGAATATGTTTATAATTATACATGTATATGTAATATACATATACATTTATAATTCTATAACTACAATATATGTATATGTAATTATAAATATATCTTATTCTTATTATTTTCCCTTCAGGGGTCACCACAGCAAACCATTTGCCGCCATCTCACCCGATCCTCTGTATCTTCTACTCTTACTCCAACTACCTTCATGTCCTCCTTCACCACATCCATAAATCTTCTCTTTGGTCTTACTCTAGGCCTTCTGCCTGGTAGTTCCAACCTCAGCATCCTACTGCCAATATATGTAATTATAAATATATGTATATGTGATATGATTATAATTATAATATGTAATATGTTTTAATAATGTTTAAATCAATAATATTTTATGATTTGTATATATCAGAAGATGTTAAAAATGCTTTACATTGTGTGACCAGGGGAGACAGGCCCCACAGCTCTGTCTCTGATGTGCTCATTGCATCTGCTAGCAGTGTACACATCAGTCCAAGAAGCAGATCTGGAAGGATCTCTGCATTGTTGGTCCATTCATTCACCATTCATTTTCTAAACCGATTAATCCTAATAAGGGTCGCAGGAGGCTGGCACCGCTAATAGGGTTTGCATGGATATTATGGAGAAATAGGTGTAATCATTGTCATACTTTCAAATGAAAAAAAACAAACAAACATAAAAATCATTTTAGTTTAAAAGATATAGCAATCCCCAGTATAGCTAACTGGGTTAGCAAAGGAACACTTTTGCGAATCTTAGTGAAGAGTAGGCCGCATAGCCCTAAGCGTGCTTTTGCCCTGAGATGGCATGGCAAGTTGTCCAGGGTGTACTCTACCTTTGCCTAAAGTCGGCTGAGATGGATGCCAGCCGCCCCGCGACCCTAATTAGGGTTACGTGGTTCAGAAAATTTATGAATGAGACGCATTAATGAGACATGTGAACACCATCAGCCATTAAAATGTAATAATAAATTTAAAATATCTTTTGTAGGATTGTTTTTATTATGTTCCCGTATACACAAAAACAAATACGTAGTGGTTAGAATGTCCAACTCGCAGCAAGATGGTGGGATCAAGTCCCAGGTTTGCCAGTAGCATTTCTGGTTGAAGTTTACATATTCTCTATGTAATTGTGTGGGTTTCTTCTGGGTTTCACTCACAGTCTAAAGACATGCACATGAGGCAAATCATCTCATTTCTGAGTGTGGTAGTGAATGGTGGTTTTGTGTGTGTGTGTGTGTGTGTGTGTGTGTGTGTGTGTGTGTGTGTGTGTGTGTGTGTGTGTGTGTGTGTGTGTGTGTGTGTTGACCCTGTGATGAACTGGCAAACTGTTCACTGAGTGCCCTGCCTTTGTCCAAAGTTGCCTGAGATAGGCTTCAGCCTCCCTACAACCAGAGTAGGATAAGGCAGTTCAGCAAATGGATGTGGATGGATGGATGGATGGATGGATGGATGGATGGATGGATGGATGGATGCATGGATGGATGGATGGGTGGGTGGATGGGTTATCACCTCAAGCTCAGTAGGTATCTCTGCTCTACTTGAGGACTATTCAGCAATGTCTACCTCACCTTCAGCACATAATCATTACACAGTATGAGCCAGTACATGGACAAATGGAGAAATGAGATGGTAAAGAAGCAAAGGAATAAACTATAATTGTTGACAGCCTTTGCAGCTCTAAATTGGTTTCACACAGCGGTTATCAGATGCTGATTATACCTGAAAACCTTTATACTGAGCCACAAGCTCCCAAAGAGGATTCAGTAGTTCAACTCCCACCTACTGCATCACATTACACAGAGCAGCAAGCGATCACTATACCAACAGGCATACTTCATAAAATGGCAATTCTAATGCTAATGCAGTGTGTTTGAAATGTTGAAGCATGTTCAGAAGACCAGATAGCATTGCTTCAGCACATGAGTATAAATTCAGCAAAACAAAAAGCTGAACGGTTGTAGTGATCCTCTAGGTTGCAAGACTTACATTTTGGCTACATGTTTTGTATTTAGGGCTACATGTATGTCTCTATTTCTGGCAGTTTTTTGGTTTGATCAAAGAATCAATGTAAAATCACACAGTATAAACTACAATGCACTTATTAGATCCCGTTAAGAGTTATTTTCTCCATCATTGCATGGTCAGCATTGTTTATAGTGTTGACAAAGTCACTTTATGTCTTGCTTCTCCACCTATAATGATAATGATAATGATAATGGCTCTAGCTGCTAACCGAGGGAGATTTAAAGTGGAGGCGACCGCTTTGTTCTCAGCCCTACGCAGCTTGCTGCTGTTGTTTTAGTTGACACCTTCTTGACAAATGAATCTTTTATTAAGCCATCAACAAGCTTTGACAAAGCAATTGTTACAGCACTAATTAACAAAGTCTGCAGGTGGCTGCTGCAAGTACAGTGTGCAATTAGGAGATATTTCCTTGTCCAACTAAGGCACTAATGACAGGGTCACCTCTGCTGATTGGGTGTTTATCTGCATGCAATCATTGCTTTGTTCTCACCATGCTATAATAAACCATGCTATAATAAAGCTGCCGGTACACATCTCCACAAAGGCTTGACATGCAGGTCTTCATGGACACTTCAATATACAGTCAGCCCTCTACTTACAAAAACCTCTGAATACAAAAAATCCAGGTTACGAAAAACATTTTCTCAAATTTTCGTCCTCTTTTTATGAAAACAACCTCTTTTTACAAAAAGCGCCCTACAAGCCATTCAACAATTCAAACGCGCCATTCACAAATTCAAACAATGCGCGAGTTGCTCTCTCATTGGCTGTCTCCCAACATCCCACCCCGCTGGCCTCCCATTGGCCAGGAGGGAGCTGAACTGTACCCATACTTCCTGTACCCATACTTCCTGTTTGTCACATGCACGAAGGAGAGTTGAACAGGACTGTTGGCTCGTGAGTTTTTTGAGAGTGATCATTGCAGCGTTATATTTTGTTATCCATCATTGACCCCAAGAAAGTGATTCCCGGTGACACTGAAAAGAAGAAGCGGGCTCCATTATCAATTGAAGTGAAGCAGAAGATAATAAAAAAATACAAAAGTGGGATGCGGTTTAGTCAAATCGCAAAGGAGTATGGCTGAAACCCCTCCACAATCGGGACGATATTGAAGAAGAAGGAGACCTTAAAAGCGGAAATACAGTGATGGATTATTTCGGAATGATATTGAAGCAGAAGAAGGCATGAAAAGCAGTGTGCTCCGTGGGACAAGACCTCCGATATCGCAAGGAAGCAAGTTAATATTGAATCAGGACCTCTGATATTTCGAACAAGTACTGTAATTCTGCTTTAAATACAACATATCGTCTCAAATGTTCCGTCGGCTGCGCGCTGTGTATGGGCGGAGCCCGCATTCGGCAAAACACACCAGAGAGAGAGAGTTTTGTGTGTGTGTGTGTGTGTGTGTGTGTGTGTGTGTGTGTGTGTGTGTGTGTGTGTGTGAGAGAGAGAGAGAGAGAGAGAGAGATAGAGAGACAGTGTTGTGTATGTGCGCTAATAAAAATGTTCAATAATGGTTTAATTAATAAATATGTTAATAAAATTGTTTAATATGTTAATAAAATGTTTAAATTGTTTAATAAATTATTTTATTTTACTTTTAACACATATTTCATACAAAATTGGTGTACTTTTATCATTTTTAAAGGGTTTATGGGGTAGTCTTGGGAGCCTTGGAACGAATCACAGGTTTTACATGTAAAATGCGCCTCTACTTACAAAAACTCCAGGTTACGAAAAAGGCTCTGGATCGGATTAATTTCGTAAGTAGGAAGCCGACTGTACAGCAGTTTTCTCTTTGCCTGCATAGCTGAGGACACTGCCAGGGGATTCCTATCTTGAAATCATCACCCTGGTTCAACTGATACATGTATCCATCCTAGTTTAAGTAATTTGGTCGACACCCACACTTATTCCCTAGACACAAATAAAAATACTTAAATATTTACCATAATTGTTGTTCTCGGCAAGCTATACATCTTCTCCCTTGTATTCACCTCTGAGGACTGTCTTCTCTCTGTGACCTTGAGTCCCTCTCACACATTACTTCTTCACTTCATTTGTGTCCTTTAAATCGGTAGCAATATTACACATTCAGTCATTCATTCAGTTTCTGAACCGCTCAATCCTATTTAGGGTCAGAAGCAGGACCGTGTCCGGCCATCAAAAGGCAGAAACACACAGCAATTTTATATGCCTCTCACCATAGGCAGTTAGAGTTGTGGCTGGCCTTTGATAACCCAGTTGGCTGCACTGGGGGTACAGCAGTGACAACCCACTGATAATGCAGCTTGAACCCCTAACCAGTAATCAGTATCAGTAATCCAGCACCTTACCACCGGGCCACCAATGCCCCATATTACGAAATCGAATGATAGTCCTTGTGCAGCAGTTTGGCAGCTGGTGCAACACACATGATATTTTTCACTGCACCGGTATGTATATTGCATTTGGTATTACTTAGTATGTATTTATTTATTCATTAGTTTTCTTATTTTACCACTTATCAGTTGCATGTTGTGGGTGAGCTGGACACAATCCCAGCAAACAATGGGCGAATGGTACGCCATGAGCAGGAAAGTACAGTAGTCTATTGTTAGAAAGCTTTCTTAATCTATCCTGTGCTACATCAGTCAAGGATCAAAGCTATAATATAGCACTGGTCACTATCAATAGAGATGTGTACTTTTTTCTATAATAGTTATTATATAGACTAGAGGCTGCATCCAAATGTGCATATTACATACTATTAGTAAGCAAACAGCACAGTGATGGCAAAGGTGCTGGATTACCGATTCCAAGGATGGGGTTCAAGCCCCACTGTCAACGATTGTTACTGTTGTCTAGTGCAGCCAACTGGGTTATCAAAGGCCGGCCGGCCTATGGTGAGAGGCATGTAAAAGAACCATTGCTGACTTTCGTCAAGAGTCCTGCCAGCCTCCCTGTGGCCCTAATTAGGATTAAGAAGTTCAGAAAATGAATGAATGGATAGTATGCAAACAATAATATGTAGGACGTCTGACTACTCAGTAGGAATTTAATAGTAGTCATTATGCAGATTATCTACCAAATTCATGGCAGAGAAAGCCACACTACAGCTACACTACCGTATCGCATAATTGAGTTGAAGCCTCTGAATAACAAAAACGTGAATCCCACAGGGATAATGACAGAATGAAGATAGCAGACTAAAGCATATCTGTGATCCAAGGGTTGTACACATTACAGATTTCTAGAAAACAAGATAGTTTATCTAATCAGTCTAAAGGTAACTTATGTATCATGTTCTACTAAAGATAACACTATAAATATCCAAACCAAAAGACAGTAAAATCCATGTAACATCCAGATCATAGAACACATACGATGGCAGCAGAGACCATCTGAATTGAGCAACTACCCTCTCGTATACTCACAGAACATACATTCAGCCAAAGTTTTCAGACAGACAATGTGATTACTTATTGATTCTTGAGTTGTGATTTGTGGATTGTATGCATGCTAAGAAAATCGTTAGCACAAAATTAGCTCACGTTTGTGAAAACAAGTAAGTGGACAGATCTCTCCCCAGATGTTTTGTTTTTTTGTGCCAAGGGCCGAGTACGATAAACAAACATATAGTGTGTGTGTGTGTGTGTGTGTGTGCGTGTGTGTATATATATATATATATATATATATATATATATATATATATATATATATATATATATATATATATATACACTGTCTGTCTTCCTTTCGGCTTTATTCCCTTTTTACTTGGGAGTCGCCACAGCAAATCATCTGATTCGCACGTTTGATTTGGCAGAGGTTTTTACGTCGGATGCCCTTCCTGTCACAACCCTTTTTAGCAAGAGACAGAAACACGCTGACGACTTTGCAGCTACTCTTTACGAAAGTCAGCAATGGTTCTTTTACATGCCTCTCACCATAGACAGTGAGAGACATGGCCCGCCTTTGATAACCCAGTTAGCTGCACTGGGGGATATATATATATATATATATATATATATATATATATATATATATATATATATACTAGTCCTTCTAAAAAAAAATTAGCATATTGTGATAAAGTTCATTATTTTCTGTAATGTACTGATAAAAATTAAACTTTCATAGATTTTAGATTCATTGCACATCAACTGAAATATTTCAGGTCTTTTATTGTTTTAATACTGATGATTATACTTTTTAATACTGATACAGCTCATGAAAACCCAAAATCCCTATCTCAAAAAATTAGCATATTTCATCCGACCAATAAAAAAAGTGTTTTTAATACAAAAAAAGTCAACCTTCAAATAATTATGTTCAGTTATGCACTCAATACTTGGTCGGGAATCCTTTTGCAGAAATGACTGCTTCAATGTGGCGTGGCATGGAGGCAATCAGTCTGTGGCACTGCTGAGGTGTTACTGAGGCCCAGGATGCTTTGATAGCGGCCTTAAGCTCATCCACAGTGTTGGGTCTGGTGTCTCTCAACTTTCTCTTCACAATATCCCACAGATTCTCTATGGGGTTCAGGTCAGGAGAGTTGGCAGGCCAATTGAGCACAGTAATACCATGGTCAGTAAACCATTTATCAGTGGTTTTGGCACTGTGAGCAGGTGCCAGGTCGTGCTGAAAAATGAAAATCTTCATCTCCATAAAGCTTTTCAGCAGATGGAAGCATGAAGTGCTCCAAAATCTCCTGATAGCTAGCTGCATTGACCCTGCCCTTGATAAAACACAGTGGACCAACACCAGTAACTGACATGGCACCCCAGACCATCACTGACTGTGGGTACTTGACACTGGACTTCAGGCATTTTGGCATTTCCTTCTCCCCAGTCTTCCTCCAGACTCTGGCACCTTGATTTCCGAATGACATGCAAAATTTGCTTTCATCCGAAAAAAGTACTTCGGACCACTGAGCAACAGTCCAGTGCTGCTTCTCTGTAGCCCAGGTCAGCTGCTTCTGCTGCTGTTTCTGGTTCAAAAGTGGCTTGACCTGGGGAATGCGGCACCTGTAGCCCAGTCCACTGCTTCCACAGGTCCCCCAAGGTCTGGAATCGGCCCTTCTCCACAATCTTCCTCAGGGTCCGGTCACCTCTTCTGGTTGTGCAGCGTTTTCTGCCACACTTTTTCCTTCCCACAGACGTCCCACCGAGGTGGCTTGATACAGCACTCTGGGAACAGCCTATTCGCTCAGAGATTTCTTTCTGTATCTTACACTCTTGCTTGAGGGTGTCAATGATGGCCTTCTGGACAGCAGTCAGGTCGGCAGTCTTACCCATGATTGCGGTTTTGAGTAATGAACCAGGCTGGGAGTTTTTAAAAGCCTCAGGAATATTTTGCAGGTGTTTAGAGTTAATTGGTTGATTGAGATGATTAGGTTAATAGCTCGTTTAGACTACCTGAACATGATATGCTAATTTTTTGAGATAGGAATTTTGGGTTTTCATGAGCTGTATGCCAAAATCATCAGTATTAAAACAATAAAAGCTGAAATATTTCAGTTGGTGTGCAATGAATCTAAAATATATGAAAGTTTAATTTTTATCAGTACATTACAGAAAATAATGAACTTTATCACAATACGCTAATTTTTTGAGAAGGACTAGTGTGTGTGTATATATATATATCTTCTTCTTCTTTTCCTTTCGGCTGCTCCCTTCAGGGGTCGCCACAGCAAATCATCCGCCTCCATCTCACCCTGGCCTCCGCATCTTCTTTTCTGACTCCAACGACCTTCATGTCTTCCTTCACCACATCCATAAATCTCTTCTTTGGTCTTCCTCGAGGCCTTCTGCCTGGTAGTTCCAACCTCAGCATCCTACTGCCAATATACTCACTATCCCTCCTCTGTACATGTCCAAACCATCTCAATCTAGCCTCTCTGACTTTGTCTCCAAAACATGTTACGTGGGCTGTCCCTCTGATATACTCATTTCTGATCCTATCCATCCTCGTTACTCCCAAAGAGAACCTCAACATTTTCATCTCCGCTACCTCCAGCTCTGCCTCCTGCCTTTTCCTCAGCGCCACTGTTTCTAACCCATACAACATCGCTGGCCTCACCACCATCTTGTACACTTTTCCCTTCATTCTTGCTGACACTCTCCTATCGCACATATATATATATATATATATATATATATATATATATATATATATATATATATACATACACATAAGACACTGATGATGTCTTTGTCCTGTCCTTTTATTTTTATTATATATATATATATATATATATATATATATATATATATATATATATATAAATAAGGTTTGCTAACAAAATGGCACAAAATAAAAAGTGTTTCAGAAGACTTTAAGACAGAGAGAGAGAAAGAGAGTGAATAACAGAGCTTGATAATAATATTATTGAAAGCCTATAAGCAAGTGGGACTCAATGCTAGTGTTGTCAATGAGGGTACTTCTGCTTCCAGCAAATTGAGTCCTTGATTCTTTTTAAACCTTAAAGTACATTTGAAATACGGGGATCCCTCGCTACTTCGTGCTTCAGTTTTTGCGGCTTCAGTGCATCGCGGGTTTTTAAAAAATATTCATCGAAATATAAAAAAATAAGGAAATTAAGGAAAAAAAGGGAAAAGTTAAAGAAAATGCCCCAAAACAAGGCTAATTACGCAAAAAAAAAAAAAAAAAAAAAAAAAAAACAACCCCCCAAGAAAACCACTTACATTTTTATGTAAGGTGCACATCTGTGTGTGTGTGTGTGTATGTAAGGTAAGGTCCGTTGGGCTTTTTACACCACAGCCATTGTGGCTCATCAGGCCGGTATTTATCTCCGGTTTCCATAGCTTGGAGCGACTAGAAGTACAACTCCTCCAGGATGGGACGCTAGTCCATCACAGATTACTTTCCCAGTATATTTTTACTGGTACCCATTTATACTGCTGGGTGAACAGAGGCACACTTGTGGTTAAGACCTTGCGCAGGGGTCTTAGCATAGTCGGGTCTAACTGGGATTTGAACACACAACCTCCCGATCATGAGCACAGCACCCTAACCACTACGCCGCCGGCCCCGTTAGCTGTACATTAAGGCGAAAGCAAATTTAACCACTGATTAATCTGTGTATGTGTGTATTTATATTGTATTTACATCTTATGCATTGTTTTTTAATGTTTAATTGTTATTATAAGCATTTATAGTGTTGAATATGTATTTATTGATATTATATATGCAAATATATGTACGTATACGTCAGTTAGGGGGGTCGATCCTACTTCGCGGAAATCGGCAGTCGCGGGGGTGTCTCGGTCCCCATCAACTGTGGAAAATGAGGGATCCCTGTATATTTCAACAAGAAGGGACGCTATTACAAACATCTAAACATTTCTTGGTTTAATTCCAAAATCTAGTCAGATGATTTCCTGACAAATATTCAACAACCCACTCTCGAGATAAAGGAAATTTCTGATGGTCAGACTCATACAAGAACTACAAGAAGTCAGAATATACAACATAAAAATACTACTAAACAGAACAAAACATCTGTATCTATAACTGCAACTGTAATTCTACAGATTAAAATAAAACATTATAATAAAGATTCATTACAAAATAACATCAAATTCTTACAATCAAAAATTGTAATTGTTATCCGCAACATTCATGCGACCACGGGAAACGAGGAAAAGTGGTAGAAGTGATATTGTGTCATCATATTGCTCACGTTCGTTTGCTGCTTATTTCTACTAGGCTCATAGTGTGACTGGAGCCTATCTCAGCCAACACTGGGTAAAACCAGAATAGATTTTGAACAGCTGGCTAAATCATCAGAGGGCCAAGACACACGCAACCATTCACAGCTACAGCCATACCTCAGGGCAAATGGGGACGCTGTGAGGAAACTAGAATATCACTACCCTGCTGTGTCACCTACACTTATTTAGGCTGCCTGAATTTTTGTGGTATTTTTTTAAATATTTTAATTAATCTACATATAGATTATTATTCCAAGCTGATAAAGTAAATATGAATGGAAATACTAAATGGCTGGATCAGCGGAAGCGGATCTAATATAATTTAATCAGATATCATTGTTAATAATATTTAAAAGTATGAACTCATAGTATAACCACGAAAGTCCCTGTTACACTAAAGACATAAAAAAGACTGAAAGAATTTTATTTGGAAAATATATTTTTTTAATTTTTCAAATGGGTGGCCAGATAGTGGCATACCTGAAGCGTTCCAGTGCAGCCCTCCAGGGCTGGCAGCAAGACGCCGGCGCTTCCTCACGCTCACGCTGTCCTGACAGGAGTGCGTGCCTGGTTTCAGAGCAGGAGTGGAGGAGGTATGTGGGGCCACAAGGGACTGAGGGGTCACGGAGGTTGGCATGCTAGAGGAAGGTGGCACATGACAGCTTTCCCTTTCTGGGGAGTGGTTCGAATAGATAGACTTCCTCTCAGGGGGTCTGCTGGAGAAACAATTTATGTGATTTTAGTTATTCTAGGATGAAATATGGTGGTAGCTCCCTAGATAGAAAAACGTCCTGAAAAATGTGCCGAAAATATCGAAATGCAGCGAAAGGAAAGTGGGCCATAATACATGTAGGAGCAGTGGTGATAAGGGATATCATGCATTTTAGCTTTAATATATTGCAAAGGAATATTCTCACGCTCACTCATTTGCCAAACCACTAAATCCTATTAGGGTCATGAGAAGACTGGAGATAAGTTCAGCCAACACTGGGCAAAGCTGAGGTACAAACTGAACAGCTCACCAGACCATAACAGGAAAAACACAAAAACACAGTCATTCCCATATACGGACAATATGGAAGAGCTAATTAACCTGACATGCATAGCTTTGGACCCTGGGAGGTAACCAGACAGTACCCAGAGGACACCCATGCAAGCATGGCAAAAAAAGATGTAAACTCCACACAGAAACATCCGAGCACAGGACTCTTCTTCTGGACCGTCTTGCTGTGTGAACATGCGAACCACTACGACTCCATGCTACCCCAGATGAATATTCAGATTATGAATACAGGGATCCCTCACTACTTCGTGCTTCAGTTTCTGCGGCTTCAGTGCATCGCAGGTTTTTCAAAAATATTAATCGAAAAATTTAAAAAATTACGAAATTAAGGAAATATCGGGATAAAGTTAAGGAAAATGCCATAAAACAAGGCCAATTATGAAAAAAACCCCAAACAAACAAAACAAAAAACAACCGAAAACCCCCCAACAAAACTACTTACATTTTTATGTGAGGTGCGCATCTGAGTGTGCGCGCACATCTGTATGTGCGTGTATTTATATTTTATTTACATCTTATGCATTATTTTTGAATGTTTAATTGTCGTAAAGCATTTATAGTGTTGAATATGTATTTACCCCCAGTGCAGCTAACTGGGTTATCAAAGGCCGGCCACGTCTCTCACTGTCTATGGTGTGAGGCATATAAAAGAACCATTGCTGACTTTCGACAAGAGTAGCTGCAAAGCCGTCAGTGTGTTTCCGCTCTGCGATGGCCTGGCGAGCTGTCCAGGGTGTACTCTGCCCTCGCCCTGAGTTGGCTGGGATGGGCACCAGCCTCCCCGTGACCCTAATTAGGATGAAGCGGTTGCAGAAAATGAACTGATGATGAATATGTATTTATTGATATCATATACACATATACATGTACGTATATGTCAGTCATGGGGGTCGATCCTACGTCGCGGAAATTCAGCATCGCAGGGGGGGAGGAGGTCTTAATCCCATTAACCGCGGACAGTGAGGGATCCCTGCGATTAGAATTCCGCACAACACCAAACATCTATGGTATTGCTGTGAAGATATGATTAAAACATACTTAATCACTCCACAAAATAAGTTCTGCATTTTTACATTTCAGTCCATACCTGTTGTGAAGAATGACAGAAACCACATTCATTATCCCGTTCGTAATAAATGTGCATTAAAATGAATAAATGCAAACTACTGTTTTGGCCTTAGAATAAACAATAATAAATAAATAAATAAAATCTGAATTTCTTTACATTATTACACTGAAAACTAAAACTCTGAAATTCCATTTTTGCCTCGAGTACCTGCTAACCGGAAGTGTATAACTTTGGCTTTTCCATGATCCTCGCTTGTATGTCTTCTTCCTCTTTCTTCTGAGTAAGACCTCAACCAGACGCCCCACAGTAAACATGCTCGCTGTAAGATGTAGCTGTGAATCTTTCTTCAATAATCTCTTGAAGACTCATGAAGTTTTCTTAAACCTCTCCTCCAGGTAATCTATATTTGGCGTACGTGGTGCTGACCTGTTTATTAAGAATTTCCATGGAGTATCGTGAGAGTGAAAACCTCGGACGATAAACAGCTCCTGGTTAAAAGCAGCGGTAGTGCTCTCTTGTGTTCAACTTCCATCATAAATATTGAATTTGACTTGCAGCTTAAGTGTGCCACAAAAGAACACACAAAAGCCACGTCAGTCAGTCAAGAGTCAAGTGTTGCGTGTATCTGATCGTGAATGAGCCGGTTCCTGGTCACATGACGTGAGATATGAGAGGTTTCCACAGTATACTTTTGTTTCTATTAAGAGATGGAATACCATCTATACAGTAGGTCAGAGTTTCTTCTGTGTCAATTAAACAGCTTGGTACGAGTGTCCCTAAATTATTACTTTCCTTTCAATTCTGTTTGCTCTTCCAAAAGACCTCAACGAGAATTTCATTTTGATTTTGCTATACAGTGATCCCTCGCTATTCCATGCTTCAGTTTCTGTGGCTTCAGTGCATTGCGAGTTTTTCAAAAATCTGTCTTCCTTTCGGCTTTTTCCCTTTTACTCGGGAGTCGCCACAGCGAATCATCTGATTCGCACGTTTGATTTGGCAGAGGTTTTTACATCGGATGCCCTTCCTGTCACAACCCTTTTAGCAAGGGACAGAAACACGCTGACGACTTTGCAGCTACTCTTTACGAAAGTCAGCAATGGTTCTTTTACATATTAATCAAATATTAATCAAAAAATTAAAAAATAAAGAAATTAAGGAAAAATAGGGGGGAAAGTTAAGGAAAATGCAGCAAAACAAGGCCAATTATGCAAAAAAAAAAAAACAAACACCAAAAACAAAAGCACAACCCAAAACCCCCCAACAAAACTACTTACATTTTTATGTGAGGCGCACATCTGTATGTGTGTGTATTTATATTTTATTTACAGCTTACGCATTATTTTTGAATATTTAATTGTTATTATAAGCATTTATAGCATTGAATATGTATTTATTGACATTTTATATATATATATATATATATATATATATATATAGATAGATATATAGATAGATATATAGATAGATAGATAGATATATATATATATATATATATATATATATATATATATATATATATATATGTATGTATGTGTACGTATATGTCGGTCAGGGTGGTCGATCCTACTTCGCGGAAATTCAGTGGTCGCAGGGGTCTCGGTCCTCATTAACCACAGAAAGTGAGGGATCCCTGTACTATATTAACACTGCGAGAGAAATTTTGGCTCCGCATTTAACCCATCCAAATTGAGCACACACACACACACACACACACACACACACACACACACATACGTAAAGAGTGAGCACACTCACTTGGAGCAGTAGGCTGCTGCACACTGAGGTGGCCCGGGAGCAGTTGGGGGTTAGGTGCCTTGCTCAAGGGCACTTTAGCCATGAAGGCAGAGGAAGGAAAAGTGCAGCTCACTCCCCTGCTATCACACACTTTTCCATCTGGCTCAGGAATTGAACCAGCAGCCTTTAGGTCCTAAACCTACTGCTAATTTTATGAATGAATGAATGAATGCTTATAAAAATACATCCCTACTTACTTTATATCAAAAGAGGTTGACATTTTGTTGTGTTTATTTGTTTGCAATACTAGTTCTGAGATTTAATTATGAGTGATCAAATATGGAGTAGGTAATAAGGGTGTGGGAATAGTCACTGACATATTCGTTATTTCGATACATGTGATCACCAGTGTATACAGTAAGATTATCACTAATTACTCTCTTGTGGGATGCCACTGAGGGTTAAGACACTGATGTCATCTAATCTGCCTTGAGACTGAAATGCGAAAAAGTATTTAAAAATTAGTTAATTATTCATTCATTTATCTTCCGACTTGCCCTTGGACAGGCTTGCAATGGGTATGGGGTTTATAATAAGAGGCAGGAATATACACACACACACACACACACACACACACACACACACACACACACACACACACACACACACACACAAGCTTGTACAATTCAATATTCCTAGGGCAACTTCATCAAAGTATTTCCCTACAAGAAGGTCCTGGGTTCGAGTCACAGGCTCGGGTATCTCTGTGTGGAGTTGGCATGTTCTCTCGGTGTTTGGGTGGGTTTCTTCCAGGTTCTTTGCTTTCCTTCCATTGTCCAAAGATATGCACATTTTGCTATTTTTTTTTCCCAAATTGAGTGTAAATGGTTATGCATGAGTGTGTGTGTGTGTGTGTGTGTGTGTGCGTGTGTGTGTGTGTGTGTGTGTTTGTTTGAGGGTATGTGCTTAGTAATGGTCTGTCTAGCTATTCAGGATGTACTCCACCTTCGCCCGTTTCGGCTGAGATAGGCTCCATCTTCTCTACAACCCTACTAGGATTGAGCAGGTTGGCAAATAAATAATCATTAGCATTAAGTTTTATTCACTGAAACTGAAATGCATTCATTTATTTACTCGCTGAACAGCTTAATTCTACTAGGCTTGCAGGTACCCCCTAAACAGTGCACATGTCCATTGCAGGATTAACACACACACACACACACACACACACACACACACACACACACACACACACACACAAACCTAGGGGCAATTTTGAACAGCCAATTAGTCTAATGTGCATGTCTTTGGACTATGGGAGGAAACCCAGAAGACACAGGGAGAACATACAAATGCCACACAGAAAAGCAAACTTGATCTCAGGTTCAATAAGCTAAACCTTTCTGAATGATTAGAGTTCTGCTTAACTTTTGAGTATTACTGCACTTGATTATTACAGCAGTTCCACCACAGCACACAGCACAGAGCTAACATACATCAACACACCTATATCATGACTGTGATGATTTCTCCCATATCCCCATTACACAAAACCCCTCTACCACTACAGGAAGCATGATGATGCTACTGTGTAGCCATCCAACAAAAAAAAGCAAACCGCCCTAGAAATCCTTTATAAAGATTCAATAATGACATCTAGTGGCCGTGCATAGTACTGTACCAAGATATCTGCAGACCTACAATACATACAGTGCTGTAATCATTCAAAACACAATATCCTTCATAAATCATTAAAAGCTGAAAATAATATGACTAGAAAGAAGAAAGAAACATAGCAAGAAAGTCAACGGAAGTAGAAAACCAAAGCTCATTCAGTCATGCTGCATAGCACTGGACAGCTTGACAACCTCCTCTACCATGCAAACATGAAATGTGTACAATCTGTAGTTCCCTTGCCTGCTGTCAGGGTCTCCAGAGTCATCGTCCGTAGACAGTGATGAAGCAGAGCAGGTAGAGTCCAAGCACCTGGGCAGCAATGTTGATGGCATACACAACCATGATTCCAGATCCATAAACTTTGAGTAGCTTAGCATCTCTAAAACACTACACACATCATTGGATTACACACTTGGATATTAGGTATTCACCAAAGCTATCAAAGATAATTGTGTATATTTCTCAAGTGATGACTGATTTACATTGTTTTCACAAAATAAACACAGCCTCTTATTTTTAGTTTTTTGGCTAATAAACTGAAACAGCACCCAGAATACAGGCCTCCCACCTGTCCTCTCCTATGCCTGGAATATCATCTTTCTCATCGGCCGTGTGGAACACGCAGGTTGCCCTTGATTCACGAGGAAACAGCAGGCATGTCTTCTCTGTCTCATACGCCATGTTGAGCCATCTCTAACCGTGCACCAAAAGAAAAACATCATGGGACTGTGGAATATTTTCCTGGCTACAGAATCGTACATACTTCCTGAATTTATATATAACCAGAGTTAATATGTTTCTGTAGTATCATATTAAACAGAGTTAATTATACTGTTAATGTTAAAATGCACATGATGTACATTGACTAATAATATCACCTATTTTTAATAATTTTAAGTTTTTTGCACACACACACACACACACACACACACACACACACACATATATATATATAGTATATATATATATAAATATATATATATATATATATATATATATATATATATAATATAATAATATAATATAATAAACATATATATATATAAATAATTTTACTTTATTATTATTATTATTATTATTATTATTATTATTGGATTATTAGTAGAATTTACAGTCCACTGAGCTAATAGGGGTACGAGGATCTGTTACTCAGAGGAATCGAGGTGTTAGATAAGAAAATTTGATACAGCCATTGTCAGTGTGAGCAGGGAGCAGAACACACACACACACACACACATACACAAACACAAACAGGATGGAGAGACAGATTCTACATGGAATTTCTGTCTCTCTCTCTCTTTCACGTTTACACACACAATCTCTCTCTCTCTCTCTCTCTCTCTCTCTCATCAGAAACGAGAGGCACATTCTTCATGAAATATCTGTCTGTCTGTCTGCCTGTCTTCTCTCTCATAAGCTCATGTACACACACACACACACACACCCACACACACACACACACAACACACACACACACAACACAAAAATCTCCAAAACAGTCCTAGAAGAGGGTGGAGAGACACATTCTTCATGTACTCGCTCTCTCTCTCTCTCTAAAACACACACACACACAGCAAGAGAGAGAGAGAGAGAGAGAGAGAGAGAGAGACAGACACACACACAGAGAGAGAGAGAGAGAGAGAGAGAGAGAGAGAGAGAGAGAGAGAGAGACAGACACACACAGGGAGAGAGAGAGAGAGAGAGAGAGAGAGAGAGAGAGAGACAGACAGACAGACACACACACGGGGAGAGAGAGAGAGAGAGAGAGAGAGAGAGAGAGAGAGAGAGAGAGAGACACACACACACACACACACACACTCACACACACACACACACACACACACACACTCACACACACACACACACCCCTCCCCCTCTCTCCCCCTCCTCTGTGATGTTATCATATTCCTGTCTGATCTTTCTGTGCTCTGTGATCTTATTTTCTTGTCTCTGGGTATTTTGGATGAAGTCGGAACTCCTGGTCCTCGTCTCTGGTTTGTCTGGACTCGTGTCGTTTTCAAACTCCTCAACTCGTTCCTGTTTCTTTCATCCTGAAGCTAACTCGGCTTCCCTCCTTTGTTCTCCGGGGCTTCTGGGTTCGGATTCTTTTCCCCCCGAACCCCGATCGTGTGTGTTCGGTTCCGGTGCGCGTTCCGCGCGGCGGCGCTTCCCGTTATTCAGCCGCCGCTCGGGAAGCGCAAAGAAAAGTCGCGTTTCTTGGCGTGAAACGTGTGAAAAGTGCTTGAAACAGAATCAAACTTACCATGTAGGCTCCCTGCTCGGCATCAGGAAGTGACCCAATCTCTGCGCCCTCTGTCATCTGGCACTTATTCCTCGGGCCGAGAATAAAACTTTCCATCTCGAAACGGTCTCATCTCATGTTGCTCACCCTCGGGAAGTTCGAGGCTCGCTTCTGGAGAGCGATTTTAAAATGTCGAGTCCTGCTCGAAGTTTCAGAGAGGACTCCGGCTCAGAGGACGGCTGCCGGAGGGGAGGACAGCTTGGAACAGGAAATGTTTGTGTAGTTGCTGAGGGAGAGCCGCGAAGCTGCAGTAATTAGGCCGAAGATTGAGATCAACTCAGTCCATCCTCATCTCAGAGACCATCAGTCATCAGACCTCAGAGCACAAACCAGCTCTCTTTTGGATCATTTCTACATTGGATCACACATTCATAAAGCTGTCGCACAACAGAAATGTGATCTGCAGAAATATGATAAACAATCACACACACACCCCCCCCAAAAAAAAAAAAAAAAGCCACATGGCAGCTTCAGGCAGGTTTTGCATGATGGGAAATATAACCTGACAGTGATGATGGTATTAAAAGTAAGGCACTGGATCACTGATCTTAAAGTTGGGGATTCGAGTCCCACTCTTCACAAGGTTGTCACTGCCCCTCCATACCCCCCCCACCCCAAGGGCAACTATCTGGGTTATCAAAGGCCGGCCATGTCTCTCACTGTCTATGGTGTGAGGTTCATGTAAAAGAAGCATTGCTGGCCTTTGTAAAGAGGAGCTGCAAAGCCGTCAGCGTGTTTCTGTCCCTTGCTAAAGGGTTGTATCAGGAAGAGCATCCGACATAAAAACCTATGCCAAATCAAACGTGCGAATCAGATGATTCACTGTGGCGACCCCTGGAAAACAGGGAAAAAGTCGAAACGAAAATAATAATAATAATAAGTATGACTAATGATACATATACTACAGGTATACCTCGGCTTATATCGTTACTTGTTTCCAGGAGAGACGACTTAAGTTGAAAAACGACTTAAATCGAATTAGTTTGTCTCTAGGCTAGGCTACGCTAAATTTACTTGTCGATTTATTGTACAGTCACATTATTTCATTTTAATGGTATTATAATGACATAAGCTTTTTTAATTTTTCCATACACAGTGATCCCTCACTACTTTGTGCTTCAGTTTCTGAGGCTTCAGTGTATGGCGGGTTTTTCGAAAATATTCATCAAAAAATAAAAAATAAGGCAATTAAGGGAAAATAGGGGAAAGGTTAAGGAAGGGCAGTGGTGGTCTAGTGGTATAGGGGGCTGGATCGCTGATCCAAAGGTTGGGGGTTCGAGTCCCACTCTCCACAAGGTTGTCACTGCCCCCCAGTGCAGCTGACTGTGTTATCAAAGGTGGGCCATGTCTGTCACTGTCTATGGTGAGAGGCATGTAAAAGAACTATTGCTGACTTTCGTAAAGAGTAGCTGCAAAGCCGTCAGCGTGTTTCTGTCCCTTGATAAAAAGGGTTGTGACAGGAAGGGCATCCGACGTAAAAACCTCTGCCAAATCAAACGTGCGAATCAATTGATTCCCTGTGGCGACTCCTGAGTAAAAGGGAAAAAGCCGAAAGGAAGACAGGGGAAAGGTTAAGGAAAATGCCACAAAACAACCCAACAAAACTACTTACATTTTTATACACATCTGAATGTGTGTGTGTGTGTGTGTGTGTGTGTGTGTGTGTGTGTGTGTGTGTGTGTGTGTTTGCTGTATTTATATTTCATTTACATCGTATGCATTACTTTTGAATGTTTAATTGTTATTATAAGCAATTATAGAGTTGAATATGTATTTATTGATATTATATACACATATGCATGTACGTATACGTCAGTCAGGGGGGTCGATCCTACTTCGCAGAAATTGGTGGTCACGGAGTGGGGGTGGTCACGGTCTCCATTAACAACGGAAAGTGAGGGATCCCAGTATTTTTTTTGAAAACCAACGTATAGTCGAGAACGACTTAACTCGAAACAACGTAGGCCGAGGTATACCTGTAGTAAAAAGTTCAAAAGTTCAGTCAAAAGTTGCGCACATCTGCTTCGGTTATGATGAGGAGGTGAGTCCAGGCCTTTTGACTGGCACCGCATGTTATGAACAGTTAAGAATCTTAAAGCGATAGTGATTTATGTCCATTTTAAAAGTTTTAAGCCCATAATAAATCAGCATGATTCATATTTCAATGCCCCACTGAATACGTCCACAAATACTTTTTTTTTCCAACCGAAATTGCTGTGTTGCTGCCATTTTTTTTTTTTTAATGTGATTTTGGGCTTAGACTTGCAGCGAACCTGCATTGAATTTGTATTTTTTCAGTGCAACAGTGGTCTAAATCCAAATGTCCGGGAATTGAAGCAATATTACAACAAATAATGAATAATATTCAGTTAAATACTAACAAGCAGGTGCAGTGGTGTCCTGGCTGAGGTCATCCTTACTTTCTGAGTCCTCTATTAACTGAACAATACCTTTTTTTTCATTTTTGTCAAAATTGGACCTCTGGGTTTAGACCAGTGTTTATCTGAAAGATTTAATTTTTCTTTCTTCGTTTCTCTACTGAACTTAAATTGACAGAAATGGACTTAGTCCACTGTTGCTCTAAGGCACTCAATAGTTCCCAGGTGTTTCCTTCCACAGTCCAAAGACATGCACTTTTGGCTAATGGGCTATTTCAAAATGATCCTGGTTGTAAGCGTGTATGTTTTGCTCTGCAATGGTCTGGCGAGCTGTTCAGGGTACAATCCACCTTTGCTCAGTGACAGTTGAGATAGTCCCCAGCCTCTCCGTGACACTAATAGCAGGATTAAGCAATTCAGCGAGCGAGTGAGTGAGTGAGTGAGTATTAACATTAATCATAGCTGGTATGCTCTCTATTTTCTATAGTTATTAAATCAGACTAACCGAGCACATCGTTTTCAGATTTTATAACTGCCTGTTGTGCTACTTTTACTGTAGCATAAGTAACAGTCATTTAGAAGCCGTTAATCAGCCAGTTTGTCAGCTGAAACCATCTTCTGGCAGCTGGTAGCTAGTCAGACTGAGCTGATTTTTTTTTTTTTTTTTAATGTTTACCCAGTCTTTCTTTCTTTCATTCTTTTTTTATTTCTTTCTGTTTGTATTTTTTATATTATTATTATTATTATTATTATTATTATTATTATTATTGGAATTATTTAATAATATAAATCTATAATGGTCTGGGACAATGATTGACTGCCCCTTGCTAAAGGGTTGTGTCAGGAAGGGCATTCGATGTAAAAAGACATACTACTTCTCCTGTACTACTACTATTCCTACTAGGCAGTGGTGGCCTTGTGGTAAAGGGCACTGCATCGCTGATCCTACGGTTGGGGGTTCGAGTCCCACTCTCCACAAGGTTGTCACTGTCACCCCCAGTGCAGCTAACTGAGTTATCAAAGGCCGGCCATGTCTCTCATCGTCTATGGTGTGAGGTTCATGTAAAGAACCATTGCTGACGTTCATAAAGAGTAGCTGCATAGCCGTCAGTGTGTTTCTGTCCCTTGCTAAGGGTTGTGTCAGGAAGGGTATCCAACATAAAAACCTATGCCAAATCAAATGTGCAAATCAGATGATTTTCTGTGGCGAGCTCTGAAAAAAAAGGAAAAAGCCAAAAGGAAAAGAAGATACTACTACTAATAATAATAATTCATTCATTCATTTTCTATAATCACTTAATCCTAATAAGGGTCGCAGGGAGGCTGGTGCAAATCTCAGGCGAGAGTGAGGGCAGCTCGCCAGGCCATCGCAGGGCAGAAACATGATGACGGCTATGTAGCTACTCTTGTCAGAAGTCAGCAGTGATTCTTTTACAGCCTCACACCATAGACAGTGTGAGACATGGCCGGCCTTTGATAACCCGGTTAGCTGCACTGGGGGGACAGTGACAATCTTATGGAGAGTGGGACTCAAACCCCCAACTCCAGGATCAGCGATCTGGTGCCCTTTACCACCAGGCCACCATTGTCCAATAATAATAATAATAATAATAATAATAATAATAATAATAATAATAATTTACTGTATTTTAAAGATCAAAGATTTTTTTTCTTCCTCTTTTAGTATTTTTTTTCTAGTTGAAGACACTCAGAGAGCTATTATCTGACAGGCAGGCTTTTCTAAATAAAACTGAATCAAGATCATTCCGAACATGCCTTCTTCTTCTTTTCCTTTCAGCTTTTCCTTTCAGGGGTCGCCACAGCAAACCATCCGCCTCCATCTCACCCGATACTCTGTATCTTCTACTCTTACTCCAATTACCTTCATGTCCTCCTTCACCACATCCATAAATCTTCTCTTTGGCCTCCCTCTAGACCTTCTGCCTGGTAGTTCCAACCTCAGCATCCTACTACCAATATACTCACTATCCCTCCTCTGTACATGTCCAAACCATCTCAATCTAGTCTCTCTGACTTTGTTTCCAAAACCTCTAACATGGGCTGTCCCTCTGATGTACTCATTCCTGATCCTATCCATCCTCGTTACTCCCAAAGAGAACCTCAACATTTTCATCTCCGCTACCTCCAGCTCTGCCTCCTGTCTTTTCCCCAGGGCCACTGTTTCTAAACCATACAACATCGCTGGCCTCATCACCGTCTTGTACACTTTTCCTTTCATTCTTGCTGATACCTTCCTATTGCACATCACACCAGATACTTTTCTCCAACCATTTCAACCTGTCTGCACACGCTTCTTCACCTCTTTTCCACACTCGCCATTGCTCTGGATTGTTGAGCCTAAGTACTTAAAATCCTCCACCTTCCTTATCTCTGCTCCCTGTAACCTCACCGTTCCTCTTGGGTCCTTGTCGTTCACACACGTGTTCTGTTTTACTGAGGCTAACCTTCAGTCCTCTCCTTTCCAGGGCATACCTCCACCTCTCTAGATTTTCCTGCACTTGTTCTCTGCTCTCACTACAGATCACAAGGTCATCTGCAAACATCATAGTCCATAGATTCTTGTCTAACCTCATCTGTCAGCCTGTCCATCACCATAGCAAACAAGAAGGGGCTCAGATTTGACCCTTGATGCAGTCCTACCTCCACCTTGAACTCTTCTGTCACACCGACAGCACACCTCACCACTGTCTTACATCTCTCATACATGTCCGGCACCACTCTGACATACTTCTCTGCCACTCCAGACTTCCTCATGCAATACCACAGTTCCTCTCTCGGCACCCTGTCATATGCTTTCTCCAGATCCACAAAGGTACAATGCAGCTCCTTCTGACCTTCTCTGTACTTCTCTATTAACATCCTCAAGGCAAACACTGCATCCGTGGTGCTCTTTCTTGGCATGAAACCAAACTGTTGTTCACATTCCAAGCATGCCTACACTCATGAAATAATTTTTATAATTAAGCACTGAAAAACTTATCCTAATTTCAGAAATGAAAATAATGATTGAGTATCTGTAAAGGTTGTTGAATTATTTTTAAATTACGATTGCTCTTACTCAAGCATTCCAGAAAAAATTTGCATTTTCTGTTTTCTATGCATCAAATGTGTCTGAGGAAATCAGGACGTGTATAGAAAGAGCCACCCGCATGTATTATAGAGCGTTTACATGGATATAGGTATCAGATTAAATCACAAAAACAGCAGGAGGAGGGAGTAGATGAAAGAGTCAGGCAGTATAGGACATCTGCCAGTAATCCACATCACAGCAGAATGTCCAGGACACCGTGTGGCCTTGCAGCTGTGCCCCAATCATTTGTTTTGTTTTCTGCGATGATGTGGCACCCTGCAGCAGAGAGGTTGGCCTTCAAGGGGTCCATCATGGATGACTGATTTCTCTGACCCCTCTCTCCTGCCTATTATGTCTGAAAGTAACCTATAATTTCAGGCTCTATTTATGAAATTAATTATAAAACCAGTATCTGGCATCACATCTGGAATGAATATTCCTGTCTTACACTCATTGTTCCAGGGAGAGGCTCCAGATGTCTCATGAACCACAGTGATTACTGAAGATGAATGAATGAATACAAGCTAATTAGCTTACTGCATTTTGATAATTATTTATTATTTTTATTAAAGATAATTTGGTTTGCTGGATAGTAGTACAACACTGCCTCTCAACTACATGGTTCCTGGTGAGAGCCTGCATTTTCCTTACTGTTTTTGTATAGTTCTGCTTTTTGCAATTTGTGGCAATACAAACATCTACTGGTGAACATCTACGGCTGTAACACTGTCCTTTTATGTTTTAAAGTCATAATGTAACATCACATCATACCGATTCACTATAGCGGCATCGTAGATAACACATCCACCTCACAGCAGGAAGATCTGGGGTCGAGCCATGTGCCCTGCGAGGGCTTTTTATGTGTGTAGTTGGCATGTTCTTACTGTTCCTACGAGGAAAACCACAGTCATTCCACAGTCCAAAGCCATACACATTAGGTTTAAGGGTCCCTTCGGTTAAGGGTTTAGGGGTGAGAGACATCATGCCAGGGGATGCAAAAAGCATGGCTGTAACTTTTGAAATAAAATATCTTCTTTTGATAAAATTTAGTATGATTCCACATTCTTTATCCTTAAACAAAGTATAAAATGTAGGGGGTACGAGGTCAGAGCAAAATCTTTTTAGGGGTGCAGGAGTAAAAAAAAAAGGTTGGGAATCACTGCATTAGGTGAATAGTTTTGATTGCCTTTGTGTGGCTTTGTATGAATGGCTGTGTGTTTCTGTTGTGTTAATGGTTGTGGGTTGTGTGGCTGCTCAGGGTATAGGTTGCCATCACCCAGTGTCAGTTGAGATGGGCTCGAGTCTTCTTGCGAACAAAATAAAAGATAAAGCAGTTCAGCATAGGTAAAGTCCATATGGCTTTTTACACCCGAGCCATAGTGGCTCATCAGGCCGGTGCTTATCCCCGGTTTCCATAGCGTGACGTGACTAGGAGTACAATTCCTCCTGGATGGGACTCTAGTCCATCGCAGGTTACCTTCCCAGTATATTTTTACTGGTACCCATTTATACTGCTGGGTGAACAGAGGCACACTTGTGGTTGAGACCTTGCCAAGGGGAGACCTTGCAGCACCCCAACCACGACACCACCGGCCCCACCAGTTCAGCATAGTGAGGGTTAATATTGTCATGGGGTGAGGCGATTGGAACGCCCTCTTATTCTGCTGATTCCACATTTTATTTAGACCAAAGATACACAGATACACATCAGAAACATACTATGCAACAAACAACAAGTTGGTGAGTTAAACACTGAGATTTCATTTTGCGTACATATACTGAAAACTTCTTCTGTAGAACAGCACAAATTAACTGCAGTCATATTTAGTATGTATAACTCTTAATTTTTACTTATTCAAGATATGCTTTTAATAAGTATCAATGATGACACAGTTGAAGGTAGATTCCAACCCCAACTCTTCCTCTGTGCAGACTTTCTTTTCTTCTTCCAGATACTATGATGGAGGAAAAGTAAAAAGGTCACTGAGTAAGCTTTAAGTGCTTGACATAAAGCACAGCGCTCTGAATATTAGTTATCCACCTGAACATAACGAAACATGAGTACTGAGCATGTACTGAAGACAAACTCCATCTTAGACCAACACGTAGAGCTGACTGTGGTCACTGGAGGAACAGAGGTCTAATGCTATCGTTGCACTTCACCATTTAGTATTGTACTCCTGATCATTGGCATTGCTGTTACAGCCGTAGCCTACAGCTTTAACTCCCATGGTTCCGTCCTCTCCATCCTGGGACTGGGGCTGCTTTACAGCAGTCTAGTACTGTTGCTGATACTCAGCCCACTGCATTCAAAACTCAGACATGACAAAATGCACAGACACTCAGCAAATCAGTGCACTCTAGTGGATAGATTGAAATTCAGCTGTTAATATGAAATAAACAAGTGAATACTTATTATACATTTATAAATTGTTCCATTAAAATTCAATCAAAATTAGATTAGCTGTCGGGACGTGGTAAGCCTGTAATATATATAATTGATTTTATGTGTGTCTGAATAACCAGATAAAACAAATGCGATGACACTATAATAGAAAATTCTTATGATGCAGAATAAATACACTAATACAGTAATACCTCACTTTTACAAAATTAATCCGTTCCAGAAGTGGTTTCGTAAACTGATTTTTTCGTAAGTTGAGTCGCATTTTACATGTAAAAGGCTTGATTTGTTCCAAGGCCCCCAATACTACCCCCGAAACCCTTTAAAAATTATAAAAGTATACCTTTTAAAGCCTCCTTCTGCTTCAATATCGTACCGATGGTAAACGGGTTTCAGCCACATTTCTTTGCAATATCACTCAACCCCATGCCACGAGCCCACTTCTTTTCACTCACACTGGGAATCACTTTCTTGGGGACCATTATGAATAACAAAGAATAAAGTTGCAATGAGCACACTCGAAAAACTCATGAAACAACAGTACAACTCTGTCCTTTACGTGTGGTAGAACTCCGTGATGAACAATGGGTTGAAAGCACACGAAAACCATCATGGGTATCATGGAGATGCAGCTCCTTCCTAGCCAATGGGAGTATTGTACAGTAGGGATTCCATTATTTGAAATTACAACTACGTAATGCACAATATAAAATTGGAAAGTTGTGCATAAAAGCCAGTTACCTATAAACGTTGTCCATTTTTTCTGTGAAGGCTGGGGTTCCATGTTATAACATTCACCATACAATTGAGTGACCTCCTGAAGTGCCTTTATTTTGCATGAAGTCAAGCAGGAATTAATTTATTCACCAAAAACAAATAGTATAAATTTTGTGTTCATACATGAATAAGTTGATCATGAATTGAATTCAATGAATTTTTAATCAATCAAATATGAATTTGAAAAACAGCAAGGATTATTTGGATAAAACTTCCAAAAAAAAAGAAAGAAATGGTACAATTAATACTTTACTTTAGCCAACCTTATTTTCAATAGCTGTTATTAGTTTCTACTTCATATTTCATTAGTTCTTTCATTGAAGATTTAATTATATATATAATGGGGGGACAGTGACAACTCTGTGGAGAGTGGGACTCGAACCCCCAACCTTAGGATCAGCGATCCAGCGCCCTTTACCACCAGGCCACCACTGCCTATATATATATATATATATATATATCTATATATAAACAAAAATAAAAGGACAGGACAAAGTCTTTGTCCTGTCCTTTTATTTTTGTTATTTGCTCTACCAAAAAGTATTGAGCACTCTCCTACGGAAGGATCTACTCAGAAAATCATATATATATATCTATATCTATATCTATATCTATATATATATATATATATATATATATATATATATATATATATATATATATATATATATATATATATATATATATATATACATATATATATATACATATATATATATATATATATATATTATCGGCCTTTCTCCACAATCTTCCTCAGGGTCCGGTCACCTCTTCTGGTTGTGCAGCGTTTGCAGTCTAGTGGTATAGGGCGCTGGTTCGCTGATCCAAAGGTTGGGGGTTCGAGTCCCACTCTCCACAGGGTTGTCACTATCCCCCCCAGTGCGGCTAACTGGGTTATCAAAGGCGGGCCATGTCTCTCACTGTCTATGGTGTGAGGCATGTAAAAGAACCATTGCTGACATTTGTAAAGAGTAGTCTGCAAATTCGTCAGTGTGTTTCTGTCCCTTGCTAAAAGGTTTGTGACATGAAGGGCATCCGACGTAAAAACCTCTGCCAAATCAAACATGCGAATCAGATGATTCGCTGTGGCGACTCCTGAGCAAAAGGGAAAAAGCCGAAAGGAAGACAGATATATATATATATATATATATATAGAGAGAGAGAGAGAGAGAGCGAGATATATATATATATATATATATATATATATATACATGTGTGTTGAATAATTCATCAACTGGTTAAAACTGAAACTGGTGCTATAGCTGTATAACTAGATGAGATAAGATTCGGTTAAAGGTATGCTCCGGTTGCATGCAGTTGATAAAATTAAAATGGTGGCTGAAGTAATTAAAAGGGTCAGATTTTAATCACTTGTTTGTAGGCATTTTAGGTGGGAGGATGGAGGGGTTGCATGAGGGATTAAAATCTTTTCACTGCAAAGCTCCAACTACACTCTGTCCTGTGTGGATGGTCCTGCTGTTGTTCTCTGGGATATTTCAGCGACATACGCAAGACAATAGTCTATGGTGCTAATTTCTTCTCTCAGAGCACGGTGTGAGAAATAAAGAAGTGCCATGGGATTTATGGAGTTATACCTGGAGATTGACCCAGTCACGTTGAATCTCATTATTCTCATTGCCAGCTATGTGATCCTGCTCCTGGTCTTCCTCATCTCCTGTGTCCTGTACGACTGCCGAGGCAAAGATCCCAGTAAGGAATATGATCCAGAGCCTCTGGCTCCACAGCAACAGCCGAACTCTCCACCAACTGTCCAGTATAATGACCAAAACAACACCGGTGTTAATAGCTATGTGTCACCTACCCCTGACACGCATGAGAAGAGGAGCACACTTGTATAAATGGCCAGCAGGTCCTCCATAGGGGGAAATACCGTCGCTTTCTTTTTGACTTTTTAAGCTGGACAATAAATTCACTACAGCCAAGCACGCAAAGGTAAGTCATTAAAATGCAAACAAATGTTGTATCCATGCTGAAATCAAAATGAGTAAATACTACACAATATCCAAAACTTGTAAATCGTATAAATAATTTTGGTTATATTCTGGCTCCTACTATCTACCAATACACTGCATTTTCAATGCTCTATTTCTTATCTAGATTGTGGCTGTTTTTAGAAAGTATATTAGATGCATAATTTATAAAATGGATGATATTTGATTTGCGATTTGACAGCTTTTGCTTGCCGTTATGCTGGAAGAGCCAGTAAAAGCAGACAGATTATCTCTAACTATATCACACCACTGTTGCGTCAGTTCCCACACACACACACACACACACACACACACACACACACACACACACACACACACACACACACACACACACACACACACACATACAGAGAGAGAGAGAGAGAGAGAGAGAGAGAGAGAGAGAGAGAATTATGAAAATTGCTTTCTAGAACGTACTCTTCGTGCTGTCACATAGTAAATGAATAAACAAATATATAGGTGAATGAACGAATGAATGAATGAATGAATGAATGAATGGCTTCTTTCTACTTGATTTTGGAAAGTTATTGACAGAATCTTCACTTTTTATTCACAAAAGCGTCAGTGTGTTTGGATACTGATGATGAGACCTGCAGATATTTTAAAGTTTTGTCCTTCTAACTTTGTAGATATAGTAGCTGGAGGTTAACAAAGTGTAGTCAACAATTTTAATAATCAATAATTTAGAAATTATAAAACATTATCCTAAGTGGATAATGCTTCAAACATAATGATGTACACTCACAGATTGTCACAGTTACTTGGAGCAGGTTGCAGCATTGTTGTCAGACATTAAAATGGAAAAATAACTGCAAAGTCCCATTTTAGTTTGCTTTTCTGTAAATCATATGACACAATTTTAAATTTGTGTGTAAAACACATTTATCGAACAGGTTTTATGATGTGTCTGTGTAGTATGGATTAATTTTTTTGAAAAACACTTTGAATGAGTATAAAATATAATGTTGTGGAGTGTGGACTACTTAGGTTTTGTATTTATTATTAAACTCTGAATCAACAAAACAACAACAACAACAAAAAAAAACCTATATGCTACACATGCTGCTTCTGAGTTCAGCTGATTCACGGGATGATGCAAAAGCTTTGCATTTTGTTTAAGTATAAGATTTGCTGTAGATTTTTATTCAATGACTTTAAAATTAACAAGCTAATGAGCTGTTCAGGGTTTACCCTGTCTTTGCCCAGTGTCAGTTGAGATCAGTCTCAGCTTCACCATGATCCAAGTTTAAGCAGCTCTGCAAATGAGTGAGTGAGTGAGTGAGTGCGTGAGTGAGTGAGGAAGTGAGTGAGTGAGCAAGTGAGGGAGTGAGTAAGTTAGTGAGTCTGTGAATGAGTGTGTGTGTGTGTGTGTGTGTGTGTGTGTGTGTGTGTGTGTGTGTGTGTGTGTGTGAATGAGTGAATGAGTGAGTGAGTGAGTGAGTGAGTGAGTGAGAGAGAGAGTGCATGAGTGAGTAAGTGATTGAGTCACTGAATGAGTCAGTCAGTCAGTAAATGAGTGAATACTTCAGTAAGTGAGTGAGTCAGTTTGAAAGTGAATGAGTGAGCATGTGAATGAGTTAGTGAGTGAGTAAGTGAGCGAGTGAGCGAGTGAGTGAATAAGTGAGTATCTATCTTCTATCTATATATATATATATATATATATATATATATATATATATATATATACAAGGCCTCTTTGTTCAATGTTTTTTCCATATACCTAAAACCTTTTCACAGTTATGAATGGAATTAATTATGTACAGTAACACTGTGAATCTGAACAACATCAGTGATCATGTTAATTAATTCATGCCTCATGTTCTGCGTACCAGCATCTCAATATTTTAGTGTTTCATCCCAATCTCTTCGTGTTTATATGGATTAGTAATGAGCTAGGTGAGTGTCCTGATGAGTAATACATGTTTGGCAACAAACAGTTTACCACTTTTTTGAACAAATTTTAATGAAGGTTTTCTGTTTCTTAGTGAGATACTGATTGTTGACTTTCTAGCGACTTATATTCTGTTGTTGATGAACATTTCACAAACAATCACTGAATTCTGTGACGATTCAGTGACATTTTGGTGAATTGCTATTTATCATTCACAGAGTCACCTTCATATCGTCGTTAGTCAGGTGATCATAGATATTTGCCAACTATATAGAGATTTTACAGACTTCCAAATGTTCTTTTAAAGCTTCTATATTCCTGAGCGAGGCAGAGCACTGAAGCACTTTGATTACCAAAAGAAAGTTTTCAGATGGTTACAAAAAAAAAAAAAGCTGGTGACTGTTGAAAGTATTCGGAAGAAGTAAAGGAAGGGTTTGATTTCAAAAACAGACAACAACCCACTGTTTTAATAATAATAATAAAAAAACAAAAACTTTTCCAGTAGCTTTTTTGTGTTTTTTTGTAAAGCTACTTAACATATTTTTCTCATAATTAAAAAATGCTAATGTTTTTGAACTCAAACTTTTTGAAATATTCCTCAAAATTATGAACATATAAAAACTCCCTCGCGGATGAAAGTGTAATGGGAAAAAAATGGAGACATTTGGACACTATTGTGACGTCTGGAGCCTATGCGTCGGAACGAAAGATGCAGGAGCCCATGTAAGAAGATTCAACGATTTTATTTTTTGTACTGGGAAAATCTAAATCACTGGAAATAATTATTCATGGGAAACTGGTCGAGCACGAAGCAGGATACCAGGAGTCAGAGAGATCACAGAGAAACGGAATCACAAGGAAGGACAATCTTCTGACACCAGAGGGAAGCGCGCGGCTCCTATTTATAGCTCGCTAATTGCTGATTGCTGAATGGAAACAGGTACGCTCTCTGGACCTTTCCTGCAGGTAACAGCCACGCCCCTCGCCAGCACTTGCAATGAATGGAGAGAGAGAGTCAACACCGCCAGCCAGCCGGGGGGGGGGGGGGTGACAACCTTGTGGAGGGTGGGACTTGAACCCCCAACCCTAGGATCAGCGATCCAGCACCTTTTACCACCAGGCCACCACTGCAGAATGGTAGAAATTGTGTTAACATGTTTTAGTGTCTACTTTTATAGATTTAATTTTTTTATTTTATAATGTATATATGGTTTTCCTTGTGGCAGTGTTGGTTTCCTGTCACATACAAAAAGTCTGACTATAACTACACCATTGAAACTGCCCCACAATATGAATGAATGTGTGACTATGTTGTTGATTTGCAGTACTATCCCAGTCAGAGTCTTTTCTCAAAGTCTTGTTATTATTGACAATTTTAATGAATTTACAGAATGTGATTGAACTGCTTCCTTTCCAGCCAAGTGCACACACATAAACTACTTCATCAACTGTCTTGTTGCTAATTACATTTTTTGTAAAGGATTCATTATTTATTTATTTATTCTCCTTTTCTATTTTCATCTTCAAATGTCAATAAACTGGCTCATCCACCAGAACCAGAGTCTATGTTAGAGTTATATAAACATACATAGATATTTAAAGAATACAAACCCAGATACACAGCACTGTCATTCAATCTTCAATATCAGCAATGTCAAACAGTCATCTTTTCTCTTTTCTAGGAACTTCTCCAGTCCAGGTCATACACTAAGAATATTGACAGATTGTGCCAGCATAGCATCTGAACCCAGAGACTACAATTAGTTGAGAACCCTGGCTGGACCAGAAAAATCCTCAAGAGAAGGCATGATTCAGGACCTGCACAGTTCCGCTATCTATGCTCAGCAAGAAATCTTTAGATACCCATCAGGATCAAAAGCAACTTAAACACCTAAAGCAAAAAAAAAAAAAAAAAGATAATTCATTCATTTTCTGAACCATGTAATCCTAATTAGGGTCCTGAAAAGGCTGGCGCGCATGAAGACGAATGAAGAAATGGAATTTGGCTGGCATGGTGGCATTGTAGTTAGCATGTCCACTTCACAGCAAGAAGGTCTGGATTTGATTCCCAGCTCAGGTGTTTCTGTATGGTGTTTGCATGTTCTTCCTGTGCTTGCATGGGTTTCCTTCAGGTACTGTAGTTTCCTTCCACAGCTCAAAAACATGCAGAGTAGGCTCACTAACTGTTCCAAATCACCCACAGATGAAAGGTTGTGTCAGTGTTTCCCCTACGATGGTCTAGCGAGCTGTCCAGGATGCTTACAGTCGGCTGAGATGGGCCGCATTGAGAGGAGACAATTGAGATGACTCAGGCATCTGATTAGAATGACTCCTGAACACTTTCCTGATGTGGTGAGGAGAGGGCATCTGAACATCACTGCTTCGGCCACTGCCCAATGACCCAACCTCAGACCAAGCGGATGAAGAAGAAGAGCAAAATGATGTGATGGATGGAATTGTTTTGGTGAAAGAGATTTGATTCTGAATTATTACGCAAATAGAAAATAATTGAGCAATATTTGTAATAGCCACCCTGTGACCCTAATTAATATAAAGTAGTTCAGAAGATGATAATCATGATGATGATGATGATGATGATGATGATGATGATGATGATGATGATTATATTTGTACAGAAATCTAAAGCTATAAGGTCTGTTATAACGCCTTTGAATAATGTATCATATAAATAAATTGGATTGTATTCATGTCCTAATAAATAGATTCCAAAAATCATTTTGTTCAGAAGTAAAGAAATAAGAATATCAAGAGTAAAATTATTTATTCATATTTCCTACTTCTTACTTCTTACGATTTTTGGATTCACAGTCAAATTCCAGTGAACAAGCAATGTTTAAAAAAAAACATTTACCCAGTTAATACACTGTCATCTCTAATACCCCCATTTCACTGGAGAGTGGCAGACTCGCGGAAGCAAAACCATAGTCATCCTCCAACATTCCTCAGTCATTCCGTCATCGTCCGTGTCCTTCCGTACAATTCCGAAAGTATTCCTCCTTTTCCGTCAGGCCAAAATCTTCTGCCGACATGTTTTTGAACATGTTCAAAAGTGCGTTCACGGAAAAAAGTTTCCGACAGTGTTCCCTCACGTTCCGCAGTCCTTCCGCAAACATTCGGTCCTTTCCGCAAACGTTCCGTGATCATCAGTTCAGTTCATGAGTTCATTTTCTGTAACCGCTTCATCCTAATTAGGGTCACGGGGAGGCTGGTGCCCATCCCAGCCAACTCAGGGCGAGGGCAGAGAACACCCTGGACAGCTCGCCAGGCCATCGCAGGGCGGAAACACGCCGACGGCTTTGCAGCCTACTCTTGTCGAAAGTCAGCAATGGTTCTTTTACATGCCTCACACCATAGACAGTGAGAGACATGGCCGGCCTTTGATAACCCAGTTAGCTGCACTGGGGGGGACAGTGACAACCTTGTGGAGAGTGGGACTCGAACCCCCAACCTTTGGATCAGCGATCAGGCGCCCTATACCACTAGACCATCACTGCCCCACAAACGTTCCGTGATCGTTCCTTTTATTCAGCATGTCTTCTGTGAACGTTTCGCAAACAGTCCTCCTTCTTCCGAGTGGTCAAAAGTGGCTACAGAATCCCCACAGAATACTCATGGAAATTTTGTGAAATACAGGCGGACCATTTGCGGAATGGTTGAGGATAACACAGAAGACTTGTGGCACACTCGAGGAAGTCACTTCCACTATAAATATTAAATTACTTCAGTTCATTTTTTTTCTGTTTTCCTGTTCATGTAATGAAGTTTTAAAGTTATAATCACTGTGGTTTGGACTTGTGTGCATGGTTTTTGGTCTGGAATGATTTATTGAGGTGCAAACAAAAGGTACGTATTGACATTATTGATGTTAAACATATTAACATATATTAAATTTTAAATTAATTGTAAATTATAAACATATTGCACATTAGAAACATATGGTAAATTACAAACATATGATAAATTTTAAATTTATTATACATTATAAAAATATAGTATGAATGAGAGAATGAGAGGGGGCAGTGGTGGTCTAGTGGTATAGGGCGCTGGATCGCTGATCCAAAAGGATGGGGGTTCAAGTCCCACTCTCCACAGGGTTGTCACTGTCCCCCCCAGTGCAGCTAACTGGGTTATCAAAGGCAGGCCATGTCTCTCACTGTCTATGGTGAGAGGCATGTAAAAGAATCATTGCTGACTTTCGTAAAGAGTAGCTGCAAAGTCGTCAGCGTGTTTCTGTCCCTTGCTAAAAAGGGTTGTGACAGGAAGGGCATCCGACATAAAAACCTTTGCCAAATCAAACATGCGAATCAGATGATTCGCTGTGGCGACTCCCGAGTAAAAGGGGAAAAAGCCGAAAGGAAGACAGACAGAGAATGAGCTTCCTTGGTCATTCCGTGTATTTATAGGCGGAATCAGGAGCAAATCTTTTGATCGTTGCCGATTTTTCCTCGTTGAAATGTGTTTAAGCCGGGTATTCCTCTGTCATTCCTCGGTCATTCCGTGTTGAATGTGAATGTTCCGCCTTCATTCCGCTTGTTCCGCAATCATTCCATGGGTCTTCCTTCTAAAAAGGAGTAGTGCCACGGTTGTTCCTCGAGTGTTCCTTACTTTTCATGAACGTTCCGTGAATTATCCTAAGGTCTTCCTTTGCGATCCGCACTCATTCCAACGGTAATCCGAGCGCTTTTACGCTTGTATTCCGACATTGTTTCGCGGTCTTTCCATGTCTGTTCCGTACATTCTGTGAATGTTCCAAAGGTGTTCTGAAAGTACAATTTTCCATAGGTTTTTGACCCATTTTTCGTGTAAAAATGCCGAAGCTCCTGCGTAGAGTGCATTCCGCGCCTTTCCGTTCACGATCATTGCATTCTGCGCTCCAGTGAAATGGTGGTATAAAGTAAGCTGACACAGTGGAATAGTGGTTAGCACGGCTGCCTCACCGTAAAAAGGTCCTGGGTTTGAGTCCCGGGCTTGGCGAAGGCATTTCTATGTGTTTGTGTTGGTTTCCTCCCACAGTCCAAAGACATTACAATAATTGGCTCTTCCAAATTGCCCCTGGATGTAAGTGTGAATGGTTGTCATTATATAGAACCTACTTTGTTCAGGGCATACCATGCCTTCACCCAGAGCTGGCTAAGATGGACTCCAGCCTCCCTACAACCCTTGTATGATTAAGCAGTTCAGTGAATGAATAAATGAATGAATGAATGAAAAGCTAAAGTTAAAAAGTCAATAGTAAATGCAGCAGTTAACATCCCGCAGAAGTGTATATGGTGCAGAGAATAATTTAGGACCGTGTTAGTGAGTGTTAGCTGACTGGTGGTTCTTTGTGCTGCATTTTCTGAGCAGATCCACAAGCAGGCCTGGATAAGCATGGGATTAACATTGGATCCCATCTGCTCTGTCTGAATTTGCAAATGGCTTTATATAACTGTGTGTCAATTTGATAAATGCAACAGAAATCCCTGCAGTATGTCATCTGTGTCAGTATGAGGAAAATGGTCATCAAGGCCACACCCAAAGAACAGCTACAGAAATAAACATATACAACTGCTGTTTCAATCATATGTCACTGTAGCACAGATATAACAGTAGAACCCAACCATTGACCTAGAAATAGTACAATACAGGGGAGTGGAGGAAGGTAAAATTCAAGATTAGCATTATGTCACGAATCAGTGTCTCCACTCTGTGTGTGTGTGTGTGTGTGTGTGTGTGTGTGTGTGTGTGTGTAGGAACAAATGCAAGTAAACCATCTTATAGAGAACTCCTTTTGTCTAATTGTATGAATTTGAAATACTCATATTAACATTTCATACAGTCAGATAAATATTTGTCCCTAAACTCTAAAAGAGTCCATATACAGTAATCCCTCTGTACTTCGTACTTCAGTTTCTGCGGCTTCAGTGCATCATGGGTTTTTCAGAAATATTCATCGAAAGATAAAAAAAGGAAATTAAGGAAAAATAGGGGGAAAGTAAAGGAAAATACCACAAAACATGGCCTATTATGAAAAAAAAAAACACACAGACAAACAAAAACAAACCCAAAACCCCACAACAAAACTGCCTACATTTTTTATGACAGGTGCACATCTGTGTGTGTGTGTGTGTGTGTGTGTGTGTGTGCGCACATCTATGTGTGTACTTATATTTTATTTAGATCTTATGCATTATTTTTGAATGTTTGTCATTATAAGCATTTTTATAGTGTTGAATATGTATTTATTGATATTATATACACACATACATGTACGTATACGTCAGTCAGGTGGGGTCGATCCTACATCGGGGAAATCGGCGGTTGCGGGGGGGGGGATCTCGGTCCCCATTAACCGTGGAATGTGCAGGATCCCTGTAGTTGTTTGCTTGACTGCCTTTTTTTAGGTGTTGTTAAGATGTTTCTTATGGTGGTGCACTGTGTAGTGATGTCATATCAAGTTCAGTATAGTGCTAATAGCAGTCAATTTGAAAAATAAAAACAAAATAAATAAAAAAAACCTGCACTCTCATGACAGTAAACAATTAGTGTGCCCTCCAGAGATCCAAAGGAAGTATTCATGGATTCACTTGCTCACTGAGTTCTTCAGTCATTCACTGCGCCTGTGGTAATGATTTACTTTACCTGTTGTAAAATTAAAACTTTTAGCTAGAGTATATGCACTGTGGTTCAATCTGTAGTTTCGGTGCTGAAAACAGTCTTTACAGGGGCAGTGGAGGCCTGGTGATAAGGTGCTGGATAGCTGATCCTAAGGTTGGGGTTCAAGACCCACTATCAATGGTTGTCACTGCTGTCCCCCCAATGCCGTGAGCTGGGTTATCAAAAGCCAGCCGTGTCTCTCACTATCTATGGTGAGAGGCATCTAGAAGAACCATTGCTGACTTTCGACAAGAGTAGGCCGCATAGCCGTCAGCGTGTTTCTGCCCTGCGCTGGCCTGGCGAGCTGCCCATGTTGTACTCTTCCCTCACCCAGAGTTGGCTGAGATGGGCACCAGCCTCCCAGTGACCCTAATTTGGATTAAGCGGTTGAGAAAATGAATGAATGAAACCTGCTCTTTAAAACACTCTGATATCTCTGATATTTTATTCACAAAGATAAAGCGAACCAAGATAATCTTGGTGGTTTATTTTGAAATTGAATGACACTTACATTCCCAGTAACAAAAAAAGTGATCAAATATAAAAGTGTGAATGTTGGTGATGAATGATGAATAGATGATGATACTGAGCATGAGCCCACAAAACGGAGCCACGCTGCATGATGGTTATTCCATTTAAACTAATCATAAATTGGTCATTGCTGGGGAGTTTATTATAAAGACAATATGTAGATAAGGGTAGGTAATATTCCCCACCCCCACCACATTTAAATTGTATTTAAATTCAGGACAGATCTGCTTGATGATTAAGGACATTTATCCTCTTCACTTGATGACAAACAACATGAGGAGAACAGTCAGAAAGTGGGGGTTGGGATCATGTTGACAAAAGGATCTAAATAACTTTGAGCCAGATTAAGGTTTTTGGTGAAAGGATGCTCTCTACTGGTTTGTTATAGGAAAACCCCAAACCGAAAACATTCAAAAAAATAACAGATATACAGCTGAAGTGGGAAATATTGCTAATAGTAATGCAATGTATCACTGTGATGTACAACAATAAAACTTAGGAGTGAAAATTGAGAAACATTTATTATTATTATTATTATTATTATTGATGATGATGATGATGCTGATGATACAAGCCTGAATGAGTTATATTGGTAAGATATGCTGAAATATTACACCTAAAATTCTGTCTGTCTTCCTTTCGGCTTTTTCCCTTTTACTCAGGAGTCGCCACGGCGAATCATCTGATTCGCACGTTTGATTTGGCAGAGGTTTTTACGATGCCCTTCCTGTCACAACCCTTTTTAGCAAGGGACACAAACACGCTGACGACTTTGCAGCTCCTCTTTACGAAAGTCAGCAATGGTTCTTTTACATGCCTCTCACCATAGACAGTGAGAGACATGGCCCGCCTTTGATAACCCAGTTAGCCGCACTGGGGGGGACAGTGACAACCTTGTGGAGAGTGGGACTCGAACCCCCATCCTTTTGGATCAGCGATCCAGCGCCCTATACCACTAGACCACCTAAAATATGTTAATAAAAAGGTTGTTTGTATGCTTAACATTTGCACTACAAATGATAAAGCATGAGGCAGTTGTAGCCTAGTGGTATAGGGCACTGGATCACTGATCCTAAGGTTGTGGGGTTCGAGTCCCACTCACCACAGGTTGCCACTGTCCCCCCAGTACAGCTAACTGGGTTATCAAAGGCCAGCCATGTCTCTCACTGCCTATGGTGAGAGGTTCATGTAAAAGAACCATTGCTGACTTTCGACAAGAGTAGGCTGCATAGCCGTCGACGTCTTTCCACCCTGCAATGGCCTGGTGAGCTGTCCAGGGTGTGCTCAGCCCTCACCCGGAGTCAGCTGGAATGGGCGCCAGCCTCCCCGCAACCCTAATTAGGATTAAGCAGTTACAGAAAATGAACAGTTGATGATGAGCATATCAGAAATTTACTCTTGTAGTGTGAGCAGGACAGTGGTGGCCTGGTGGTGAAGGGCACTGGATCACTGATCCTAAGGTTGGGATGGGTGCTAGCCTCCCCACGAACCTAATTAGGATTAAGCAGTTACAGAAATGATGATAAAGCATTTTTTGGTGTTATTTTGGTCTTAAGGGGTGTAGGAGTACATTGTTGTTGCAAAATGCTCCACACATGTTCTGTTGAGGAGAGGCTAGGACTGCAGGCAGGCCAGTCAAGCACCCACAGACTCATCTTCCATTTACTGACAAAATAGAGAGCATTCCAATCACCTGTAAACATCACCTGTGTTAAATAACATCATTATTTATTTTAATAACTACAGGATTACGTGTATCCCTATATTGACCAAGTCCTAACATTTTATTATATGATGCCGGCCTGAGATGCAGGAATTGAGGTGTTTTACCAAATACAATCTTATTTACCAGACAACATTAACTTCAGACTGCCTGCAAAGGAATAGAAGTTAATGTACATTTAGAAATACTTTTTTTTTTTGCCTTTTTAAACCAACCCAACTTTTCCTGATTTTGGGGTAATAATAATAATAATAATAATAATAATAATAATAATAATAATAATAATAATTTATGTGAAATATCATGTAAGTTGTATGAATTATATAGAAATAAACAAACATGTTCCTTTAATTACAAAATAACAAAAGTAAGCTTTTTTGGAAAGACACACACACACACACATACACACACACACACACACACACACACACACACACACACACACACACACACACACACGCACACGCACGCACACACACACACACACACACACACACACACACACAGACACAAAGGACAACAGATCACTTTGTTAAGAATTTATTTGGATCATGTATATATATATATATATATATATATTTTTTTTTTTTTTGGGGCAAAAAAAAATCATGACCAACAATAAAGTAATTTTGAAAGCCAATAAATACTCTACTGAAAATAAACATGCTATAATTAAGCTATATAT